>JAXQQM020087064.1:0-29992 GCA_034641835.2 Pinus albicaulis | reverse complement strand
TTTTGTTGAGCTCCAAGAATGTTCTTTCTTCCACCACATTCCACTCCATTTCTTTTGTCCATTATTAATCACAGGCTCAAATGATCAATGAAATTAGTTAAAATTTATTTAAGAATGAATATCATGACTAACTTGCTATGTTTTTATGATTTTTTCATTGTAGTACTTTGAACTAGATCTAGCTCTGAGATCTTAGACATTATCTAGTTGCGATTATGCGGATGTCTTCATGTCTCACAACAATTCGGTGTCATCTTGGAGAAAAAACATATGGGCATGTCCACATCATTCCCTCTCATTTCTCAAGTTTGGGCAATTCTGTAGGCGGTTATGTACGTGGGAACTCAAACTAGGAGAGAGACTCCTAATAGGACAAGGACAGTCCAGATGTCCTTAATTCTATTACGTGACCACCATCAAAGTCCTAGTTTGGTTTTTATTTGGAAAGACAATTATCCCTAGGTTATCTCAAGATAGTTATGTAATTTTGATTATAAATATGGCTCGGGAAACCGAGGGACAAGGTTAGATTTTGTATTTGACTGCTAGATTTCAGAAGTACGAAAAACACTCTGTTTTGAAGTAATTTCTCTCTAATGCAAGAAGTATCACTTTATTGAAAGCACTGAGTCAATCTTGAAGTAGATTTTGCATGCTACTCCGGTGGTAGAGGGCCCCTGCCTCCTGAGCAGCCTTGTTTATACGGTTTAGATAAGTATTTTAGTCTTGTTTTTCATTTCTAGCTTAAGCACGTTTCTGAAGTTTATGTTTCATGCTTGTTTACATTGATCATCACAGCTAGACTTACTCTTATAAACTCTTCCAAAATATCATCACGATGAATAAGGCATAGTTGTGGTGTTGTAGGTTTAAGTTGCATTTCCTTTCGAATTTTATGATTTATGTTTGTTTACACTAAGTGTCACAGCCGGTCTTACTCCTACAAACTCTTCCAAAACATCATTAACAATGAATAAGAAACAGCTGTGGTAACTTATATTTTAATTGTATTTTCTTTCAAATATTATGTTTATGTTCAATTGCATTGAATAATACAGCCAGAATTGTTTTTACAAACTCTTCCAAAATATCATTCACATTGAACAAGATGGGCTGTAGAATTCCAATAGACTAGCTGCATGTTAGTTTAGTCATAACACTTCGGAGGATGATTTCATTTAGTTCAGCTCTGTCACTACATTTCAAGTTTGATAATGGCATTTTAATTTAACTCTGTTCACTGTACTTCAAGTAGATTAGTAGCATTCTAGTTTAGTCTTAGTTCACTGTATTAGCATTCCAGTTTAGTTGTTATCCATTGCATTTTTAAATTGTATTAGTTGTTAAACTTAGATACCACGGTCTTCATTATTTACAAAAACTTCTTTTGTTCCAACCTCATATTAATACATAATCATCTGGACAGAAGCTAGTATCAGTCTAAGGCCTGGAGTATTTTGCAACCTTTTTACCATTTCACAAATAAGCCTTTTCTCAAGGACCATTCTAAAAAGAAACCTATAACTTTTGAGTGAGGCCTAGTGGTGCTAAATTGAGTTGCAGAACAGAATTAGAAGTTATTTTAGAGTAAAAATCTTATTGTGCTACAAATGTTATTTTCCAAATATGTTCCAATAAACCTTTAATCATGGATGAGATGTTGTAACATTGTAAGTTGATTGTTTATTTAGGAGAACTTCATTCACACTTAACTTGTCCATTTCTCAAGCTCTTCCAACACATTTTTAATGAATGAATTGGATAAGTTCAAGCTCATGTTGTGATTTATTTCCTTGCAATGAAGTCATTATCAAGCTTTGCATTTGTTGTTTTCCAGCCATAGTTTAGGCTTTGTTCTGTTTTAGTATTTGCATTTGTTGTTTGCCAGCCATAGTTTAGGCTTTGTTCTGTTTTAGTATTTGCATTTGTTATTTGCCATCCATAGTTTAGGCCTTGTTCTGCTTTAATATAACCAATAGCTTCTTTTCACCAGCATTTAGTTCTTTCCATTTTCAAACATAAAACCATAAAACCAAAAACATCAGAAAACACTAAACACAACATAGTGAGAAACAAATACCTAGGCACATATAGTGCACCACACTTCAGCAGTTTACCAACCCTGGTTGACAATTAATGAACTCAATTTAGGAACACTAGGTTGAGCACAAACATTTTGGCGCCGTTGCCGGGCAAGTGTAACTAGGTAGCCTTGTTTCTTAACTCCAAAAACAATGATATGCGTAGAGAGAGAGACTAAAGGGGTAGATTCATAAGAATCAGAAGTAGAAGTTTGATTCCTAGAACACCACTTGTTTCATCAAGACCTAGAGCCAGCACACCTCCAACTCAGACCCACATTCAATCCTTTACTGATCCTAGACTTCCAGAAGACTTAAGATCAGATATTCCATTAGAAAGACCTTCCATTTCATCCATTGAATCTGTCTTAGAAGAAGATTCAAGGACCCCTGCTAGAGACACAAACTTTTCCACTTCCACAGAAGAATCAACTATGGCAGAAGAGGGGGGAGGAGGAGTCTTTAATGGAGAACACACATTATTTGGAGGGTGTAGAGGTAGAGGTAGAGGAGAAGGAGGTAGAGGAAGAGGTAGAAGAGAAATGGGAAGCTCTTTTGGGTTTCCTATAGTAGATGAAGAAACCAATACAACTATGAAAAACATTTCACCCTCTGTCCTTCCAAACTTCTATGGACTTAAAACTGAAGATCCTGAAACCTTCTTATTTGAATTTGAAGTCCTATGTAGAACTTATGACTACTTACAAGATGCTCAAAAACTTAAACTATTTCCTTCAACATTGAAAGGAGCAGCATTGAAGTGGTTTATGATTTTGATCAACAGTTCTATTAGGACATGTGAAGATATGAAACAAGCATTTCTAGAAAGGTATTTGGATTATTGTATGCCATTCAATCATAAGGAGGAAGTGTTCAAGATGATACAAAAAGAGGATGAAAACCTAGAAGATTTGTTGGAGAGATTTCATTGCAACATCAAAAGAGCAAAAATGGAGAACCTAGATCAAGACACCTTAAAAGCTCTCTTGTTGAAGAAAATTAGGGATGAATGGTTGGATATTATTAACATGATGGGAAAAGGGGATATATCTTAGCTCACATTACCTGAAATATCTGAGTTATGTATCAACCTTTCAAGAGAAAAATCTAAAACTGTGAAAGGACCAAGAGACCCTGCTCTTGTAAGGGTAAGTAAGTCTTCTTCTGGGATAGTAAGTAGGGCAGAGATAGGGCATATGCTTGATGAATTCAAATCTGACATCTCAGGGAGTCTTAGTGAACAAATAGACATCCTTAAGCTACAAAACAAGAAAAAAGCTGAATCTGATGCTTTAGCAATCTTTTGTCCCAAATGTAGAAAGAAGCATGCCTTGAGAGAATGTCCTTTGGATGCAAAAGTTGTAGAGACCTGTGTAATTTGTTCAGAAAAACATGAGACCAAGAGTTTTCCTTCACTTCCTGGTCTTAAAGCTGTCTTTCAAGAAGATACTCCTACAAGTTCCACAGAATCTCTCAATTTTGTCTCTAGAAGGCCTTGGAAAGGACCTCAAACACAAGGATTTCATGATCAAATGTATAATCAACCCCCACCAAACTGGAATTCTTGGCAGCAACCTTGGCCCCAATTTCAAAATCAATCTCAAGCTTGGGCACAAGGAGCAAAAAATCCCTATGGAAGATACTCCCAGTACTATCAATATCCACCATCCTATCCACCATACCCACATTTTTCTCCTCAAAATCCTCAACAAAATCCTCAACAGAATCCTCAAAATCCACAACATCAAAATCAACCACTCCCCTTACCATTTCCTCAGAAATCAAATCAGTTGCCTGCTCAACCCATACCAAACCCCAACAATAAAAATCCTCAGAATACATACATGATAGAAGGCCAACAGTTTCCAACTTATTTAATTATTCCTCTAGACCTTAGTGATGTTCAACTTAGGTCTGGAAGAATACTTGAAAAGAGGAAACCTTCTGTGATTATACAAGAACAAGACAACTCTGAGGAAGATTCTCTACGAGAAAATAAAATTCTTGAAGAAGACACATCTTTTCAGGACCCAAACATTGAAAAATAAAAACAAAAAGAACCAATAATTTCAACTCCTGTATTAGAGCAGCCATCAACATCCACTCCTACACCTCCCTTTCCAGAAAGATTACAAATTGATAGAGGTGTAGAAAAACAAATTATGGTGCCTAATTATGATTTTCTAGATGAGCTAAGAAATGTCTGTATTAAGATTCCATTATTACAAGCTATCAAGGAAATTCCAATTTTAGCAAAGACAATAAAGGAGTTGAGCATGAAGAAAACAAGAAAAAGAATAAGAGAGACAAGGAAAATTCAACTGGCAGGAAAAATAGCAGATATCATGATGGGTAAGATTACTATTCCAAAGTATCTAGACCCAGGAAATCCAGTTGTTAAAATTCACATCAATGGAATTGAAATCCAAAACACACTCATTGATTTAGGAGCAGCAATCAATATCATGAGTAGACAAATCATGGATAAGCTGAAACTTCCTAATCTTCTCTTTACACCCACATTATTACAATTAGCAGACAGATCTGTGATCAAACCTGATGGGGTAATAGAAGACATTCTAGTGTCCCTAGATTCTTGGGAGTACCCTGTGGATTTCATGATCCTAACTCCTAAGAATAATCTAGGAGGGCATCCTATTATATTAGGAAGACCTTGGTTAGCTACAGCTGATGCTTTCATTAGTTGTAGATATGGTGATATGTACATCTCTGATGGTAGTTCCACTAATAAATTTACCTTGTATCCTCCAGAAATGACAATTACAGAATTAGATGATACTCAATGGATTGAGGATGAAGAAGACATACAACCTCTCTTCACAATTTCAAAAATTAGTGAAGATAGCCAGATTCTGAATACCTTAGAAAACTTTGAATCCTCTTCGGAATACAAACATGAACAATTTCAAGAAGAATCCAACATTGAGTTTTTATCATCAAGACAGATGTCTCTCTATTCCATGGATAAATTTGGCGGCTCTACAATTGAGATATTTCCAGGCAAAACTTTAAACATAAACAAGAACCTATAGAAATCTCAACAAGTAGAGCTAGTCAAGATATTACAGAGACATTCTTCTGCATATGCATGGGAGTACACTGATATGAAAGGGATAAGCCCCAAGACTTGCAATCATCACATCTACATAGAGGAAAATTGTAAACCAATCAGACAACCTCAAAGACGGATGAATCCAAATCTTAGGGAGATTGTTAAAGAAGAATTGCAGAAATTGTTGAATGTCAATTTTATCTATCCTATTTCAGATAGTCAGTGGGTTTCTCCTTTGGTAATTGTGCCAAATAAAAATGGTAAATGGAGGGTATGTATTGACTACCGAGAATTAAACAAAGCTACTCTTAAAGATCATTTTCCCCTACCTTTCATAGATCAGGTGTTAGATACCTTAGTTGGAAAAAAGTAATTCTCATTTCTAGATGGGTTTAGTGGTTATAATTAAATTCAAGTAGCACTTGAGGATCAAGACAAAACCACATTTACCTGTCCTTGGGGTACCTATGCTTACCAAGTATTGCCATTTGGATTATGCAATGCACCTGCAACATTTCAAAGGGCAGTATTAGGAATTTTTTCAGATCTAATACATGATTGTGTAGAGGTATATATGGATGATTTCATAGTTTATGGAAACACATTTGAAGAAGCCTTAGTAAACTTGGAAAAAGTCTTAAAGAGATGTAAAGAAGCAAATCTTTCACTTAGTCATGAGAAGTGTTTTATGATGTTTACTGAAGGAATTGTTTTAGGACATCACATTTCAGGGGATGGGATTAGAGTTGATGAGTCAAAAGTTGAAATCATCTCTAACTTATCTATTCCAAGTTGTCAAAAAGATGTTAGGAGTTTTCTAGGATTTACAGGATATTATCGAAGGTTTATAGAAAACTTCACCAAGATAGCATCTCCACTTTTCAAATTACTTACCAAAGACTGTGAATTCAAGTGGAATCCTGATTGCTAGTTAGCCTTTGAGACCCTGAAAACAAAAATCTCTGAAGCACCTATTTTAAGGGGACCTAACTGGAAGCTACCTTTTCATATTTCAACAGATGCCTCAGATACAGCTCTAGGAGCAGTATTGGGACAAAAAGACCCGATTCCTTATGCCATCTACTATACCAGTAAAAATTTGACTCCTGCAGAGTTAAACTATACTGTAACTGAAAAAGAGTTTTTAGCTGTTGTTCATGCCATAAACAAATTCAGACACTATATAACAGGCTATGAAACTTTTGTTCACACTGATCATTCTGCAATTAGATACTTAATGAAAAAATCAATTACTAATGGTAGAGTCATAAGATGGTTATTACTTTTACAAGAATTCAACATTACCATTCTAGATAGGCCTGGAAAACAAAACACAGTAGCTGATTTCCTATCTAGACTCCAAAACATCAAAGATGACACTCCAGTTGAAGATCAATTTCTTGATGAATATCTTTTTGCAATTTCTACCCAAACTCCTTGGTTTGCTGACATTGCTAATTATTTAGTTTCAGGAAAATTTCCTTCAATAATGAATGCAAGAGATAAAATAAAAATCATTTATGACAGTGCAAAATATTCATGGGTTGCTAATGAGTTGTACAAGGCAAGTCCAGATTTTATCATTAGGAGATGTGTTCAGGAAGATGAGATGCCTGAGATTCTCAAAGCATGTCATGATAAACCTTGTGGCAGACACTTTGCTGATAAGAGGACAACCTATAATATCCTTCATTTAGGATATTATTGGCCATCCTTGTTTAAAGATGTTAAAGAGTATGTCAAAAGGTGTGACAGTTGCCAAAGGGTAGGAAAACCTTCTCCTTCAGGTGAGATGCCATTACAACCTCAGGTACATATTGAACCTTTTGAAAAATGGGCTTTGGATTTTGTAGGACCTATTAGTTCTCCATCAAGACAAAAGAGATATATATTAGTTTGCACTGATTATGTTACCAAATGGGTAGAGGCCAAGCCATTACTTTTTGCTAATGAAGCATCTGTAGTTAATTTTCTTTTTGAGGATATTTTTACCCGTTTTGGTGTCCCAAGGGAAATTGTTACAGATCAAGGAGCTCAATTCACATCAAGGCTAGTGGAAAAAATGATGGAGAGGTACAAAATCAGACACAGAAAATCTACTCCCTATCATCCACAAGCAAATGGTCAAGTGGAATCTACTAATAAGGTTATTGAAGGAATCCTAACAAAGACTGTCCATTTACATAGAAAATATTGGGTAGATAGGCTTCCTGAAGCCTTGTGGGCCTATATAACTACATGGAGAAGCACAACAGGCCATACTCCTTATGAACTTGTTTATGGAAAGCAAGTTTTGTTTCCCATAGAGTTCCAGATTCAAAATTTCAAAATGGCAGTTCAGCTAGGACTTGATCTATCAGAGGCACAAAAGCACAGATTGGAGCAGATTAATGAATTGGATGAGATCAGACAAGATGCAATTCAGAAAACAAGTCTAGTCCAACAACAAAGGACTAGATGGCATGACAAGTACATCAAGGAAAAGAAGTTCAAGGAAGGTGACTGGGCTCTCTTGTTTGATTCAAAGTTCAAGGATTTTCAAGGTAAATTCCAAACACATTGGCTTGGGCCATATGAAATCATAAGAATTTTTGACAATGGAGCAATAAAAATCAGGAAAATAGATGAAGAGAAGGTCACTTTTCTTATGAATGGTCATAGATTGAAGTTGTATCATAAGCCACTCTCAAGAGAAGAATTTGTCAAGAAATTCTAGGAAAGCAGTGATATGAAGTTAATGAAGAAGAATTTTTCTTCTTCATCAACTTAAGTGAATTTTCTGAAGTCAGATATTGAAAAAAAAAAAAAAGTATAAACATGAAAACCAATCACTGATTGGCATGTTTATACAGAAAAGGTGGAGTGAAAATCAGAATCTTTCTGACACTCTAGCTTTTCAAATATGTTCTTTCTGCAAGTAGTTATTACAAAATCATAAGTGTAGATCCATTTCACTTATGGTCCATCTCATTTTCCATTTCATTCATTCATCCATACTCCATTTCATTCACTCATCCACACTTCATTCACTTCACTCCATGGTCCACCTCATTTTCATTCCAGATTTTTAAAGTTTGATGTTTTTCTGCAATTGAATAATACATATCATGAATTGCAAGCCACTTCTCATACTTCACTCCATTTCATAAGATGTGATCCATTCCACTCCATTACTCACTTCATTCATATCCCATTACACCATATTTTATTATCCATCCTCACTCATTCCATACAACATTCCATTCATGCTCCAAACCATTCCATTTCATGTTTCAAGTCTTCTACAGGTACATTCTGCAGCCAGTTAGACATTCTGCAGCCAGACAGACATTCTGCAGCCAGAGATCCTGAAGGCACTGTCTAGTAATCACCTGATCTGCAATAAAATGATCCTGCATATCCATGACAACAAGAAAAATCAAGAAGGTTATGAAGACTCAAAAATTAATGATTTTCAGGAGAGAACAAAGCATATGAAGAACACAAAAAAATCAGAGGAAAGGCAAAGGTAAAAGTTCTGATTATAATGACATATCATGAAAGATTTTAGTATAGTTAAGTTATGAATAATTCAAAAATTTGTTTTAATTAATTTTGTTGATCATGCCTAACCAACCTCCCGCAAAAAATTTGGATAAAACTCCTTCTATTCCACCATTTCAAATCCCATATTCGATCATCATTTAAAAATCTAAACGGTTAAAGTGCTGAAGTGATTGGATTAGTCATGTCACTAGAGCTAGCTTGTTTAATGATGACCGAATTGAATTTACAAAATATCTCCCGCGGTCTTTTCTTCAGCAATGTCCTTCAACTCATTGTTGGGAAAAATCTTTTGAGAGGGAGGTGCATCAGTATTTACAGCATATTCAAGCTTTTTACCTTTTCACTCTCTAAAACCCATACGCTACTTTGATGAAGCCAACTAGCGTATACACGCGGATATCCTTCATAAAACTCGTGTATACCCAGAGATCTAATTATGCCATTAGTTCTTCACTAATATCATTCCATCATTCATTTATTAGATTTTCTATAAACATTAAACATGTGCAGTAAGAACAGAATAAACCATCACACACAAAGCATCACACATGAACACCAGGATCACCGGGATTTTTTGGGGTGGAAATCCAAGTGGGACTTTAGGAATTATGGTTCTGAAGCCTTCTCTGTTTTATTATAGAGAAAACATCTTACAACATATGTGGCTGAGGCTGCTCAATACTTATGACCTTTTTCGCGATTAGTTTTACCGGCCTCTCTGGAAGGGGAGCTCCAGCCCAGTGTTCCCAGCCTCTCTTTGGAGAGAACTCGACCCCGTCTCGTTTTACTGACCTCACACAGGAAGGAGCACAACCCCGGTAAGGCTGCAACCCTCGGCCTACCTTGGACCACGTTTAATATTCTGTGATTCAGCAACTTCAATAGAACAACATTTACGGAGCCACATTTCATCATCTTTTAGAAGTTGGACACACTTACCACCTACTTTAGCTTGCAGAACATACATCACCAACAGATACATATCAACACAGATCGGATAGCAGAAACACAGCAGAACAGATCAGATATTTCATACCCCTTGCTTCAGCAAACCCTAGTTTTCATACGCGCTTTTACTTCACTGATTTCGCGTATATACGCGCTTCCGTCCACACGAACCAGCATATACCTCAGTGTATATTTTATTGCGCATACGCGCTGTTACTTCAGAGAAGCCGCGTGTATACGCGCTTCCTTCGCAGGAAAGTAGCGTATAGATCTTCAATGATTACAGAGCAGCATACTTCATCAGATCAGATGTTCAATTCAGATTTACCCTTTTTACTTCAGTCAGATGTTCACCTAGATGTTCGCCTCATCACAGATCTAGGCCTTCCATAAGCAGATCTAGCAGATACAAGTGCATTTCAGATCTAGAAGTCCTGCTTCATCATTTCTTCATAAGTGCATCATAGATTCAGATCTATCAACAAATGTTCTGCTTATATCTGGAATCTCTCCTTCTCTTTGAAGAAGTATTCATTCAAGCTCAGACATCTTGCACCCACATTCATGTTTTGCACAATGAATTTCTTGTCCTTATATAGGTTTATCCTTTTTCAATACCATGAGCCCCCTTTTTCAATACCATGGGCCAAAACAATACCATGAGCCCAAAACTACCTGGACGGGGTCAATTAGGTGGATCATTACCCAATACCATGGGTCAATACCATGGTGGTTACCCTTGGTTTTGCACTTTTTGAGCGCTTTAGCCCATACGCGACTTCCCCTAGGCCAATCCGCGTATACCTAGAGACATACTCTTTTTCATCATAGAATCTAGCACATGCTGAAATCCTTTCTTCATTGCCTTCTGTACTCACTGTAGATACATCAGATTTCCTTTATCAAGAACATATTCTATCAAGCACAACTTCATCAAGTAAGTTGTCATCATCTTTATCAGATGGGTTGCCTTTCAAGGACAACACTCAGCATCATATTGTCAACAAACATTATATCACATCAGATTTACATCATTTACTAAGTCCATCAAGTCAAGCATAACTTCATCAGGTGGATTGCCATCAAGGACAACACATGTCAACCGTCAAATGTCTTCATCTTCATTCAGTGGGTTGCCATCAAGGACAACATCCTGCATCATATTTCCAACAATCTCCCCCTTTGGACTTGATGGCAACCATGATGGTGTTTGGTTACCACAACAGATAGATACATTAAGAATAGAATGACACCATGTCATTCTCCCTATTTTCCATGTCACTCTCTCCATTTTGGCATCATTCAAACACCATGTCATTCTCCCCCTTTGACATCAAGGACAAAGGGCACATCATTATCTTCATTCAAACACCATGTCACTCTCCCCCTTTGACATCAAGGGCAAAGGACAAAACCAGCAGATCAAAACCAACACACTCTCCCCCTTTGACATCAAGGGCAACGGGTGGATCAAAACCAACACACTCACCCCCTTTTCTCCTCATGTAGAAGAAGCGTTCTGCAGATCTGATGTATACTGAAGTGACCAAGCTCCCCCTGAGTTCATGCTGAATCTTCAAACATATTTTTCAATGACTCTATGACATTCCTATCACCAATGACTCATACTTACATCAAAGATTCATCCAAGTGGATTTACATAGAAGAGTCAAGTACCCAACCAAGTGGGTTTACAAATGTGACTCAGCTACCCAACCAAGTGGGTTTACAAACATGACTCAGCTACCCAACCAAGTGGGTTTACAAACATGACTCAGCTACCCAACCAAGTGGGTTTACAAATTGACAAGTCCTTACATGACTGAATATTACAATTTTACAACATGGGTCTCAACCAGACCTTTTCATCAAAGTACAAATATGAATTTTCATAATTAATACCAAAAAGACCTTAAGAGAGATCATATATCAGAACCACCATAATGCTAGCAATGCATTATACTCAGCAAAACTAATGCTCCCCCTGAATCTGTGCAACCAAGCAATCTTTCCAAATGACTAAGGCTCCCCCTTAGTTTGTGCATCCTGAAAACTTCCACCAACAAATCATCAAGGCATCTTCATAAAAACATTAGAAACAGAATTATGAGAACTGGAACACCACCAGAGATACCAAACAGTATCAGAGATACCAAACAGCACTGCAGCTGTGCTGAAGAGAGCTGACTCCAAGAAAAAATTGTCAGCAATCAGACATACGCGGTTTTCTGTGCAGGAACTCACGTATATATGCGACTGTGTTTCAGGAAACCCGCGTATCCACTACCATCTTCTATATTTTGACCAGGTCTGATCCTCTGTGAGGAAAAGACAGTGTTCAGCTTCTTTCTGAGATATTTGACTGCTTCCCTGGACTACAGATAGAACAGAGTAGTTGTGTCTTCAAGCGTCATCCAATGGTGGTAGCATAAGCGCATTAGTAACCAAGTCTTCATATTCCGTGCAGCATCAATACATTCTTTCCAAAAGAGATTATCATACCAGAACAGCATCTTCAGATATGTGTCAAGCAATCATCCATGTGGTCCAAAATCACCATGATCTTCAAGATGTAACATGAAGTAACATATGTAGGCAAAAGATCTCAACCATAGCAACAAACTCTACATGATCTGAATCAAACGATATCCAACTCATCCATGTGTGAGCACAAAAGATACTTATCAGCAACCAGGGCTCAAAATCTCATCATAATAATCCATGTACCAAGTCATCATCATTTGAGCATGAGTATCACAAAGACCAAAGAATAAGCAGTCATATTGCCAACAAAGCAATCATTAGTATTCAACTTGCTGCTCCCCCTAAACGAGTGCTCTTCCTTAGCTTGTGCAACCTGAATATTTTTATCAGCAAGCTATCAACAATAATCTCTGCATGATCTGTCCTTATCTCTGAATTATAGGACTTCCATATTAACAACGAATACTCTTCATTCAACAAGCAAATAGGACTTATCCATAAAATTCATCATAAGACATCAAGAATCACATTATCATTATTTAGCACTGAGGAATTAAGCTGATACAGAGTCAATAATACAGTCATTAACAATCAGACTGCTACTCCCCCTGAGCCTCTGCTCCAGATCTTCAGCTAACATATAAATCTTCTTATCATCAATGCATACGCGACTGTGTCTGAAGAAACTCGCGTGTATACGTGACTTTTGTTAATATAACCCGCCTATGGAAAGTGAAGCATAGAAAATTTTCATCTTCCTTCATTTCCTCCTGAGTTTGTACCTCCTGTACCTATCCTTTCCACATCAGATGCACTAACAGAAATACATATAACCAGAATAATCAAACCAACCATGAGAGTCATCATGCATTGCTCCCCTTGTGACGATACATTACTGAATCTCATAATGTATCCCACATTATTCCTGCAGTCAATCAGAGAAGTAAGCTTCCAGAAGCGGATGACTACAGTAGGGTCTGAATTCCCTACGTTTCTGATCGGTCTTCCTTCTTTTTCCAAATTTGCTTGAGCTTTCCAACTGTGGGCTGAAAATTGTCCACTTTCCCAGATCTGTTCATCCTGCATTCTTTTTCTACATGTCCATACTTGTTACAAGCATAACATCTCATGTGGCCAGAGAAATAAACATAAGAATCATGATGAGTATTTCTAATCTTCCTCCTTTTACAATCAGTTGCTTTATGTCCATACATGTTACATGAGAAACAATATCCCCTGAAGAAACTAGAGTACCTTTCTGAATAGAATCTGTTTGATTGTGACTGAAATGATCTGCTCCTGCAATTTGCTGCAACATGCCCATAATTATGACATTTGAAACATTCAACATTATTGAATGATTTCCTTTGAGATTTCTTCATTGTTGGTTGAACTTTTGTTTCTTTCAACACTTCAGGTTTCGCATTGACACCTTCCTTTGAAACATTAGCATTCTCTTGTGAACTAGATTCTCCTTTAACAGTTTCATGAAAACCAAGACCAAGTTTGATAGAAGGAGACCTTTGACTACTAAGAATATTATCCAGAATCTTAGTACTATCTTGAAACCTCAAAAGTCTAACCTTTTCTTCTAATTTACCTTTGAGAATATTTAGCTCAACCTCCAAGTCTTGACATTGCTTTGTCATGCTTTCTTCTTTCCTTCTTCCATCTTCTACTTGATCCTTCAGATTTAGAATCTCTTATTTTAACCAATTTTCGTTTACTTCACATGTTTGTTGCAACTCTTCATTCTTCTTCTTCGATGCTTTGAGATCTTCTTTCAGAGATATGTTTTCTGCTTCAAGTCCTGCATTCTTCTTATTTGATTTGTCCAGGTCTTCTTTGAGGGAGATGATTTCTGTTTCAAGGCCTTCCTTTTCAAACGTTTGTAGAGGTTCCTCAATCTTCTTACTTGATGCTTCAAGATCTGCTTGTAGAGAGATGACTGTAGCTTCAAGACCTTCATTCTTCCTCTTTGATTTTTTCAGATCTGTTTTTAGAGAAACGTTTTCTGCTTCAAGTCCTTCATTCTTCTTATTTTCTTCTTCAAGTTCTACTTGCAGAGAGATGATTCCAGCTTGATATCCTTTACTTCGACTGTATACATCATCGAACATCCTTTTTAGTCTAAATACCAAAGCTTTGTTAGCATAATCCTTCTCATTAAATTTTCTTTGTTGATCTTTGATAACTTCTTCTAGATCCACAACTTTTCTCTTACTATCTTCATCTTTAATCTTGACAGCTTCGATAGCATATTCTTCACTATCATCACCATTGTTTGCACAACTAAGATCTTTCAAGGGATGACCCCAATCACTATCTGATTCATTTTTGTCAAATTCAGCTATCTCCTTACTTTGAGTAGCCTTCTTCTTTTCCATGAGCACTTGTAGAGCTTGGTCAGAATCTTCTTCATCTTCACTTTCACTATAATAATCCTTGCATATACAATTAAGTAAGATACAAGAGCAACAATCAATACCTGTTTCATCTCCTTCAATTTCTGCTATACATGATTTCTGAGGCTTCTTCTTTCCTTGAGTAACCTTCTTCTTTTGCTTCTTTCCCATTGCGACGGATCTCCTTCAAGCGATCAAGCTTCTGCAGAAGGACCACCCTCTGATACCAATTGTTGGGAAAAATACTGAGAGGGGGGGGTGAATCAGTATTTACTGTATATTCAAAACTTTTTACTTTTTCATTCCTTAAAACCCATACGCTACTTTGATGAAGCCAAGTAGCGTATACACGCGGATATCCTTCATAAAACTCGCGTATACACAGAGATCTAATTATGCCATTAGTTCTTCACTTATATCATTCCATCATTCATTCATTAGATGTTCTATAAACAGTAAACATGTGCAATAAGAATAGAATAAACCATCACACAAAGCATCACACATGAACACCAGGATTTTTAGGTGGAAACCCAAGTCGGGAGAAAACCACCGCTGCAGTTGCTCAGCCTTCAATATTTTATTATAGAGAAAACATCTTATAACATATGTGCTGGTGCAGACTCCTACCAGCACGCAGGCACCCACCTGCGCTCGTTTACCAGCCTCTCCTGGAAGGGAGCTCCAACCCCCTGACTCGTTTACCAGCCTCTCCTGGAAGGGAGCTACGACCCCCGATCTCGTTTACCAGCCTCACCTGGAAGGGAGCTACAACCCCCTGACTGAAGGCTACAACCTTCAGCACCACCTTGGACCACATTTCATCAATTTTCACACTGGATCCAACAACTTCAATAGAACACAACTTGCAGGCCACATTTCATCATATTTTCAGACTGGACCCTTTCCATACTTTTAAGCACAAACATACATCACCAACAGATATTTATCAACACAGATCAGATAGCAGAAACACAGCAGAACAGATCAGATATTTCATACCCCTTGCTTCAGCAAACCCTAGTTTGCATACGCGCTTTTACTTCACTGATGTCGCGTATATACGCGTTTCCGTCCACACAAACCAGCGTATACCTCAGTGTATATTTTATTGCGCATACGCGCTTTTACTTCAGAGAAGCCGCGTGTATACGCGCTTCCTCCGCGGCGAAGTAGCGTATAGATCTTCAATGATTACAGAGCTGCATACTTCCTCAGATCAGATGATCAATTCAGATTTTACCCTTTTCACTTCAGACAGATGTTCGCCTAGATGTTCGCCTCATCACAGATCTAGGCCTTCCATAAACAGATCTAGCAAATACAAGTACATTTCAGATCTAGAGATCCCGCTTCATCATTTCTTCATAAGTGCATCATAGATTCAGATCTATCATCAAACCTTTACCCTTTCCATACAGATATACTTCACAGAGAAGTATTCATTCAAGCTCAGACATCTTGCACCCACACTCATGTTATGCACAATGAATTTGTTCTCCTTATATAGGTTTATCCTTTTTCAAAACCATGAGCCCCTTTTTCAATACCATGGGCCAAAACAATACCATGAGCCCAAAACTACCTGGACGGGGTCAATTAGGCGGATCATTACCCAATACAATGGGTCAATACCATGGTGGTTACCCTTGGTTTTGCACTTTTTGAGCGCTTTAGCCCATACGCGACTTGGCACGTTCTTTTCCGCGTGCATACGCGACTTCCCCTAGGCCAATCCGCGTATACCTAGAGACATACTCTTTTTCATGAATTCCTTTCTTCATTGCCTTCTGTTTATACTGTAGATACATCAGATTTCCTTCATCAAGGACATATTCTATCAAGCACAACTTTATCAAGTAAGTTGTCAACATCTTCATCAAGTGGGTTGCCTTTCAAGGACAACACTTAGCATCATATTGTCAACAAACATCATATCACATCAGATTTACATCATTTACTAAGTCCATCAATTCAAGCATAACTTCATCAGGTGGATTGCCATCAAGGACAACACATGTCAACAGTCGCATGTCTTCATCTTCATTCAGTGGGTTGCCATCAAGGACAACACCCTGCATAATATTTCCAACACTCATATACATCATCCTCATCTCATTATATTCATTCCGCAATCACTCCATATCATTCTTTCCCAGCCAATTTTTTAACTATCTTGCCTCAGAAACAGTAGGCATCTCTATAAAAACCAATACACCGTGAACATAAGAGCAACAATTTGAAGAAGCTGGAAAGAGAGCAGGGTCTTGAGAAGAGTGACTGAATCTGCCATAATTAAGTACTTGGAAGGTTATCCTCAAGTCAGAGAAATGTTACAAGAAGCAGGGTGGTTGCAATTCTTTGAAAAATCCAGTGGGTTTCACAAAGATGTGACCAAAATGTTTGCAAGATCCTTCAAAGGAGATGAGGTTGAGATAGGAGACATTAAATTCACCATTACAGAAGCTTCCATTGCAGAGGCAACGGAATTTCCCAGACAAGGAGAAAGGTGGTTCAAGAATAGAGAATTTCATAACGAAGCATGGAAGCAGATACTCAAGTCACTAGGTATGGATGTTACCATTTTTAAAAAGGGTATCCCTAGCTCTGCACTAAAGAACAAATGGAGGAACATGTTGCTTATCTTGCAAAAATTCATCACTTGTGAAGGAAGATATGGTACTTTCTATGTCTATCATATTCGATTGATAATGCATTTCCTAGAAGAAGAACTCAATTTGCCCTTTTTCTTGTTTCATAGTTTAAAGAAAATGGCCTCAAGTGTTCAAAAGAGAATTCAATTTCTGGAAACAACCTTATACCACCATGGTTTAGTCAAAATTTTGATTGAACATCATTTGAGCAAAATGGGAGATAATTGGGAAGAGTTATTAGTGAGAAATCACTTTGAGGAACCCAAGGAACCTCCACCTGAAGACAAACCTATAAAAAGAAGAAGAAGATGGAAAACCTCCAAAAATGAAACTGGTAAAACAATACAAGAAAGCAGTGAAGAAATGATTTCTGAGAAATTGACTCAGATTAAGAAGAAGCTTAAGAAAGAGAGGATAATAAGAAAATTTGCCAGAGAGAAAGGAGAAGGGCCATCTCAACCGAGAAGGAGCCACAGACTTAGAGGGATACTAAAGAAAAAAAAGGTTAAACAAACTGGATTCATAAACATAGAAGATGAAGAAACACCTACTGAGGAGGATTTTGATGAAGAAGTTCCAGAAATTGACCCAGCACAGCAAGAAATTTACAACTATGTTGAAACATTAGAGAGGAGAGCTTCAGAATCTAGAGACAGAACTCCTAGCCCACCAAAGTCTGAAATTGATATGCTAAGAAGAGATAGGTATGAGTTAGAAGTACTCAACAGGAATATCAAGAATGATAATGAAATTCTGAGAGAGCAGGTTAAACTGAAAACTGATATGAATTCAACTCTGTCTCTACAAATGCAAAATTTGTACAAGGCCAGTGAAAAATTGAAGAAGAGAAATAAAAAGTTAACCAGGGCACTCACAAATTTGAGATTCAAGTTAGTCATAAGAAAGCCCAGAAGGCCTTTAACTGCCAGGCAAAGAAGAAGAAGAGGGTTGGATGTCCTTGCAGAGGTCTCAGAGTTCATGGAATAGTTGCATGAGGACATGCAAGAACCTAGCAGTGGGGGTATGTTGAGCTCCAAAGATGTTCTTTCTTCCACCACATTCCACTCCATTTCCTTTGTCCATTATTAATCACAAGCTCAAATGATCAGTAGAATTAGTTAAAATTTCTTTAAGAATTAATATCATGACTAACTTGCTATGTTTTTATGATTTTGTCATTGTAGTACTTTTTGAACTAGATCTAGCTACAGAATGCAGACATTCTGTAGCTAGTTGCCGATTCTGCAGCTGTCTTCATGTCTACGCAGGTTCCAGGTGTCATCTTGGAGAAAAACACATATGGGCATATTCCACATCATTCCCTCATCATTTGTTGCTCTCCACGAAGTTTGAACGGAATTCTGTAGGCGGTTATGTACGTGGGAACTCAAACTAGGAGAGAGACTCCTAATAGGACAAGGATAGTCCAGATGTCCTTAATTATATTACGTGACCACCATCAGAGTCCTAGTTTGGTTTTTATTTGGAAAGACAATTATCCCTAGGTTATCTCAAGACAGTTATGTAATTTTGATTATAAATATGGCTCGGAAAACCGAGGGACAAGGTTAGATTTTGTGATTGATTGCTAGATTTCAGAAGTCCGAAAACACTCTGTTTTGAAGTAATTTCTCTCTAATGCAAGAAGTATCACTTTATTGAAAGCACTGAGTCAATCTTGAAGTATATTTTGCGTGCTACTCCGGTGGTAGAGGGCCCCTGCCTCCTGAGCAGCCTTGTTTATACGGTTTAGATAAGTATTTTAGTCTCGTTTTTCATTTCTAGCTTAAGCACGTTTCTGAAGTTTATGTTTCATGCTTGTTTACATTGATCATCACAGCTAGACTTAATCTTATAAACTCTTCCAAAATATCATCACGATGAATAAGGCATAGCTGTGGTGTTGTACGTTTTAATTGCATTTCCTTTCGAATTTTATGATTTATGCTTGTTTACACTAAGTGTCACAACCGATCTTACTCCTACAAACTCTTCCAAAACATCATTAACAATGAATAAGAAACAACTGTGGTATCTTAGATTTTAATTGTATTTGCTTTCAAATCTTATGTTTATGTTCAATTGCATTGAATAATACAGCCATAATTGTTTTTACAAACTCTTCCAAAATATCATTCACATTGAACAAGATGGGCTACAGAATTCCAATAGACTAGCTGCATGTTAGTTTAATCATAACACTCCGGAGGATGATTTCATTTAGTTCAGCTCTGTCACTACATTTCAAGTTTGATAATGGCATTTTAATTTAACTCTGTTCACTGTACTTCAAGTATATTAGTAGCATTCTAGTTTAGTCTTAGCTCACTGTATTAGCATTCTAGTTTAGTTGTTATCCATTGCATTTTAAATTGTATTAGTTGTTACCAGTTTAGTTGTTATCCATTGCATTTTAAATTGTATTAGTTGTTCCAACCTCATATTAATACATAATCATCTGGACAGAAGCTAGTATCAATCTAAGGCCTGGAGTATTTTGCAACCTTTTTACCATTTCACAAATAAGCCTTTTCTCAAGGACCATTCTAAAAAGAAATCTATAACTTTTGAGTGAGGCCTAGTGGTGCTAAATTGAGTTGCAGAACAGAATTAGAAGTTAGTTTAGAGTAAAAATCTTATTGTGCTACAAATGTTCTTTTCCAAATATGTTCCAATAAACCTTTAATCATGGATGAGATGTTGTAACATTGTAAGTTGATTGTTTATTTAGGAGAACTTCATTCACACTTAACTTGTCCATTTCTCAAGCTCTTCCAACACATTTTTAATGAATGAATTGGATAAGTTCAAGCTCATGTTGTGATTTATTTCCTTGTAATGAAGTCATTATCAAGCTTTGCATTTGTTGTTTTCCATCCATAGTTTAGGATTTTTTCTGTTTTAATATTTGTACTTGTTGTTTGCTGTACCATAGTTTAGGATTTGTTCTGCTTAAAGATTTGTATTTGTTGTTTGCCATCCATAGTTTAGGCTCAACGCTTAATATAACCAATAGCTTCTTTTCACCAAGATTTAGTTCTTTCCCTTTTCAAACATAAAACCATAAAACCAAAAACACGTGTAAAACACTAAACACAACGTAGTGAGAAACAAATACCTAGGCATATATAGTGCACCACACTTCAAAGTTAGCTTACCAACCCCGTTGACAATTAATGAACTCAATTTAGGAACACTAGGTTGAGCACAAACAAAGAGCTCCAACCCCTCCTGTAGAAAGCCAAGGAATGTGTGAGCTCTGCCCATGCCACTTGGTCTGAAGTTGGCTCATATGTTCAACAAATTCTTCAAGTGTTAGTATGAAAATTATTAGAAGCTGTACCAAAAATATATCACTTAAGTCGCAAGTGGCTAGTGGCCCTAACAACGATTGTGTCTGCTTTTACTTCATATCTGCAATAAAAATGTGAGAAAACCCTGCAGAAAAAATAGATGTACCCCATCTAAAATAGTAAACAACAAAATAAATCCAATGTAATAATCAAATTATGGAAAAACATTTGAAAGAATAAATCTTTTATTAATAGCACTTGGTAAAGAATGTTTACAAAAGGGTCGTAAATCCCCCTCTGTGGGATGGTTCCTTTTATGTCCTTGACACTTCCATATTAGATCTTCCTCTCTCAATATGTGAAAACTCAAACAATGTGTAGAAATCTAGTGGGAGCTCAAACGTATCGAGACGATATTGGTGACAATGATAATGATGATGGTGAAAAATGAATGAAAACCCATCTTATTTATTGCAAAGTATTGGGCTGATCTCAAAAGTGAAGAATAATAAAATATTATTAACCAAAATCTAGATCTAATCGTTGGGAATACTTTATTATATTTTTGGAGAGGGAAAATATATTCAAAATGGTAAAATATATTTATTTATAAATAATTAAAAAATAAAATTATTTATTAATTATTTTGCGAATAATAAGAAAGGTGGTGTGAAAATGAAATAATTATTAAATAACAGTTTAACAATTATTCCAAGAATCGAGTTAAGGAAAAATAAACAAATAGTGAATTATTTAATTATTCCTAAGTGATTTAGTCAAATGTGATAAGGGATACTTATCAAACAACGATTTAATAATTATTCCTAAAGAAAAATAAACAAATAATGGTTTATTTAATTATTATTGTGGATTTTAATCAGAAATAACTTAATAAAAGGGGTTTATTAAATTATTTCCTATAGTGAAAGTGATTTTACTATGGTAAAATTAAACTTACATGGTATATTTCAATCCACCTAGTTAGAAACGGCTAGGTGATCATTTTTTGGTGATAACAAATTCCCCCCCAACGTACAAGTGTTAGGAGAAAATCGCATGATCGAAATACATTGTAAGTTACAATTCCAAGAGACACCAAAGGGGAGTAAGAGAAAGAGAGAAACACAATAGAAGCAATGCAAGGAAGGACAAAAATGGAGGGGGTGAGACCTAATAAACTGATATAAGTCTCCTTTTATTTTGGAATACATGATCTTAAGTAAGGTGGGGGAGTCATATCCATACCTGCTGAGATAAATAAGTACAAAGAATAATGGAGAGTCCAAAAATGTGGAGCTGAGATGTAAAGTACGTGATACATGATACACTAGCATCAATGTGCTAGGAAATAATACAATGAATCCCATATACATAATGTGCCTGCAAAAACATAGGCCATGACTGAATACAATAACATCTAAGTACATGATATATAATGCCCCTCAAACTGACATAGGGAGAGGAATCACAACCAAATAAGCCATGTTGAACAAGAAGGGCTCTGAAGACCTGAATGGACCATTTGAAGAAGACATACATGTTGTGGGCACTGCAAATGGCTGGAACCGAACCCATCAAATCTGTGGAACTCCATCTAACACTAGATCATAATATGAGGTCATTCAGGGATGTGGGTGGATACCTAAAGGGCCACCCCCACATGAGGTTTGGAAAATCTCACTCACCCCCAGGAATAAATGGTGTTGGCTTGATGCGGCCTAGACCTAGGTTCAATGTGACAGCACAGTCCAACAAAACCCATTATTACCATCCCCTTTCAGCAATGACCTGCTTGCACAGATCGAAGTCTCACCCGAGGCAATATAGGGGTATTATAGAACTAGGTTCTTGCATCTATAGGGATAGATGATTATGTCTTTAGGGATTTTCCTTCTTTACAGAGCTCTGCAGGTCAGATCTATCAATAATACAATCATTTTTCAACACATCTATTGAAATTACTAACAAACTGCATGATCTTACTTATTCATGCATTAAAAAAACTAAACAACCATAAACCATATTTTATTATTAAGTTATAGATCAAAACCCCTTATTCAGCATAGACATTCATAAACAGTAAGTAAAAACAAACACATTAGTAGAATTCAAATCTATCCAACAAATCTTTCATTATTAGCCAAATCCTTCTCGTACATTCAGTTCCACCCACGCTCACAGCTAGAGGGCCCTGCACACACAACTGTAGACTTCCTAAGGTATCCATGCACACAGCTTCAGAAGCCTTTCCTCTAACCCAAAACACAGAATCTGACTCAAAGCAGTCTTACATCCAAATGCATCTCATTAGATCTATCATTTAAGCTTACTTGTGACCTCTATCTAGACTCCTTATATAGGTTTGTCATTTACAATACCATGGTCTGAAAACCATGGGTAGAGTCCAAAATTCACAAAATTTTCCCATCCCATTACATAATAAGGGGCTTTGACCCACCCCAAAGCCCCTATGACTCAAAATAGACTCTCTGTTTCACGACCCACTCCTCTATCTGTGAAGTATTTCTCTGATGCTTACTTCATGGGGATCCCATCTCCAACAAGCCCCCAACACAAAATTGTGACTCGTTTTGAGTCACAAACTTGGTGCACCATCGATATTCACTTTGATGACACTCAAGGCATCCTTCAATGGTGGAACTACTTCGACACTCTGCTTTCCTTCCACATTGGGGAACCTTGCTCACTTGAGCCACGCTCCCCTGAATCCCGCTCGCTTGCCTCACACTCGCATGTATTAGAAACTCATTTATAGGCTTATGCCCTTCAGTAAATGTGAGGCACATTAAGACACTATGCCAACCATATATTCATTACAAACTTCTAAGGATGGAATTGTCTTGTACAACTTTACTCGGCTTCCATTAATACGACCATGAATAAATTCTCCATTTAGCTTCGCAAGCTGAACTGCACCTCCCTCTGACACATTCTTGCCTATATATGGGCCCAACCATTGCATTTGCAACTTTCCTGGGAACTTTTCAAACTTTTTGTCATACAAAAAAACTAGGTCCCCATCTTTGAATGTCTTTTTCTTAATATGTGGATCATGCCATGCCTTCTGTCTTTCCTTTTGAACCTGTTGATGAAATCTAGCGATGAACCAATCTTCTTCCAACTCGAGCAGTTGCACCAATATCTACTCCATAATGTCGATGTATTCCATATTCTTCACTACTGAGATGCGAAGACTAGGTACAATATACTCCATCGGCATCATGCTTCTTGGCCATACACTAGTTGGAACGGGGTCTGACTTGTCAGCTTATTACTCGTAGTTCTGTAGGCCCATAAAACAACAAGAATGCATAGATCCCAGTCATTTCTGTTA
The DNA here is from genome assembly GCA_034641835.2 of Pinus albicaulis. NCBI lineage: Eukaryota > Viridiplantae > Streptophyta > Pinopsida > Pinales > Pinaceae > Pinus > Pinus albicaulis. Next base: position 6,153 of record JAXQQM020087064.1, on the reverse strand, counting down.
ACGTTGCATAATTTTGTCAGTGCATTCTTTAGTATTTTGTTGAAAGCTTCGACCGTGCCATTCACCTGGGGGTGATATGGCGTACTATTTTGGTGAACTATTTGGAACTCTTTGATCAAGGATTTGATAGTGTTATTCAGGAGATGCATATCCTGGTAGCTCATCAAAATTTTCAGACAACCAAACCGTGACACAATATGCTCGAAAATGAATTTTTCCTCCATGTCTCTAGTACAATTATTCACTGGTTGCACCTTAGCCCACCGAGTGAGGTAATCGGTCATATTAATAGTGTACCGCACACCTAGTTTCTTTCCCGATGGATTTATTGGTCCCATAAATTCAATCGCCCATTTATCGAAATCTTGCAACATAACTTGTGGGTTCAGTTCCATTGCATCTCTTTGCGATGGTATTCCAATCCTTTGACCAACATCGCATGTGCTACAATACTTCTTTGAATATTTATGTATCATAGGCCACCATGATCCAACACATAGAATCTTCTGCACAGTAGATTTTCTTGCGTAGTGACCTCCAGCTACTCCTCCATGTGCTTCAACCAGTATGCTATGTCATTCATGCTTAGGAACATATCTTTGTAGGATCTCATCAGCCCCCATTTTATATAGGTTTCCTGTAATCAGAGTAAAATATGTTTCCCTTACTACTATCTCTTTCCTCTGCTGCATAGTGTATTCTATAGGTGCGATTCCCATTGAGAGAAACTGAATGATATCTAGGAACTGCTCATCTGTAGCCTTGGTAGTGAACAACTCTGCATCAGGTAATCCTTCCTCAATATTTGTTAGTTCCTCCCATGCCTCAATTCTAGACAGATGATCTGGTCCGACATTTAAACATTGTAGCTTGACAATTACTTTGAAATTGTATTCCTGGAAAAACAACAACCATCAGAAAATATTCCCCCCAAACACAGGCTTGTTGACTAGGTACTTCAAAGCAGAATGATACATGAACATTTTGAAATGCACACTGAATAGATAATGTGTGAATTTTTGCAGCTCATATACCATTGTCAACGCTTCACTCTCGGCCATGGAATAGTTCATTTCCGCTTTAGACAACTTCCTCCTTGAAAAAGATACAGGGTGATCGATATCTCCTTCTTCAGGCTATGCTAACACAACTCCCAAAGCTATGCAGGATTCATCAACATGTTCATGAAATTCCTTCTTCCAATCAAGGAAGATGAGAATAAGCGTAGTCACCATTTTTTCTTATGGTATATCAAGACTCTTTTGACAATCATCATCCCAACAGAACTTGACATCTTTCTTTAATAATTTCTCCATGGGCGTTGTTATAGCAATTTTTGGTCATAACCATTTACAATTAGATGGATCGAAGTACACCATGTAAAACCAATTTTACCATAGTAAAATTTCTTTCACTATAAGAAATAATTTAATAAACCATATTATATTAAGTTATTTTCGGTTCAAACAGGAAACCCCATGAGGAATAATTAAATAAATCCTTATTTATTTGATTTTCCTCTAGGAATAATTAATTAAACCACTGTTTAAATAATATTCTTGGTCTTGTTTAACCCAATTATGACAAATAATTAGATAAATCATTTTTTATCTTATTTTTCTCTAGGAATAATTAATTAAATCATTATTTAGTTATTATTCCTTATTAAATTTGACCATATCACCTAGAAATAATTAAACAAATCATTATTTGTTAATTATTCCTTAACCTCGTTCTTGAAATGATAAATAAATCATTTAATTGTTTATTATTTCTAAATAAATTTATTTAACCAATTTAAATACCTTTTCCCTACAACAAAATATAATAAAATATTCCAAGAGGTTAGATCTAGATCTTGGTTAATAATATTTTATTATTCTCCATTATCGAGGATAACTCAATATTTTGTTATAAATAGGAGGGTTTTCCATTAATTATTCACTTTGATCACTTTCATTGTCGTGTTTTGATTATTCTCATTGCTACTACTATTTTCTTGCTTCTTGAGATCCCATAGAGTTCAACACATTTTTGGGTTTTATACACCATTGAGAGAGAGAAATTTTTGGATCTGAAGCATTGAGAGAGAGAAAATTCTGGATCTGAAGCACTAAGAGAGAGAAAATTGTGGATCTGAAGCATTGAGTACAACTAAGAACCCATCCCGTTGAGGGGGACTGGTAACAGTCACCTTCCAAATACCAGTCAAGATTTGTAATGCCAATGTCTCGCAATGTATCATTGACAAGGGCACATCCAATTGTGTGATGTCCGTCTCTATTTGGAATAAGCTCGAATCACCCTACTTAGCCCCATTCACCATCACTTTGGGTTCTTGGGATGGTCACCCTTCTCAGCCCCTTGGCATGTTCCGCAATTGTCCTCTCACTCTTGCGGGCAAGACTATTTGTGTTGACATTGAAGTCATTGATGCCCCCTTGGATTACAATATCCTCATTGGTCATAGCTATACCTATGTGATGTCTACCATCGCATCTACAGTTCAACATAAGATGTGATTTCCTCACAATGGAAAGATCGTCACCATCGATCAGTTGACATATTATGAACCGAAGTCTCAGACCTCCCCCGAATCTATCATATATTCGGTGGCTAATAAGAAATCAATCGCATCTCTCACCATTGTTTCACCCGAATTCTATAAATATTCCACCTTAATTGGTACATTCCCTGGTCCCCCCCCTCTTATCACTAACCCCAACTCATCGAATGTTTTCATGATTGTTTCGGGGAATTAACACCCTAGAGGTTGGTTGGGATACAACCTCCACAGAGCAGGGGCGTACTACTTAACAGAGACTCACACAACCATGCACGTTCAGAAAAACCAAATAGAGAAAAATGAGAGATTTACTCGTTGGTCCTACGTTTGAAGTAGATCCACGTGGAGTCCAAACTCCCTGCAACCGTCCTTCCTTCTTAACCTGAAATATCAGAAGAAACCAGCACAAAGGACAAGTTGTACAGCATATATCTACTCTAAATGTTAGTGAGATTCATATAAAACATTAAATAAATCATAATGAATGCTTGTATAACAAATATTCTCATACATTAAAGCATACACTAACACGTTTATTTCGGGAACAGCATGATGCTTCTGTATTATAAATAGTACGTACAAAAGTAATCAAGAGGAGAGATCACCTGATCCTTCCAAGGCCTTCGCAGACCGTCGTCCGGATCCGTCCAGCCCTTGCCTCGCTAAGACTCCTTCAAAACTGGTGCATACGAGATAACATATAAAGGGATGTGTATCTCAAGGAAACAAGGGTTTCCTATAATGAACTGGGAAAGTGCAGGAGGCACGGGGAATCAGACTTGGATAGGGAATACCAACAGAGTATAATATCAATAATTCTCTCTCCCTTAGGCCATACACATGAGGGCTTTTTATAGTCCCTCCAAGTAGTTTCAGCAGTTGGAAATAGTTGGCCACGGGCTGGGGTGGTTGAACTACCTGAGTAACCAACAACCCAGCGCGAAATTAGGGATTTTTTATATATTTTTTAATCATTTTAATGGCATACGCAGAAAAGTCTAGCTGTACTCGCGTATACACGCGGAAAAACATGGGCATAGTCGCGTATGGGGGATTTTACACTGTTTTTGAGTGAATTTGTCCAAGTCTGTAGGAATGGGTGCCCAAAAATCCATGTAGCAATCATGAATCATGTCAAGGTGAGAAATGATGCTATAACAGATGCCCCCTAATATATGAGGTCAGAAGGGGTACATGATGGCCGAAATGTATTATGAACATAGAAAGAACTTCGCAAGGACAAGAGAGGACTTCACCAGATTTCAGCCTGCCAAAAACCAATGAAAGAAACCAGAGAGTCAACTCATGCTGAGGCGGGCATACCCATGCTCAGTCAAAAATACATCATATGGAAAGTACTGAAATAGATCCAACATGTATACAAGTATATAGCTGAACTGTAAGTACACAATGAATCATCTGAGCATGGCCCGGAAATACAAGTCTGAATCAATGTCCAAGTATCACATATAGAAAGCTGATCAAAGATGGTGCAACTGGATGTCTGATCAAGTAACTGAATCTCCAAGTACCAGATCATAAGAGGTGGATCAAACGGTACAATCACGCAACTCGGGGATCAACATATAAGATGCTGCTGTGCTGAACTGCAACATATAAGGGTGGACGGCAACACTGGCAGAAACTGAAAGGACTGTCAACAGTGAACCGAGAAATGCTGATGCAACCCGAGGTCTTCACCGATCACTATGGCACAATTCTACACACTGAGAATAAATGAGCTGAAGTCGACCATGTGAGAAAGGTCTTCACCGATCACTATGGCACAATTCTACACACTGGGAATAAATGAGCTGAAGTCGACCATGTGAGAAATCGTTGGATTACCGGGCAATGATGTTTCCCGTTAACCAACGCGAGACAACCCACCGACAATGATAATGAGTGTCAAGGTGCCCCAGTACAATCTGACAAGTGTGAATGAATGAGTTGAAGTCGAACACTTGAAAGAATCTACCAATCAGGAGGCAATGATGAATCCCCACTGCCGATAGCGAAGAGTCTGCCACTGATGACTGCAAACCCTAAGGTACTGACAAAAAGACTCTAGATCTTGTTCCCAGAGCAATGAGTCGGAGTCGATGGGAAAAGATCTGCTGGAAGGAAGGCATTAAGGCATCCTACATCAGTCCAGCGCGAGTGTAACCCGCAGGCCAAGATTTGGAAGGAATCGTACGAAGTAGAGTGATGGAACCAAAACCGAAGTACGTTTCCGACATGCACAAGATGAAGCTAGCGCACGGAAGAAACCCTCTGAACCAACCAATAATGAAAGCTGACACAGAGGCGAGAAATCCACCGATAGGGTCAAATGGAAATCCAGGTACTGCACGAATCCCAAGTGTGATAATGTGTGCCGACGTCGAACACAGGGGAAACCACTCAGTCAAAGACCCATAATGATGATCAAATGCTGAGCACAAGGTCACCTATCAATGATGGAAATAGGGCCAAGGTGTGGCTCTAGGCTTGCTCTCACAGCAATGTGTCGTAGTCGATAAGAGACAAACCCGCCGGCAAGAAGTCAATGGGGACCTTCTCAAACCAGCACGAGCAGAAGACCAAAACATCTGATGTGATAGAACAAGATACTGACAAGACCGGGAAGGCCGAATGAATAATGAGTCAAGAGACACCGCAGAATGGCCGACTCTGGTTAGACTTCCCTTGAACAAAAACACGACTCATGATGACCATGGCAGTAAAAAGTGACACTGTATAAGTCTGTTATGCAGGAGGCAGAACAAACTCTCCATATGATTGGAAGAGATAACCAACCGGGGGAGAACTGACAAGTGAAACATGGTAAAGGCTGAACCTAGTTCAAAACTAAAACCATCCCAAATGTAGGAAATATAAGTATATGTGCTTTTTTCAAGGGCGACAAACTGACTCTGTACTGCCATCAATATAAAGAAGATACATCTCATTCCCGCTCTTTTTGTTATATTTGATTTTTTTGTCTTTTTCATATAATAAGCCTAAAAAGGAATAAAAGAATGCTATGGTACAATAGATAGAACGAGTATCAAGAAATCAGATGCACTAGTTCCTGGGATTGGAACAATCCTATGCTCAATGCAAGGTGGCGAAAACTGGTAAGTGATACTCAGAGGAACGTTCCATCCATGGGTACAAAGGTGTCAAGTCATGATAGCTAAGTGCATGCAATGGTTAACTTGTACAGAAAGTCAAGGTCAAAATTTGGCTTAAACATCGAGTCCAAATGAAGCTGGCTAAAGGCCAGGATAAACAAGTAGCCAATATGCAATGCAGTAATACAACTTAAACGACACCAGGGAGCCTCTAGGGTAAAAGCCAGAAAAATGATAAGTGATGAAGAAGAAGAATGAAGCTTCAACACAGAATACATGGCGGGACTAAAGAGGACTCCCGAGCCTACATAAAAAGCAGCATGGGCAACAAGTGATAGCGAGGAACTAACTAGGAAGCCCAGGTAAAGGAAGGCTCTACCATCAAGTCATGATTAAATAATCGGCGAGTGAAATGGGTGTAATACTCATGACCTGATGGGATCGACCCTAAGGCAAGTGATCAGTATGGAG
>JAXQQM020058976.1:0-42022 GCA_034641835.2 Pinus albicaulis | reverse complement strand
AGAAATTTTTTAATTTGTTTGTTTTCTTTAATAATTTAAATAACTAAAAAGCTTAGAGAATCTAGGTTAAATAACTAAAGTTAATTATTTTAAGATTTGGAATTTCTTAAGAATTTGATTAGAAATTTTTTAAAAATTGGAAACTAAAAAGAAATTAAAATTTTGATTAGAAATTTTTTAAGGATTAGAAACTAGTACGTGAAATGGAAATTGCAGCACACACAAAATGGAAATTAATTTTGAGTATAGAAAATTTTTAATTTGATTTTTTCTTTAATAATTTTAAAAGCTAAAAAGCTTAGAGAATCATGAAAGAAAATCTTGAATTTGAAATTTTGAAGTTGTTTTTTATGTAGATTGTTTAGAAATTTTTTAATTTAATTGTTTTCTTTAATAATTTAAAAAGCTAAAGAGCTTAGAGAATCTGGGTTAAGCTCTTATGGTCGGAATTGTGTGGAAGCCCTTTTCAAATGAGTAACAGGAAGCCTCCACTTCCAACTCTGGAAGCGAAGGATTACAGTGACAAAGTGGATGTGTGGAGTGAAGGGGTGATCAGGTATATAATGGGGAGTGGTATTTTTTTCTTTTGCTTCATATTTTTCTTACTATTATATTTTTTCTTTTGCTTCATATTTTACAGCTGTAGATAAATTGGTTGAAACATAAATGCAGGTACAAATGGCAAAGGATAGAGTTGGGCATGTCTGGTACGAGAATATAGAATCCTCAAACATAATTCCTTCACTAGTTTCTCCAAGCAACACAAATCTCAATCTGATTTTATTTATAATTAGTTGAACTATTGAAGGCAATAGTGGGTCATATTCAAATAACTAGACACCGACAAAGTGGACAAACAAATTGCAACAACTGAAATTAAAGTTACTGGATCACATGGTTGTGTTTATCTTCTTCAACTATTTATGAATGTAGGCTACATTAAGGGTACTGAGTATAGAGTGCAAAATGATATCGCGAATAATTAATAGTCTTCAGTGTTATATTACCTTTATCAGTAATGTTGTCCCTCACATTCCATAGTAAATTTGAAAACAAAACCTACAATTTTAAAATGTGTTTACATTGTCATAGTATTCGTTGTCAAAGCTATAAAATTAGTTCAATTATATAAATTAAAATAAGTATTTACATATATCATATAAATTAAAGTTAATTATTTTAAGATTTGGAATTTTTTAAGAATTTGATTAGATTTATTTTTTTTAAATATGTTAATATACCTATATTATTTTTAAATACATAAATAAATTTATTTACGATTAAAAAATATTTAAACATGTAAAATTCATAAATTTATATGTAATTTCAACAAAAAAATTCAAATTTAACAACCTCCCAAACATAAATAAATTAACTACAGCATAACAAGCACCCATTGATTCAAGTATAATTTGCGTTCCATGTAAATTTATGGTGTTGGACAGGTCAAGTAGCGTTTGATTCATTTATAATTTGTCTCTAGTATTCGGATTTGGATTCAATTCGAACCATTTAAAAATAAATAAATAAATAAATAATAAAATAAAATGAAAATTGGTGATAATTCATTCAGGATGTTGTATGCATAACCACAAGACAAAATTGCTACTTCAAGCACAACAATGAAAGACAAATCTTCCCAAATCTTGACGAGATGAACTACCTTCCATTTATCTTTGCACCTTTCGTAGTGTCTTTGTTTTAAAAGAAAATATTTTCTTTTCCAATAAGTTAGATAATTTGTATTTTTCGATCGTGCTTCAAGTTATATATAGTGTAACAATGTTTTTTTTTTTCTAAATAGGACTAATTTACTGATTATGAAAATACCGATACAAAATCAGACTTCACGTGAGTTTATTACCCGGGGTTGATCGACTGTCGTTTGAGAAGTTGGGGTCGCCCATAGTGGGAAACCGACCCATTAAACATGAGAAGTTGGGCCGCCCATAGTAGGGAAACCGGCCAGAAACTTATACAAAACATGTGAATAACTTCAAAAACAAAGCAAGAGACATCATTTTTCCCAACAGGTGGGTAACTAAAACAGTAAAACATGAAAAAACCAGCAGTAATTGAGCCCAAGGGATCAGCCCTCATTCTCAGAAGACAGCGGTTCCTCTTCAACTCTGCATGCATATTCATTTCCAGTGCTGCTGTCCTCCTTTCCTTCCTGACTGTCAGACTTCATGTTCTGGTGCTCAGCTTCAGTGCTAACCCCTGCGTGAAGAGATGGGTTGGGGCGAAGGTCAAGAGGAGGGGGGGGGGGTCAGCAGAAAGGGGAATTTCTTCACGAAGGGAGACAGTGATGAGGGCGGTGATGATGGAGTCAAAAGAAGTACAGTGGAAGCGAAGTTCCGCATTCTGAGTGGTCTGCCTGATGGTGGTCCCTCGAACCCTGTTGATTGGAGGAGTGGGCTGACAGGGATGGGCGGTGGCATCTGAGGAAAGGGGCTGACGGGGAGGAGCAAGAATGTCAGGAGGAAAGGAATGTCCGGGAGGCTCAGAGTGAGCATCAGGTTGGCCAGAAGCATCACCAATAATTCGCACACGCCCGCGTCCTCTGTCAGCAAGGATTCCCCTACCTCTGCCCCGTCGTCTACCATCACGTGAGGGTGGCGGGGGGGTGAGGTCGACGCCTTCAGAGGAGGAGCTGAGCTCAGAAAGGGGCAGAGGAGGAGTGCCAGGAATGCGGCCTCGACTAACACCACGTCGTGCTCTCATTCTTTGACGAAGTCTGGGCATGGCTAGCAACAAATGACGCAGACGAGGCCTGCCTAAGTAGGGGTCAGGAGAAGGGGAGAAGGCGAGGAGACCACCGGGGTGACTCTGACTATGCAGGATAGCAGGAGAGCTGAAGGTTCGATTAACAGAAGGGCGAAGATCCTGAGAATTCGAATTGAAATTGGAGAGAGACGGTGTACCTGTGAAGGAAATGCTCGAAAAACCAGAAGAGGCGCAAACTCTGCAACAAGGGCTGTTGGAGAAGTGGACGCCCGGCAACGTTTCCAAACAAGCCCAAACACTGCATCGATGCCCCGTATTCATTTTGCAGCTGGAAGTGGCCGCACCAGGAGGAAGAGCGCTGCTCAGAGGGAGCATAATTCTCTCATAGCTTCCGTCTCTCTGCCCTTCTTCCATAACGAAAGCGAATGCCAAAACCAGCGCCATATACCAGAGAACGGAGGTGCAGTAAATACCATAGTGTTCCACCCAAGGCATATTAATAACGCCAGGACTGTGAACACGCGAGGCCATGTGGGCAGGGCATGCAAACAGCCTTGGGGGCTGCGTGGGTGCCGGTGGCCCATTAATTCTCTCTGTCAGCCGCATTCGGCGGGAGGCGATCCTGGTGCACCAGGGAATTACAGTTCTGTTGAGTGTCTTCATCATGAATGATAGAGAGAGAGCCATGAGTCATCATGTTGTTGCTTTCAATGCCGAAATTGGCCAAGAGATCGGCGACCTTGTTTCCTTCCCTCATGACATGGGTGAAGGAGATGGCTCGATTGTGGTGAAGCCAATCACTTATCTTAGCAATCCGGGCAGCCAAACACCAACTGTGAGTCACCTTGGCCGGGTCGGCGCCCCAAAGAAGCTGGTTGGAAATATGGATGAGGATCTGAGAATCCCCTTCTATAATGATGGGGAACAAATTGTGCTGACGCGTCAGTTTCAAGCCTTGCCAAAGGCCTTCAAGCTCCGCTGAATTATTTGTGTCCCAGCCTATAGCCCCAAAGAAGAGGTGCTGAACTTCTCCTGTGGAATCTCTGATGATACCTCCATAGCCTGCTTGCCCCGAGTTCCCCTTGGAAGCACCATCAAAGTTTAATTTGAATACTCCTGGGGAGGGAGGAATCCAGTTCGAAGGTGTGCTGGTGGTCTTCTTGATAGTGTAACAATGTTTTTAGAAATTTAAATTTTAATTAAATTTTGATAGAAATTTTAGAAAATTAAAGTTGAATCATGATCCATGTTATGTGTATGGTGAAATGATGCTTAGGGTTTTGTCCAAATTTGAATCAAATGAGAGTCTTAAAAAAATGGATTAGAGTTATGGATTAATAAAAACTTTGACTTTCTATTTGATTGGATTACAACCACGATAAGGAAGTTTGCTACGAAATAAGTTAGTTCCCTTATTGCTTGGCATTTCTTTAATATTAAGTTGGTTAGGTATTCTCTCTGATATTAATCATATGAAATTCATTAACTTTAGTCCAAAATCTTGAGGTTTATTAGACCCAATAAATCTAGTCTTTCAAGAGATAAGTATGTTATATTAGATTGTCTTGATGATAGTGCTAACTTAATGTTGGAAAAGGCACTACCATGGTCTTACTTGGAACAATAAACTAACGCTAAATGATGGATATCCTTTCTGATAACACTTTGAACCATAAACCCATTAATTTGATCCCTAAAATGATAATTATTGTTATAAATACCTCTTCCCTAAATCCAAATACCAAAAACTTGATTACTTTCTTGAAACCCCATAACATATGATTAATGCAAAATCCGTAAAAGGGAAATCTTCTTTCAACCAATGATTAATTCAATATATTCACCTACCTATTATTTTACTAATGATTCAGCCAAAACACTTCAACTTTTAGTTTAACATACTTCCTCTTCCATAAAAGATTCCTTAAATTTTGTCATTAAAATTCAAGGTATCCATATTGATGTCTATGACCACCAAGTCAATTTCAATTGTTCTTATCTATTCATCAAAAACTCAGTTGAAGAGACAATTAACATCACATGTCCAATTTCATGGACCCCAATACCACAAGCCTCGTCAAATTTTCCTTCTAATAAAATAGGTAAATGCTCAATGAAACAAAAGACATCATTATATGGAACCCATTATACTCATTATATAGATCTTTGACCACCAAGTCAATTTTGATATTATTTATGTATTAGAAAAATTCATGGCTAAATAGATGATTAACACCGTAAGGCATCTCGATACCATACAAGTTCAATTAGATATTAAGGATCCATGATAATAGAGTTTAGCAGATATCCAACAAATAAAAACATTCATGCTCCGCGTTGACGTGGTGCGCGGGTCTCTGAGCTATCGCTCGTGAGGTTCCTTCCGCGGCCAGTAAATGCTGGTAATGCGGGTTCTCCCCTCCTGCATGCGATCTGAGAAGCCTTCCCTCGAAGCTTCGACCTCTTTGTAGAAGAAGAAAGCTCACTGAGGCGGCAAGTTCGTTAAAAGGCGGAGGATATCCACGAGATTTCTCTCCCTCCGGAGGACGGATCCAAGTTTGCCCTCTCCTTAGCGGAACCTGCTCTGGTGGGTCAGTTCACAGGTCTTTGGCCCTCCCCTAATTCCATGGAGAGCTGGGTTGCAAAGAACTGGGCGCCGCTGATCAAAAACATCGTTACTTCATACTTCTTAGGGAGAGGTTTTTTTTCTGTTTGAATTCTCTAATAAGGAGGATAAAGACCTGATTTTCCAGAATGGTCCCTATTTCATGGGCCCTCAGGGGCTGTATCTCAACAAGTGGACGCCCGACTTCGATCCAGCAGTTGACGTCCCAATAGCCATTCCTGTGTGGGTAAGGTTGTCCAACCTCCCAGTGCATTGTTGGAACTGGACTCGCTAAAGCATATCGGGAACACCCTGGGAAAATTTATTGATCGAGCAAACAGTAAAGATCAATATGACTGTGCTAGAATATGTGTAGAAGTTGATTTGGAGGTTAGTCTGCCTGAGGCAATAAAAATCAAGATCGACAGTTGGTCACACGTTCAAAAGCTGGACTACGAACAGCTCCCTTTCAAATGCCGGAAGTGCCATGTATATGGCCATTTTGCTAGAGGTTGCCCAAAGAATAGTGAAGTGGAGAAAGGCAAGGAGGAAGGCTAGAATCAGGTAAAAAGGACCAAAACCGCCCATAAAGCCCCTAGATCTGGAAACTCAAATGGCAAAGGCCCTCAGACGGAACCTGTTCTTCAAACCCCTTCCTTGAAAGATCAAGGAAACAAGTTTGCGCAACTAAGTTCAACAGTTGAAGACATCCAAGAAATCGAGGAGCAGAAGGAAGATTCTCCCCATAAAGAGACCCCCTCGGGATCAAAGCAAGAAGATAGAAATGCAGACAGATCGAAAGAGAAATACATAGAAGAGATTGAGGAAGTACAAGGCTCGGAGGATTCAGAGGAAGAAGGTGAAATAGGGGACTCGTAAACCTCGGCTAGAAGATCAATGAGAGGCCGAAAGTCTACCCGTGAAAAAAGAGAGCAGGAAACTTACAAAGACAAACTCCAAGGAAGCCAACCAACCCTCGAGAAACTCTTGGCAAAAACTCTGAAGATGACCAGAAATCAGTCTCAGAGCTCTAAGGAAGCTCACCATCCAAAAAGCAAGTGATGAAGATTGTCTCCTGGAACTGTAGGGGTATGGGGAGCAGAATAAAAGAAGAAGCCATAAGAAGCCTTATAAGAACATAATCTCCCGATATACTCCTCATGTAGGAGACCAAAATGGAGGACAAATAATTTCTCCATATTCGCAAGAAATTGTGGAATAAAAGTGAAGGACAAGCAGTCTCTGCTCGAGGTGCCGCAGGGGGCCTGGGCACGCTTTGGAATGGCAACAAATATTCAAGGATCAAAGAGGTCTTCAATACCCACTGGCTGCTAACGAAACTACAACATTTTGACACAAAATATATCCTCTGCCTCTTTAACGTGTATGCTCCTGTTAGCGCAGGGTAGAAAAAGGTCTGTTGGGACTCCATTAGAAATCTGGCAGGCTCTGAAAATCTGGAAAACATCATCATTGCAGGGGACCTTAACCTCACCTTATCGTTGACTGAAAGGCGAGGAGGAAGCATAGTAAGGGATCCGGCACGGGAATGGGTGGAGGATCTTCTGCAGGACTGGGATATGATCGACATCAAGCCCTCTTCGGGTAAGTACACTTGGTCCAACAAAAGAGTCGGTCCGGGACATATTGCTGCAAGGTTAGATAGATTTCTTGTTCAAAGCTCTTTTCTACTTCTTGGATTAGAGTCTAGAATGCATATTCTCCCATGTAGCGTTTCCGACCATAGGCCCATCAAACTTGAGCTTCTGGCCCATATGGACCAAGGTCCTATTCCTTTTAAATTCAACCCTCAATGGGTCAAGGAACCAACTTTCATGCATATGGTTAAGGAAAGCTGGAATCAACCAGTTAAGGGCTCTGCCTTCTTTGTATGGGAGGAAAAACTTAGGAGAGTGAAAGCTGCACTAAAAAATTGGGCAAAATCCCTCCCCAATCCTGCAGTGGAAAGGAAAAAGATCCAAGAAAGCCTCGAGATTCACCATCTGAAATCAAAAAATGTAGAGATCACAAAAGAAATCCTAGACAGGGAGACTGACTTACAACAAAGGCTACACAAGGCAAGCTTGGCAGAGGAAGAGTATTGGAGAATTAAATCACGTAGCCTTTGGCTTAAGGCGGGAGATAGGAACTCCTCCTTCTTCCACAAATAAGCCCAAGCTCGGAATTGCTTCAACAACATCTCAGAAATCAAGGAAGAGACCATCAAGCATAGGGATATCAGAAGCATAAAAAGAGATGCTTTCCTTCACTTCAAAAATCTGTATAGTGAAGAGGAGGGTCTGGGGTGTAATCCAAATCTGGTGGACGAGGTGCCTACTCTGCTTTCCCCCAGAAAGAATCAGCACTTGCAAGCAGAAGTCTCAAATTCTGAAATAAAAAATGCCCTCTTCGCAATGGAGCCAGATAAGGCCCCAGGCCCTGACGGTTTTACTCCCAGATTCCTACAATCCTGCTGGCAGATTGTGGAAAAATAATTATGCAAAATGGTTCGGAAATCACAAGACTTCCAGAAAATTGGGGGAAGCACCAATTCGGTGTTCCTTGCCCTCATCCCCAAGGAGAAAGGCGCCAACACCTTCAACAGATTTCGTCCTATCTCCCTTTGCAATATAGGATACAAACTGATAACAAAAGTGATAGCAAACAGATTGAAAACCATCCTTCCAGCCATCATTCCGGAGAACCAGGGAGGTTTTATACAGGGAAGGCAGATTGTGGACAATTTTATTCTAGTCCAAGAGGCGATCCATTCAAGTCTGCTTCGAAAAGAGAAAGGAATGGTTGTCAAATTAGATCTAGAAAATGCCTTCGACCGGGTGAGACATAGATTCTTGATGGATGTTTTGCACAAATTTGGTTTTGGCTCCAAATTCATTAACTGGATTCAGGCTTGTATCAGTGAGCCTTGGATAGCTCCTTTGGTGAATGGGAGGGCTGCTGATTTCTTTAAAGCTTCTCGAGAACTGAGACAAGGGTGTCCGCTTTCTCCCCTGCTCTTTGTTCTCCAAGCTTCTATTCTCAGCTTCCTCTTGAATAAGAAGCAGCAGGAACAAGAGATTATGGGCTTGAATATAGCAAGAGGTGTCAAAAATATAAATCATGCGCTATTTGCTGATGATTCCCTCTTGTTGGGTGCAACCACTATGCTCTCGGCTACAAGATTTAAAGGTGTGGTGGATGACTTTTGTGAAGTCTCTGGAAGCAAGCTCAACAATGGTAAATGTCATATCTTCTGCTAGAACACTACAGCCAACACTCTCAAAGCCATCTCCTGTTGTTTTGTATTTGCTGCCTCCTCTAATTGGCCTTCCTTCAAGTATCTGGGGCTCCCCATTTTCCAAAAATGTGCCCTCAGCAGAGACTGGCTGCCTCTGCTGGAAAAATTCAAAACAAAGATCCAAGCCTGGGGATACACTTGGCTCAATTTGGCAGGGAAGACTGCGCTCATAAAGGTTGTATTAAACAGTCTTCCTATTTATCAGTTTGCTGTTATGCTGGCTCCAATTGGCATACTTAGGAAAATGGAGGAGCACATCAGAAAATTCTTCTGGAAAGGTGGCAAATCGAATGAGAAGAAAATTCCTTTAATTAGCTGGCATAAAATCTCCATGCCCAGAATGGAAGGCAGCTTGAATTTCAAGAGTATAAGTACACAAAATGTGGCGATGGGTGCAAAGCTTTTATGGAGGATAATCGCCCCAAATCCGGGATGGGCACAACTAGCGCTGTGGAAAAAATACTTCAGAGGGAAAAGGAAGCGATGTTTAGACAATCCCAAATCCAATTCTGGCTCGATGATCCACAAACTCTGTGCAAAAACAACTTTCTTAATTAACCTCCATGCGTACTGGATTCCTGGTAATGGTAAGCACATCAGAATTTGGGAGGATCGTATCATGGACAGCGATCCCCTGGCAGAGGATCGATCATTTCTTGTGCTGCGAGATTGGATGACCAGCGCTGGCTACGCAACTCTGTGGGACATTTCTCATTGGGAGGATGGCGTTTGGCAGAGTTGGGTGAAGTTTGAGGTGCCTCAGAATCTGTCTAATGAATGCGCAATTTTCTTAGCCCACTTAAAAGGCAAGGCCCCTATAAATAGTAGGAAACCTAACACTCGTGGCTGGGGTTTGACTTCAGGACGTTATACTGTCTTGCAGGGCTACAGGCAGCTGTTAATTCACCCACACGTCCCTCCTAATCCGGAGCCCTGGAAGGGGATTTGGTTACAGACTTCCATCCCAAAAATAGATATATTCTGCTGGCTCCTCTGTCATAAGAGAATTTTGACTGAAGACAGGCTCCAGAAAAGAGGTTATCATGGGCCTTCTAGATGTACATTGTGTGGTGAAAATGAAGAAAGCGCCTCTCACCTGATGCTGAATTGTAAGTTTGCTGCAGAGATATGGCAAGCGCTCTTAGGCCCATGGAGTATTGATTTCACTTTCCCCAATCACATCTCTGACCTGTTCTCAAAATGGATGCTCAATTATCCTGGAGACACTCCTAAAAACAAACATATCAAGGCTGCCTGGATCTCTCTCCCTAAAATAATCTGTTGGAAAATATGGCTTGAAAGAAACCAGAGGATTTTCAAAGACAAAAGGCATGATATCAAGATAGTCTTGGTAAAGATAAAAAGTCAGTTAAAAGAAAGCTTGGGAGACCAGTTGGATGGTGCATATCTTTGTGAGCAAGATTCTGAATGGGGTGCTATCTTCGACCTCCATTTTAGAGTCTTTGAAAGGCCTCCCACCCCCCTAAAAGATTGGCAAATTAGAGTCAACGAAACATAATTCTCTGAGTTTATCACTAAGCAGTCAAGAACCGCCCTCTTCTTTGATGGGGCAGCAAAAGGAAACCCAGGAAAATCTGGAGCAGGCGGAGTTGTAAAAAATGCTGAAGGGAGAACTGAGTTCAGATATGCTTGGGGTGTGGGTCACAACACCAACATTCAAGCCGAAGCGCTGGCTCTTCTCCAAGGTCTCAAGCTACTCAAATTTCTTGGTATCAAAGAAGCAAATGTTTTTGGAGACTCCCAGCCCATAATTAAATCCATAGTGGACATTTCTTCACCTTCATATTTAAGATTATCAAGATTGATGACTAGGATAAGATTATTGTCGAATTCCTTCCAGAGTTTGAATTTCTTCCACGTAAAGAGAGAAAACAACAAAGATGCTGATGCTAAAGCCAACAAAGTTGTCCTCCTCTCCCTTGGAGCCCTCCTAAGAGATAGAGACGAATGTTGGGATCCCATCCCTTAATTTTCTGGTTAATATATTTTATTTTCTATTATTGAAGCAGTTTGTTTGTATTTACAAGGTTGGGAAGACTTCGGAGATCGGCCTTATTATTGCATGTAAAAAACGCTGGCTTATAAGTGTAAGTGCCATTTTGTTCCTGGCCGGAGAGAAAATCTGGGCATTGCCCTTGCATCTTGTAATCTGAATTGAGGCATTCAAGCTAGGATATTAATACATCATACTACCCGTTTCTGTCAAAAAAAAAATACATCATATCCAATCTCATGGAACTTGGTATTAGAAGCTTGGTACATATGTAAGTCTACAATGAAACAAAAAGCATTGTTATGGGCTCCCAATTATACCTTGTTATATCTAATTTATGTATGGAACATTTTGAAAATGGGGCCCTGCACAACTACCCCTTAAACTAAAATATTGATATAATTTGTTAATGATATCTATGTAATTTGGTTTCACAATGAGAGCAATATTAACCAAATTTTCAGTCATCTTAATAATGTATTCTTGATCATTTTATACAATAGAAAACCAAAATGTCAAGCACTTTTATTTCCTTAATGTCCCCATTACCAAAGAAATAGATAGTGCCTTCCCACAGAGTCTATGGGAAGAAAACACATGTAGTGATCCTAATTACACCACCACCCTACCTAAAATGTAATGATCCTTAACATCTTAGTCACTAGGACTCTCCATATATTAGTTAAAAACCACGTAGAACTCAAAGAAATTCATTTCTGAATAGACCTCGATAGGAATGACTACTTCAACACTTAGGTTAACAATGGTTTTTACAAATTAAGCCAATTGAGTGCTCATCAATCTTTGAGTCCTAAACCACTAGAATGTCCCATAAGTATCACTCTTTAAGAATCTTATATACTACATCATTGCATACAAAGTTTGGGGGTGGGGGACCTTTGCGGGGATGATATTTATTTATTTTTCAATATTAATTTTGGTATAATGGTAACTAATGTGCTTATAGGACTTTAGAGTTATAAAAGAGAGAATTTGGTTTTTATTATTAATTCAAATTCCAGCATGAGGAGTTAGCTCAATTGATTGTTGTTAATGTTGTTGGGCATTCGACTAATTTTGTGCCAACATGTGCTTAATTTGAATCCCCCTAAGTGAGGTTCACTAGTCTATGATGACAAGTTTTCTAGAGATGTCATCTAGGAATGTGGAGAGGAATTCCTCGAATTTTCACACTTCTATACATCAAACTTTTTTAAAACAATGATTTAGTAATGAAAGTTAATAAACCTTGAGTTTCAAGGTACTTACTTGTATTGTTTAACAAATAATAGAAGATTAGGAAAAGAGATGGATTTACTCTATAATGAAAACATTGAATCCACTAAACTATGTAGTTCACTCCATTGAAATCAATCATACATTGTTATTACAACGCTTACCAAATAATAGCACCTATGAAGGCAAACATTGCATATCTAGTTGTTTAAGTAAAATTGAATTCAAATTTTGTTGATGATGAGTTTTTTTGGCCAAAATATTGAGTAAGATTCGAGGTAGTAGGATTTTGTTCACGTTGAACAAGACTATTTCACTACTTGAATTGTGAAACATTAATTGCAGAGGGATGTCATTCAATGGTTATTAGACAAGAATTTTACTTTGAGCAAACCTGAAACTTAAATTTTAATTATGTGGAAATTTCAAATCGTTGAGCAAAATATTAGTTTGTGAGAGAAAGAAAAAACTTTAAGATAAAGGAAAAGATAAAAAACTTATGGAAAGTTTGGGGATGACCTTAATACTCTTTATTAATTGCAGGAAAAAATTTAGTTTTCATGAATGAACTTTATGTAGCATCCCCCTATCCACCCATGCTTATTGTAATGTGATTGTAATGCCAACGTGGAAGGAGATTACTGGCTGGACCTCTGATTAAACATATAATAATAATTATTAATTAATTAACAAGAGTGAAGGTTGGAAAACTTGCTTACTCACCTAATTTACCTAAAGTCAATTTAATGCCTGAAGCCTACTTGTCCACTTCTCTTGCTTGAAAATCCACAACCCATACCAACGAAATAAATGGCAAGATTGCTTGTACGTACACTTGGTAGGCTAGTTTTATGACAGGTGTTATGCGATGTAATTAGACCTGAACTGAAGAAGGAAGAGTTCATTGACGAGCATTATGAGTAAAGAAGTGGAATAGTGACCTCACTCAAAGAGGGAGGAGGTGGCATAACTAATTGAACTCCCTCCTAACAAATGAAGGGACATGATTGGACTAGGCAGTACAAAGGTGCAAGCAATGCCATTTCTTGGGGATCTTGCTCGGATATGGAGAGGAGAGGACGAACTAAAGATCCAAAGTTGGGCTCAGGTAGCTGAGAAGTTGCAAGAAAGAGAGCATATGGGTGTGCTAGATGCTCTACGATTGAGAGTGCTCACACTTGGTTGGGTCGTATTTCCCTTTTTTATGCTTACTAGTGAACTAATAGCCTATTCTTCCTCGCCTGGTTAATCATCCATGTGTGATCTAGGTGGATATATATGGCCACCCACCTATTCCACTTGGATCACAACATAGTTTCCTAGTTTGCAACATACTTTCCTATTATGCAGTTTTCTATATTTGGCAGTTTTCAGATCCTAAACTTCTAGAGTCGTTTTGAGGCCCTAAACAACATTTTTTGGGGTAATAGACCGCCACCAATCATAGACTGCATCAACAATTAAATTTTTTTCTCATTGGATAAACCTTTCCAACGGAATATTGTGTGCGCCAAATGGAGATCACATGCCAAAGTTACGACCCCAGGAAGTTGACGTTCTAACTTACCCCAATGGGGCCCATAAGTCTTTGGTGTTTCATCTACTAGGGTTATGGTTTTGGATGTTTAGGGTTTATCATTGTCTCTTCATGATAATAAAGCCTATGATCCACATTGTAACATAGTTTAGGAAGGTGAGTAATTGTCACATCTCTTCTTAGAGATAAGCGACCATCGTTTGAGCTAGTTTTCTTTCATTACACTTTTATACAATTTTCAACATTTTTCATTATTTAATTGAAGTAAAGTTTCATTGTATCTCTGTGTTTTTGGTTAGTAATATGTATTTCATTACATTCCATTTATAAACTCGGATCAGTGGTATCAGAGCATTATGCTCTTTCTCTGTTTTTTGTGCATGTCCCCCAACAAGGTCGAGGTATAAGGAGTTGGGACCCTAACTATTTAAGCCTTTGCAAGACCGTCCTCGCCAACCTCGACGGCCTCCCATGGCAGAAGAAAATAAAGATGAGGGAGTAGGATATCATATCAAATTGTTGCTCGAAGCAGTTCTTGAGCGACAAAGGAACGAGATGATGGATAATTTGTCCCAGATCCATAGGTGATGCATCTTCATCAAGTGGCCACTTTGGAGGCACCTCCCCCTTTAAGGTACAAATTAATGTTGATATTCCTGTATTTGAATGCAAGATAGATGCAAATGCTCTAAACAAGTGGTTAAATCTGCGAGGAGGGTACTTCTCAATCCACAAATTTCTAACAAGGAAAAGATTACCTTCTCACTCCTTAAGGTTGCTCCCCATGTCAAGGATTGGTGGCAAACTTACTATGGTTAAGGAGGAATCCCTACTATTTGTAGTCATATCCTCTTGGGACTCTTTTAGAGATGTTGTTAAGGAATAATATTACCTTAATAGAAGTTATGAAGACTAGTACATGAGATGGACCACACTATGACAAGAAAGGGACCGAGTAGTGCCATATTTCACAAATATCTTTCATACCTTGTGCACCAAGTTGGGCATCAAAGACTCTCAACGACAGTTGGTGCTCAAGTACCATGGTTGTTTGAACAGGTACATCCAGACAAAAATGGAGTTCCTAGGCATCTCGTTGCTCGGTGCATCATACAAATATGTTGTCAAAATTGAGCAAAAATTTGAACAAAAGAAGCGAGACTTTGGATTTTCAAACCCTTCACAGCAGGAGTAGGGAAAGGGCTACTGAAAACTATAAAACAAAGGACAAACCCATGGTGGACCAACCAAGTACAACTCGTTGAAGCTTCAAACAAAGAATCGAACTAGGAAGACAAAGAAAGACACAAGAAAGTGGTGTGAGTTCCAAAAGAGCCTATTCATAACACCAATGAATGTCGCTCAAAGCACTCGTTGGTAGCATTCAGAGACCCTTGCTTGAACATCAATTTTTTTTGGCCTCTTTTCAAATGCATGCTTAGTTTCTCTATAATATTTATTTTGTCTCTCATTTGTGTAGTTGTTGGGATAAAAGAACTTGAACATGACACTTGTTTTTTCATTAGGAAATCTCATGTCAAAGTTCATTAATTTGTTTATTTTTTCTACCAAACTCCACTTGTGCAATCTTGAATAAGCTTGAAATATTACAGATCAAGATATCATTATCTTCTTGTAAAGAGTTGTTATGCTTTTGCAATGTCATAATTTCATCTGCATCTCCACTCCCTATAATATTTTGTGGATAGTCTGAGAGGGAATATGGAAAAATGTTGACCTTTTAGTTCTTTTCTACTGCTGGTAAGCCTTCCATTGCCACGTCGCGGCCTTGACTTTGATGTACTGAAGATCCATGCACACCTACGGTTATTTATGCCATTTAAAATCCTCAAGAGTTCATATAAAAAGAGCCTATTAATTCGATGGCTAGATTAACTCTAAATTTCTAGGTTAGGAATGTTTGATAACTTCTCATAATGTGAATTTCATTCAAACAATTTTTATTTTTATTTTTGTGGAAGTCCTACTCTTGATCTGTAAGAATCACTTCATGAATTTTATGCATAAATCTTGAATTTCTCTATGATTGTCCTTTGATTGATACTTACACCTAAGTTGACTATCTCCATTGTAATGGAAAATGGATTCTATGGTAACTTAAAGAAGAGTCAAATGCACTTACAAGTCTTCAAAAGGTTGAGGGAGGAGTATATCCTAGAAACACTAGTATGGTTCGTATAGGTGGTGTTGTTGTTGAATATTTTAACTCTAGACAGGTCTTGTAATAAGATAAAATCGCGGTCTCCCCTTTCATCAATTACAGTTGTAAGACTCTACATATAATTTTTGTTCCTTAAATCTTCACAAAAAAAATTCAATTCAAAGAGCCATTCAAGTATTGGCTCATTATTTCACTTGTGCGAACCCTCTAAGAGATTGTAATGCCGCAAATGAAATGTGTTCAACTAATCTCTTTGAATCTTTGTTATCTCTAAATATTTGTTTGCCTTGATTTTTTCTCGTTGAAGATTGATAAATGAATATTTGTGTCTTTTTCTTCTTCAATACTAACTTTCTTGTTGAATATATTGTGCAGATAGTGCTTGTTGTTCTTTGATTATAGCTTTCTTTAAACAATTTTTTTAAGACATTTTAGGAACTACTCCCCCCTGATATGTTGCTTCTTTAACATTGTTATAAAAAATATTCTTCATTTATTTCATGAGAAACTCCCCCTACAATTAGGCTGGCTTCACTTTATCATTGAAGTCACAAGCTGCTCTTTTTTCTTCCTCTTCCATACTTGAGTAGTTAGTTTTATTTTGTTTGCATTTCTCTTTGAGTGATTGTTTGATTTGTTTGGAGTGACCTCCATCTCCTGTCTAGAGCTCTTTAGGGTATATAACAACTTGCAATATTTGCTCGTATGGCCAAGATTGCTACACAAATAGCATTTTATATTACCCGCAAATGGAACAAATGGTGTGTGCTTCCTTGATTCACTTATATTTTTCTTTACATACATTTTGAATTCAATAAATTTATGTCCAAATTCAATGCACATATAACAGTAACCATAAAAATATTGTGTGTACCTAGTTGCTAATAGTCTTCTTTGTTTGCTTGTTTGATGGAAATTCATTGTCTTCTGCACCTTTTGTTGACTATTCTTGATTTTATTTCTCTTATACTTTGCTGCTACATGTCCAGGTTCATGGAAATGGCACCATGATACATATTTCCTCCTTTTAAATCTTACATGCTTTCTAACCTCATGTTTATGAGCAAGATGCATCCTTGCAAGATAGACATTCTTTTGTGTTTGGTTTTTCTGCCTATTTTTATTTGTTTCCTTACTAATCATGTTGCTAATACCTTCTTCTACAAGTCTTTTCAGGGCTGCTTTATTTTCTTTCGTGGTTTCATTTGAGTTTCTACTATTTTCTTATGAGTTCTTCATGGATACAATCTTCCTCTTCTGGCCTTATATACAATGTTTTCCTTTCATTTAGCTCACTTCTAGTGGAGACAATCTCATCCTCTAATCTTTCACATTGTACATTTTTCTCCTTCAACTTTAACTATTCATCATATTTTCTATTCTCTTTGCCTCTTCAAGTTGTGTCTTCATATTAACAATTTCTTCCTTATACTCATGCTCTCTCTCATTGCATATTTGTACATGTTTTTTTAGTTATTTTATCTCTTATTCCAATCTGTATATTTCAACCAATGTCGAGTCAAGATTAGCTTGTTCTTCAGCTAACTTTTCTTCATGGAAATCGGGTTCATTCACACTAGCACTTTCCTTTTGACATGCCTTTTTCTTCTTCCTCTTTCTTAATTTTTCTGCATTGCTGCAACTAGTCTCCCCTTCATGAATGAGTTGGAATCTATCCGAGATTTCTTTTGTAGAATTTAAATCTATTACTATATCAAAATCCTTACTATGAATATCTTTATACATTGCACATTTTTCCTTAGAATTTGTTGGCTTTAGGGGTCATAACCCAGGTTCATATTTTATCCTGCAACCAACAAACCCTCCAACTACTGGCCCTTTCAGCAATGACTTGCTTGCACATATCAAAGTCTCACCCGAAGCAGTATGGGGGGGTGTTGGAACCAGGTTTTTGCATCCTGAGGAAGAAAGTAATGTGGTGGCCCTAAGCAGGCTGATTACAAAACTTATATAGATCGGAAACAAGTGCGCGCAAATATAGAAATATACTTATCATATCGACCAATTGCAGACACAGGTAATGCATAAACAGATAGATCATAGATCGGCTTCGTCGCAGATATATAAGAATAGAACCAAATCTATGTAATGCACGATAACTTAAGAAAATTTATCCATGTATTCAACCATCAATGTATATTCATGCATCAATAACATATCCACTCACACATATACAAATAAGCATAACAGAAGTGAAGCGATCTCAATGCAATAACAAAATATACTCAGATAACACAATGTGTCGCCAAAACCAGTCTCTATATTAGATTCCGACAGTTTAGTACAATAGACTTTTCCCTTACAATTACCCTTCCACGCACACAGCCAGCGGAGTCCGCACACAGCCAGGACTAGGTCTCTATGCACACAGCCAGCATGAGCCTTTCTACCCAAACCCAGACTTACAAAATTGTATCGCAGACGCATAAACGTACTTAGATCAAAAAATGAATGACCACTTCCTTAGAGTTAGTCTATCTATTTATATCCATCTTAGTGTGCAAATACTATGGTCTCAAACCATGGTTTGTAGTGTGCAAATACTATGGTCTCAAACCATGGTTCGAGGCCCATAGTTTACCCTTATAACCCAATTACCTAAAATAGGGATGTCGACTCGCCCCAAAGCCCCTTGACCTTTTCACGTAGCATGCATATGCAAAAACATATATAAAAATATATCCAAAAATGTACCCCAGGGGATCTCGCTCCAACAGGCCCCCAATACAAACCTGTGACTCGTCCCAAGTCACTGTGGGGTTTGCTCCTTCATCTTGGCTTGGAGCGCAATGACATAAGATTTGAGTGGCAACACCATGTCCATAATCTGCACAACATCACCCTGCGCTTCAATTACCAACTTCTTTGTAGTGGGCCCTTCAGTGGCCAATTCAATGCTTCTCTGTGTTTGTTGAATGGCCTTCAATGTGATATCCAATGTCTGTGACAACTGTAGAGCCTCCTCGGCCTAGGATTGCATTCTTTCCTCAAGCAAATGTTCTTTCCGGTGCAGGTCCTCGATTTCTTTTTTAATTACTCGTCCCTCCTGTAGGTGGACAGGGCGCTGTGTAAGAAAGAGAGTAGGCTCTGCCATCCTAATATCAGTGAATTGTTTCTCCTTGACGCGCAACTCATTGTGCAACTGTTGTACCACAGGGTCATTCTGAATTGAAGTCCATACACCCATGACCTCATCCAAAATCTAATCAACTATGTGACTGCGACAACGATACTATCAGTGGTCTACTTTACTTCGGCAGCCCTCTTTACTCAGACTTCTGGCGGGGTTTCTGGCTGTAATTTCATCTGTAAGTCAGCAATCTGTTTCTCAAATTCAGCTCGAACCTTTTGGAATTCTGCGCGCGAGGCCTTCAATGCAATAGTTAGTCCTTCTAACTTCTCTTCTGGGGCATCTGTGGTAATGACTGTTGGTACTTCGTTGCAGACTTCGTTGATTTTCTCTTCGAGCGTAGCGTGCTGAGCCTCGGCTGTGCGGCATGCTTCCTCTGCAGTCTGTTGTTTCTGATATGCTTCGGTAGCCTACTGCTGCAATTCAACTTTAGTGGTGTGGGCATGGGATTCGCAGAATTGGATCTCATCCATAATCATACTCTGTAGCAAATGCAATTTTCCTGCAGGAAAAACAGATAAGTTAATATTAATATCTCTGCGACCTCTTAGCTGCGCACGCCGACCGACTGATTCAACATGAATGGTCGGCTCATGAATTTGAATCAGATGACTATCTCCAGTCGCAGGTAGAACTATATTAAGCGGTTGCATGCTAGTTTCAGGCACGCTCACTTGTGCAATGCTCACCTGAATCATGCTCGCTTGAATTTTCAATTCCTAGATGCCAACCTGAACCCCTTCGAGAGCAGCCATGTACTAAGTTTCCATGTTTGTCCATTTTTCCTTTGTGACTGTCGTGACCGTGTTTTCTATTTCCTTGAAGTCATCTTCGGTCAAGGTTAGCTCTTCTTTTCCGGTGGCCTTAGAGCCCTTTTGTTTCTTCCTTGATCCTCTTGTGGCCTAAGAACCGCGCTTCATGCCTTTGGAAGTCTGCGCTTCCACCTACTCCTCTATTTCTTTGGGCGTGACACCATTCTTCTCAGGTGCAGTGCCATTTTCCAAATCAAATATCTTGTCGGTGGTAGTTAGCGTGGCCTCTTTATCTATGGTCTTCTCGGTTGTCTAGGTACTAGTGCTGGGCTTGGTATGTGTCTTAGGAATAGATGTCTATGCACCTGGATCCAACCACGCTAGCGTCCACTCTGCAGTGATGCGCAACAAATCGTCCACAGTGACGAGATAGGGCAACTCATACCACACTCCTTCAATTGCGCCCTTCGCGCGAATGTGCATGTTGTGGAAGGTCACCTTAAAATATGTTATCATTTTGTACTGCTCATACAAAGTCAGAGACAATCTCAGTTTTGATTGTAAATCTTGGAAGAGCAAGGCATCAAAAAACACCCAAAATATCTTATTCTCCATGATGCACGCGGGGATGGAAGAATTCCACAGTGTAGCATACAACGCGGCTTTGTACATGTGCGACTCAATCTCAGGAAACTTCATTTCCTTTGGTGTCTTCCAACCAATAAGGGCGATCAACAACAAGAGCCAAGCGTAATAGAAATTCTTGCCATCCTCTTGTGCTTCGCACACATTCTCCAAAAACTCTTTGCATAGATATTGATACCAGTTGTAAATTACTCCCTTTTAGCACTATCCCGCAAGAGCAATTACTTGCGCAGGAACATCCTTACACTAAATGAAAAGACCCTCTAGCAAAGGTTATAAAGGAGGTTTTTAGTGTTATAAAATTGGCCAAAATTATCAAAAACACATTTGCTATAACATCCGTTTACGGTTACAGAGGTTTTGGTGGAGCTTTTAACGGAATTTCAACACAACTAAAAAAACTGGGCGGCCGGAGGTTATTACGGATGTTTTTTCATCAATGCGCTACTAAGGTGTCAACGCACCGGTGCATGTCATCTACAAGGTGGCCTGGGGCGGTCGAAGGTGCATGCATCGGGCCGTCAAGGTATAAAACCGCACCGGAGCGCAATGTTGGTGATACAATGCACGGGGCCGTTCTAATTGGTCTTGGGATTTGTGCGGTGCCCATAGGTCGCCTCAACGCATCGGTACGTCGAGTTATAGAAACGCACCGGTGTGCAGTATCAGACATATGCACCGTTTTTTCTAATTCGTATTGGTATTTGTGCAGTTCCCATAGGTCGTACAAATACCCCAGTGCGTAGACACACATAAACGCACTGGTGCACAGTATCGCACAAATGCGCCGAGATTTATAATTGGTATTGTTATTTGTGTAGTGCCTATATGTCGTATAAATGCACCAATGCACTGTATCATACAAACACAATGGTGTACAGTAACTGACACGCACCAGTGTTCATTTTGTATTTTTTAGAAACATCGACTTGTGACAGTGCAATTATTGTGATTTTTAAAAATTCATTATTCATCAAAAGTCGACACATCTTATAACAATATTCATATTAATTAAATTTTTATTAATGCGTTTGAATGTGATGTTTGGATTAATTTGTTATATCATATCATAATTATTATGATTTTTTAAAATTCATTATTCATTAAAAGACGACACATATCTTATAACAGTATTCATATGAATTAATTTTTTATTAGTGCATTTGAATGTGATGTTTGGATTAATTTGTTATATCATATCATCAAATTTCACATGTGATCCAGGTGGATATTGGTGGCCACCCGCCTATTCCACTTGGGCCCCCACCATTGTCTCTTTCAGTTTTTCAGTTTCGGCATAACTTACTATTTTTAGCAGATTTTCGGGTCCTGAACTTCCGGAGCCGTTTTGAGGCCCTAAACGACGTTTTTTGGGCATCGCGCCTCCAGCGAATATCATTCCATTTTGGAATGATATTCATGGCGAAAGTTGTAGTCCTCGGATAGAGCTTTCTAATGATGTATCATGAGCGTCAAACGGAGACAGTATGCCAAAGTTACGTCCCTGGGAAGTTGAAACACCAATTTACCCAAACGGGGCCCATAGTTTTGGCGCTTCATCTCCTAGGGTTAGGTTTTGGATGTTTAGGGTTCTCCATTGTTTCTCAATAATAAATAGGCCCTCAAGCCTCATTGTAACTTAGTTCAGAGGCCTGTAGCCGCCACATCTCTCCTCAGAGATAGCTACCAGCGCCCTAGCTAGTTTTATTTCCATTCTGTCTGTAAGCAAATTTCAGTTATTTGATATTAATGAAATGAAGTGTTATTTCCGCTGCATATTTGTATTTATGGTTATATGTTTATTCTGTTGTGTTCCTGCATAAGTCCGGATCAACATGTCTTCATTATAATATTTAATCATCCATAAATTTAATCAGTGGTGTTCCATTTCACAGCGACAATGGAGAATGCAATAGAATAAATTAAAACATATTATATATATGATAGTCTTTGTCATACAAAATGGGACAGTGATTGGTATCCCTTTGTGTTTCAATTGGGACACTATGTCCATTACATTAAACAAAATGTCTGATTTCACAGACAAATATTTCAAAAAATACAACGCCTTACTTTGATATCCAAACATAGTGATCATCATTCTTCGCTTAAACTAATGTCACTGCTAGAGCTACTTCCATGACTTGGGTTATTTTTAGGAATGTTTTGTTCACGGTGTTGATTTTTTTCTTCTTCTTCTTCACCTTCCATCTACAAACATAAAAATAAACTGTAATGAGTGTATATACATTGTTGAGAATAATGAAAATTGCAATATTAAATAATATACATCAATGTAAATAAAAAAGAAATGACGTACCATAGCAACAATTGACTCATGAACTATACACAATACACATTCCTTTCAGAAAACAATACAATGTATTATCTTTAAATTCATGCAAGTAGCATAATTACTGCTGGTACCTGCAAGTTTCATACCCCATAACAAATCATATATTTAATATAAATTTTTTTTATTCTCTATTAATTATAAAATGATAGAAAACAAAGTCGATAGATGCTTACAAATTCACCAAATTAATTTGCAAGTATTCAACATACTCATAGCGAATATATTAACCCAATGTCGATAGGATTATTAATTAGGTTCTTTTTATATTTTATTTTGTTCCAGAACCATTTCAATGATGATTTTTTGTAAAACAACTTAAAAAATACAAGAATGAAATCTAGTTAAGTTGTTTATAATAAGTATAACACAAACTACTCACTGAACACCTATAACCCATTTCTTCCTTGTAGATCTACTATTTTTATGTTGACTGATAGGTTATTTTCTTCCAATTTTTTTTTTTTTTTTTCTGCAAGAAAATACTTGAAAATTAATATTTAATGCTAAATTGTTTATTTATTGTACCTAATGATCAAAAAATTCAATGATTACATATTACATTTGAAGCACATTGTTGTTGAGATGGCTCCTCTTACGATGCAATTTTGTCCATTTCTTTAACCATCTTCTTGTACACCTTTTTGGACATTCCTACTGGCATATTTATGATATTAGTTCGTTCATCTTTTGAGATTTTTATAATCTTCCTGAAAATGCAACATGACAATAAACTAATTAATTTGTATATTGATATATGAAAAATAAATATAACAAAAGTGATATTTATAAATAGTTCTAGACAAACATTTAAAGAAATATTACTTTTTCATTCATTCTTTTTTGTTGTTGTACGTTTTTGCTATTAAAAGTCTGACATGTCTCATTGACCAATTCCGTGGAAACTCTTCCTGTAGTTTAGATAAAATTTGGTTCTTGGAATCATTGGAATGATTTTTGTATTGTAAGTGGAAACAACGTCTATACATTCGTTCCACTAGATCCCTCAAACTTTTGTAAAAGTTTTTCCCCTTTCGTTAACCTCCAGCACTACTCCAGATGAGCTAAGGAGCAATTCATTTTCATTTGCATGTTCTATTTTTTTCTTTTCTTAGAACAACATTCCTTTTCTGAGTTGTTGGTCCCTGTAGAACATCAAACATATGTGAATTAATATATTGTTTGACACATGTTATCTAATAATTTTAAGTATATTATTAATGAAAATTAAAAAAAGAAACTCATATTGGATTGATAGTATTTTTTCATTCACCTGATTCATCCATTTGCAATTTTTCCATCAAGCTTTTATGCTCTTCTGGTCCTAGATCACAAATAATCTTATTGAGCTTCGTCATTTTGTGGCTCTGCATGATACATAGTAAACAATACATATTAGTTAAACTTACGTATAGTTAAAAAAATATATATTTTTTGTAAATAATTTACAAAGAACTTGCATTTTTTTTCTTCTTAATGTGTTATTAGTATTTTTGTTACTTGACTCTTGTTAATAATTTCTTTATCAATATGAAACCTGTACCATATCATTCATTAATATATTTTATAAATAAATTGTCAACTTTTCAGGCAAAAAAAATCTCAAGAAACAGGTGCGCCATTCATTGTGTACACACTGACATCGATGCGTAGTGGTCTTATAAACGCACCGCCAAAACAGTATAACATATCGTATGGTGCTTTGTGTCAACAAGGAGCACCAGTGCGTTACATGTTAACCACCGCACGGATTTATACAGACAAAATAATAAAAATCGTCCAGTGTTAATTTTTGTGGCATAAACGCCCTGCGCAAACAAGGGACCACCATACGGTGCTCTCTGTCAACCACGAGACCCGGTGCAGTGTGTTATATGTTACATGGTGCACCGATTAACACAATAAATAAAAAAAATTGCGAAACAACACGAGCGCGGTGTGCCATAATGAAATAGCGCACTGGTGCCCTATTTTACAGATGGTGCATTGATTAAAAAAAATTGTTTTTAATTTTTTTTATCACACAGTACTTCCGCGGTGCGCTGGGATAATCCAACGCATTGATGCGCTGAGATAATCCAGCGCACCAGTGTGCTAGGTTACGACGGGCGCACCGATAAAAAAAATTCTGATCTGGACCCCAACTCTCTCTTGTTGAATATTTTTATTTATTTATTTACTTTTCTCCCATTTTCCTCTTCTATTCTAGTCATTTTTATTCCCCTTGATATTTTCTTATATTTATTTATTTGTTTTATCGTTATTTTTATATTTATTTTATTATTTTTTATCCCTATGTTTCTTATTTAAATATCTAAATCTCTATCATAACCATTTTATATTATAGATTACATAAAACTTTTTATATATTATATTTTATTATAATATCTATTAATTAATCAATTTAAAATTTTTAATTAAAATTATTGAATTAACTAATTAACTAATCCATTAACGGCTAGTTTTTAAACGACTATATTTTTTTCAGCTAATAATGGGCAATGATGCATCCTCAATATTTATTCATTAAGATTGAATGGCTTCTTCACCTTGTTCTGAGAATGAACCACATTAGTTGGTTCGAAACGTCGACCAAATCCTAATAATGTGATTAATCGAAAAAGACATTTATCTATTCTTTGGATCACAAAAATCTCAGTTCTAACAAAAAAAATTATGTTTTTTTTTAAAGTCATGCAAGGGCTGACATGGATTGGGATCTAAATATGCAAGTCGTCATGTGGGTTGGATGTCTTAGGCCTATATATAGCAATACAAACCCTATAAATCTAAAATGAAAAGCCCTAATTCTGAAATGACAGAAACAGGGAGAAGAAATGACATAAACAAAAAGAATGTAGGGTTTAGGGTAAAAATGGATTTTTATTATTTTATTATTTTATTTTATTCTGAAAATGAAAAAGAAATTGATTTTTTTCTTACTGTGTAAAAAAAACTGCGGAAAAAGTTAAAAAAAAAACAATAAACTTTAATCATGAGATTGTTTGAAATTCTATGGTACAAGGTTTGAATCACTAGAGGTTTGGAATTCTGATTGTCTAAATACTTCTGTTTGAACGTATTTTGCTGCTCCACAGTGCTCTCGTGCTCTATTTCTCTAGGTATGTCTCCTGTAAATCTCTGGTTGAAAGTTTTTGTAAAAATAGTCAAATAATGAAAAGTGTTTAGTATTTAAAGAATTGTCTTATGAAATTAGATTTTCAAAAATATTTTGCCACCCATTTTTCAATTTACCGTTAAATAGAGTTGCGCTTTTTTTATTTGTGGTTATTCGTCACCGGTGCGTCACTTAATAGCACCGCACCAGTGCATCCGTTTATAACACGACATCGGTGCTCAATAACAAAAACACACGGGTGCGGTGATCTATACATTAGCACCGATAATAAGAAGTCCATTTTTAAGGCATCGAAATTACTTTTTAGGTGTGTGCACCAAAATTTATTGTTGATTTTGTTCAAATGCAGGGAGAAAATATTATAATTATATCAAATGGACAATTATTCAAAATCCAGCTCATTCCATAATATTTCTCAAAGTCCATCATGGAGTTCTCCCTATCCATCTCGAGACGTAATATTTACTTCAGATTTTATTTATATTTTCATTATCTAATTGAATTTATGTTTTTTATCCATGTCAATCATGCACAACTTAATTAAATTTATAATGTATAGAAATTTGTAGGTTCATGCAGATTAAGAATCGAGTTCAGATGCACAAAATATTCAAACATCACCAAAACGTTGGAAGCTCTTATCAGGAGCAACATACCGCAAGGCGCATTTGGTAGATGAAAATGGAAAACTGCTTCACCCTGCCAATTGTAACAATATTGCATCTTCTAGCCACAATCCTGGGACAATGATGGTAATAATTATAATTGTTTGGTATATTGATTAATGCAATTATTTCAACGTCAAACCAATTAATCATGTAATATTGTCAACGTGGTTACTAATTGATATCATATATTTTGTACTAATCATGTTCGAATATATATTTTTAAATTATTAGGATTCTAGTGATTATGAGCGACCTACCTACCATCTTCCATTGCACCCCACGACAATGTAAAATCGAGAGAAGACTGAATTAAGAGAAAAAATCAGAGAGGAACGATACCAAGAATGGTTGAATCAACCACCGATTCAATTCCCGCTACGTCCAGATTCACCAATTAGGAATGACTACAACAATAGTAGTTATTCACAAGCTGGCAATGGAGGCAATCAAATAGAGGTTGGTATGGATGATTACTTAAGGGATACGACTTCCATGGAGACAATGTTGTTAGATGCATTCCAAAACGATGATCAGCTAGGGGATGATGCTCATATCGCTGACACCTTTTTTGAAAGCCTTAAATTTGCTTCCACCACCCCTCTCTTTGGACCTAACGGTCAGTAAAAGTCTACCCATTTGGGACAATGATGTTACTGTACAACTTGAAATCAAATTTTGGCTTGTTGAATGCATGTTTCTCGGAAATTTTGAGGTAAGTTACCATAAAGTCCTCCCTTATATAAACTTGAGAAATATAATTAGTACACAATGAACATTAGAAATGGTAAATTTTATGAACGTTAATAATTACATCGATATTAATGTACATTTATTAATATATTTTTCCATGATCACCAACTATAGGTTATTCAAAGATAAGGTTCTTCCAAGTGATAATGTCTTGCCCGGTAGCTATGAAGAGGCAAAGAAATTGTTGAAAATGTTGGGTGTTGAGTACATATCATATCATGCATGTCAAAGTGATTGTATTCTATATAGAGGAGAATATGCAGACAAAGAGATATGTCCGAAATGTGGGCATGATAGGTATGATAAATAAAAAAAGAAGGCTAAATCACGTATTGGTCCTCCTTTTAAGATATTGAGGCACATGTCTATAATCCCAAGGATTCAAAGGGTATTTCGTTGCAAAGAATTAGCTATGTTACAGGGATGGCATGCCTCACACAGAAGTGATTTGGGAGTTATGTGAATCCCAACGGATTCAATAACCATGAAGCATATAGAGGATACATGGCCCGAAAAATTCAAGGATGAAGTACGAAGTCTACGACTCAGCATAGCCATGGATGGCATCAACCCATATTCCATTTAGAACACCAACTATTCTGTTTGGCCTATAGTAGTGATCAATAACAATATCCCCCCATGGTTGTCTGTGAAGAATGAACATCTTATGTTGGCTCTCATAGTCCCTGGTAGAAGACAAGTGAAGAATATGGATGTCTACTTACAACCACTGGTAGATGAATTGAAGGAATTATGGGATGGGATAAATGTATACAATGTATTAAGACCCATCACATTAGAGAAGAGTTTTACGTTGTATGGCATATGTGCTTACAGGACACATGATTATCCAGGCTTAGGAGTTTGCTCTAGTAAATTACATGTTTAATTTATTGCTTTGTTTATATACGTAACAATATTCTTTCACATATTAGTTATTTAATTCATTGTAATTTTTCTGATCTCCATGATATTCTTTAATGTGCCATGCGAATTAATTGTATACAATAATCTCACAGGTCTTGTAACAAAAGGGTAATTTGGATGTAAATGTTGTGGACCTTCTCTGAAAGCTAGATGGTCCAAGAATCTACGAAAGTCAGTGTATGATTGCTCCAGGGTATTCCTCCTAGAAGAACACCCTTACAGAAGAGCAACATTCGCTTTCAATGGTAAAGGAGAGAGAACCCAAAGACCTCCAATATTGACACCAACTGAATGG
Source organism: Pinus albicaulis (assembly GCA_034641835.2). Taxonomy (NCBI): domain Eukaryota; kingdom Viridiplantae; phylum Streptophyta; class Pinopsida; order Pinales; family Pinaceae; genus Pinus; species Pinus albicaulis. The sequence continues at coordinate 13,743 of JAXQQM020058976.1, read as the reverse complement.
CTTAGAGCATATGAGAGAGAGAAGGATAATGAGTTCATAGAAATGTTCGATTCAAATGGGGAGCCGATGTTTGATGATCTAGAATTTTTCGACACCTATGTTGAGAAATTGCCAATTGGGATGAAAAGGAAATCTATCTTTTATAACCTTCCATATTGGGAGCATCTTAAGATTACCCACTTATTAGATCCCATGCATATATTCAAAAATGTTTCATCTTCTTTATGGAGGAACATATCATCGAAAAAAAGTGACACATTGGTTGTTAGGAAAGATCTTATTACTTTAAAAACTAAAAAGAAACATTGGCCAAGACGATTAGAAAGTACAGGAACAGAGGCAGGCGATGGTCCCTCTAATTCACGGTATTTCAAAGAAGGTGATGTCCCATGAATTTTTAAAAAATATGATCTTTCTTTGCAAAGGAAGTTATAATGGGCATGAGGGTGCCATCTTCATACGGGTCTTCACTACGGGGCTGCTTCACCGTGGATGACCATTTGTCGGGGTTGAAATCGCATGGCCATTTGTATCTTCTAAGAGTACGTATAATGTCAAAAGCATGATTTTATTATTTGTTATATTAATAAAATTTATCCCATACAAGGATCATAAAACATAACTAATTTTGTATATTATTACACATGTTTATAACTTTGCAATGTCATTATCCTTTGTTCATGCGTGGGTGTGTGAAACATGAATTCCCTCAAGACCTAGGACGTGCCATATCTAAATTATATGCATTTGTACGTTGGATCACGTCAAAGGAGATTCATGTGGCTAGCATTCCACGGTGGCATCAAGAGATAGTTGAGATTGTTTGTATGTTTGAGAAGGAACTATCGACGAGTTTCATGGACTTGCACATTCATCTTCTAATCCACCTAGTAGATGAGGTTGAATTAGTTGGGGTGGTTTCTTGTCATTGGATGTTCTTCTTAGAGATGTACATGAAGAAATTGAAAGGTTTTTTTTGACAAAGAGAAAAACCCGAGGGGTCTATGGCAGAGGGATACATATCGTGTGATTCTTTCTATTATTCCAGTGAGTACATCAAGCAGATCAAAAATAGACCAGGTGTGGTGATTTGGGACGATGAAAGGGATGAAGACAAAAAAGGAGGGGAGTTGCTCCAAACAAGTGGAAAAAAGCGCTTGATAAAGAGTAAGCGACTTATAATTTTTCAAACTTACACAAAGTAAATATTCATGTTGAACTTCGATATAATGTATATTTTGATCTCTATGTACTATATAATTTCAGTTTGATTTCATCAGCGAATGCGGAAATTGAAGCTATCAATAAATTCGTTCTTTACAATTCTGAAGCAACACAACCGTGGGTCGCATTGTACGAACAAAAGAGGATGAAATGGGATAGCGACAAGAAAGAATTCAGACGGTTGAATGGTATAAGTGTGCCTTATCCCGATTATTTAAAAGAAAATATGCCAAAATTATGCCTCAAAATTTGGGTTGCTGACCAAGTCAGAGAGAAATACGATGCAACCAGTTGTTACACGCGTGCTGAAGAGGATGCACTAAACGTAGGGATTGGGTGCAACAACTCGATAATAATCTATTGAATTTATATGTACGTTTGAAACTTATAATGCATCTATATTTCATATTTTAACTATTGGGTTATTATAAGACACATGACACTGTGATTTTTTTTAAACTTTTTTTTTATAATAGGTGCATTTTTTCCCATCTATGTGGGCACATGGACACCATTTTCGCACAGAAAATGCCGATGCTGGAAACATCACACAAGACTGTGGAGTGGAAGTCAAGTTCGATCAATCTAGTCGATCTAGCTACCGTGATCAAAACCTCGTACGAGGGACGTTAGGTTACATCAGAAAGATACAAGAGATCATTGAAGTGGATTTATCTTCTTTCCAATGTGTTATTTTTAGGTGCAAGTGGTGGGACACCTTTGATCAGAATAATGTAAAGGAAGATCGCGATAGTAGGCTGATATGTATCAACTCTAGAAAGATGTGGGATGAGCTGAGAAAAATATGTTTTTTTCCCCCAGACAAACAGCAGGTGTTTTTTTACCTAGATGTGTTGGATAGGGATTGGTGGTTCGTATTGAGACATGACCGTAGATCAAAACATATTTTTGAGAACAATAGTGTTATCATGCCATGCGAGCTGGAAGATAATGAGGGTGATCATGAGAACCGAGAGTGATATGGTACATGTGTTATTTCATCAATATTTATACTTTTTAAGATGGGTTTTTTGAAACATTATAATACGTATTTTGAATTAATTGGTAATTTGCATTGCGCTAATGTTAAAATCAATATTTCACTTGATAGTTTGCAATTATGTTGATCTAAAACACAATAGCGTACTCTATAAAGTTCTCTTTTTTTTGTATGTAAGATCATAATAAAATAATGATAATTCTAAAGCACATGAATTTATTTGCATTATTTTCTAAACTTTCTTATGTTACAATAATTCATATTATTCTAGATTTATTATTTTACAATTATTTAAAATTTTACTAATTTATAAATTTAGAATTTTTAATAAAATCATTTCACACTAACACAATTAAAACTTTCACATGAATACAATTAAAATTTTACAAATATTTTACATACAATTACAATTACAATTACAATTTTAGAATTTTACATACAATTACAATCATTTCAGAGTAATACAATTAAAGTTTTACAAATATTTTACATAGAATTACAATTACAATTACAATTTTAGAATTTTACATACAATTAGAATTACAATTACAATTTTACAATTTTACATATATACAATTAAAATTAAATTTATAATCATTTCACAATAAACTACATATTACAATTACAATTAAAATTTTACAAATATTTTACATATAACAATTACAATTAATACAAATACAATTACAATTTTAGAATTTTATATACAATTAGAATTACAAATATTACAATTTTACAATATCATTATCATTTAATATTAAATTAATTAATAAACATCACGATCATGATAACCATCGTACAAACATAATATTTGACTAAAAAGTACATTCAAATTCGCTAACATCATCGTGGTCATGATCATCTAACAAAACACAATTAGCATTATATAACATCATCACAACACAAACATCAAATACACATCTCATGTGAAATAACTGCTATCACATACACAGCTATCTGCAAGCTGCACATTAAATGAACATATCTAACATGACCTAACAATATACACATCATGATGATCACCAACATGTAAATTAAGTACAACTGCAACATGAACATAAAATACATGGACCATATATATATATATATATATATATATATATATATATATATATATATATATATATATAATGTCAAAAATATACAACTGTAATATAAATGTCATATATCAACTAGTGGTACATCATCAATAGCAGTACTAGTCGAGGCCTGCTCAGTCAATGGTGCAACCTCGACAAGCTCAGTCGATACATGTTGATTATCACGTCCCTGGCGATCTGGTACTGGTGCCTCATGCTGATCAGGATCAACTTTCGGTTTCTCATCATGATGACTGGACATGGTCGATGGTCCAGCCTGCTCATGATCATCGTGATGACTGGACATGGTCGATGGTCTAGCTTACTCTCCATGATGACTGTTGCTCGATGCTAGTGGAGGCTTCTCATCTGGCACGACTGCGAGGTGAACGATCATCAGATGATGCGTCGCTGCTCACGAACTGTCGATCATGTGCTGCATCTCGACCATGCCTATAACGTGCAACAATCCTCCTCAACAACGTAACTAAGGTCGTAGCTCCTACGACATGCCGCATCAGGCTGTACATGTCACGCAACATGCCTCTCCACATATGTAACATCCTACCATCGGCCTGTATATATCTCATAGTAGCGGGCCTGAATCCCGCCTCAACAATTAATGCACAGAGTTGGTCGCCCAACTCCAGCCTGAATCTTCTATCAAGCCTACCGCACCTAGCAAAAGGCGGTACTAGCGCACCAGCAGGAGCAGGTCTCTCTGCACTGGCCTCATGATCATCGACATCTGGCGTATCCTGATCGTCATCAGGATCCACAACTGGATCATTTGGTGGCGTTGGCATGTCCTCGCCATCAAAATACCCAATGTCTACAAAATATATATAAGTACACAACAATAATTATACAATTTCATTACACAATTTAATAAAAACAAGTTAAAGAACATGTTAGAATAAATTTAAATAAAACAGTAATATTACCTCTATAATCCGGCGGCTCATCATCTGTGAAGAGGATGTTGGCACACCCTCGCCAATCCAAACCAGCATAAGGACAGGGATGATCATCAACATTGGCTAGCAACCCCATTGCATCATGCGATAGCCTCACAGGAAACTTAGTCTCACCCCTCTTGGGCATCATCAGTCCCCAAATGTGCATCCATGCATGCAACATCAGCCTACGAGGCTGTCGAACAAAAGTAGGCCTTGTCTCTGGAAACCTCTCAAAAAATAAACAAAATAGATCTGAAGCAAAAGGGAAGTTGACCCTCCCTAGTGCCTGAGCACGACATCTATCTAAGGCTATACAAAACTGTTGTAAAAAAATGGCAGATCACCTGACAAGTCGTGGCTCTTGTACTAAAGAATCAACATAATATAGAAGCGGGCAACTAATGTGTTGCCCATCGCTAGTGTTGTGTGAAATGGTCAAAATCATAAGTGAGAGGCACCTCACCGCCTCACTACCAAATGCAACGATACGTAACTACCCTCTGGAGAGCTGAAAATCTGAAGGAGACAATATATCTGTGCTAATGTATCTCTAGGAGTACGCCAACTAACTCGCTGCTGCATAGCCAACTGGAACATCTAGGAATGAGGGAAAATCGACCCCTCTCCTCGATAGCCCAGTAATGAAATAGATGTCCTCCCCAGTGGGCGTTTACCACTGGTTAGGACCAACCCAGAAAGCTTGTAGGTGAGCATTCCACCTGCGGATAAGATGTCGCAAAAACACACCATAGCCCTTTAGGGAAGTAGCCTCCTCATAGAACTTGAGGAGGCCTACCTGCCTTAGGAGCCCCTGGGTAGTTGTTGTAATAGGGCGAGGGAACACATCTCTCTCCCTCTGTCGTGCCCCCCACTCGCGAACCATGTTATACTGGTTCATCTATTGTTCTTGTAGTTCCCTTTGTTCTCTCCTTTCACGTCTCTGAATGATTGACATATTAAATACAATTATTTTATTAAGTGAGACATGTATTTAGGAATATACATATATGCATTTTTTTGAAAGAAAAAAAAAACAGTTGGTGCGCCAAAAAAAGGGCATGCACCGGTCACGGTGCGTTTTTTTTATTGCACACTAGAGGCAGTGCACCAACAAATTTCCAGCTCACCGGAGGCGGTGCACATGAAAATTTTCAGCGCACCTCCCTCCTGGCATTGTTCATAATTCAATGGTGGGGTGGTATAACAAACCACATCGTTGACTATGGACTGGTGTCGGAGGGCGGTGCGTTGACCAAACTATACACCCCGGAGCATATGGTTCGGTCAACGCACTGCCCTCCTGACATCATTACTTAGTCAACGGTGTAATCTTTTACTAGGCCGCACCGTTGACTGTGTCGAAATGCCAGAATGCGGTGCGCTGACAAGAATACCCGCCCTTGGGCGGATATTCAAGTCAACGCACTGCATTGCCATTATTCCATAAGGTCAACGATGCGGCTAGGTAACCGACCGCACCACACCCTTTTTAAATTTTAAAATATCATAGTGCACCTTTCGGAACCACCCCGGTGCAGATACCATAAGCACCGGTTTCGGCATGGCCTGTAAATTTACAAGCAGCACTGCAACCGGTGCATATATATATATATATATATATATATATATATATATATATATATATATATATATATATATATATATATATATATATATATATTTTAAACCTGTTCCCGTTAGGCGCACCGGTGTCGTTTCTGAAGACCGCACCGGGCGATTTCAATTTTGGCGCGAGATTTTAGGACGCACCGATGCAGAATATTTGTAAAGCACCGGTGCGCTACAGTAATAAGACGCACCGAGGCGGGTTTGTACAGAGTGCACGGTGTCCGGTGTGTCAATGTTTTTTGCACACCAGTGCTTTTTTTGGTTAAACGCATCGGTGCAGGTTAGGATGAAGGTTAGGATGATAAGCGCATCGGATGAAAAGCATCTACAAAAACCTCCACCTGCCAACTTCCTCTAGTAACCTTCGCTACAAATGGATGTTTGGGGTATTTTTATAAGGGGTTCCTCAAAAACATCCGCTAGAAAGTATTTTCCTTGTAGTGTTAGGTCTACATTTGTGCATCATCTTGCAAGCCAAGATGAGCGTCCCAAACTGAACAGCTGGGTCATTAATCTCGCTTACTACAAAGGCTCTACTATGGCACGAGACTTGCTAATTCTTCTTAATATTGTCAGCCACATGCTTTTCTTGTGCCTTTCCTCCAAAATCCGACATCAGATTTGCGCCTTGATCAGGCAGGCTTGTGATATGATGGATCAATGTGACATCTATAGGGATGCGCTCTCCCAGCTAAAGTGCTTCATCATGCACAAGCGCAAGAAATTGGTGCACACATGTGTGGGACTTGTAACAAATTCATAATCCTTGCCTTGTGCAGGCCCAACACCCATCGTTGCGGCTCAAGGCGCACAAGGCCCCCCTCATATGGCACGTGATCTAAATATCACTCTGGCGCAATATCTAGAAACTTCCCCACATTTGTGATGTCCCAATCTTCCATTTTTAGTTGTGGCACTTTGGCGAACATATCCCCTTCAACCGGGACATTTTCGGGAATCAAGGGCATATTGATGCTCGACCGTACTTTGTCCAAATCCTTTGGAACCTTGACAGGCACCTTGCGCGGTGCAACATAAATCGGCAGCCGCGAGAATGGGGCTACTTCGACCACATCCTCTTCCTCCTCCATAATTGTTTCAGGGAGCTTTGCCATGGGTCTCTTCTAGCGCTCAACTGCAGTGAAGCGTGACTTTGGAGTCTTTTCCTTGGGGGATTTACGAGACCTCGACATCTGACCCTTCTTAGACTTTGTGGGCACAGGTGTTTCAGTAACTGGCGCAACATGATTCATCGGTGCAGCAGGATCCTCTCCAAGGTGCGTAGCTGTCATGTTGGGTGGAATTACTTAACTTAAACCCCTACGGTGCAACTCCTCCTCAAGCCTCAGATCCAAACTAGATATAGACAATGAATATTTTTCATAAATCAAAGAGCTTAGGGCAAACAATTCACACATAAATCAAAGGGAACTATTGCGACCCCATAGGTTATATTTAGAGTTTTGGCGCATCCTCAATGGTCCCTTATGCATTAATGTGTCTCCATAAATGAAAAAACAGTCCCAAATCTGGAAAAATCCCCTTATTAAATGCAACATAGATGCTCCCATAAACGGTAATAAAGCTATATTTTCAAAATTTAGTATTCCAATGGCTAGATTTTTGCACCTTTGTGACCCAGTCAACCTCCTCGCGCAACTACCGCATGCGCGTCGCACCTTCCTACGCATACTCCATCCCGGCTGCACAAATCCGATACTCCGGCCATATAGTCATTTGGTGCACACAGGGTCATCCCAGGATGGCTTTAATCGGCTTCCATTGACATACTCGAGAAGATATTTTCCGCTCAGTGTGGCCATTCACACTACTCCTCCGTTAGTGATCTCATTAACAATATATGGCCCTAGCCAATGCATCTTCAACTTCCCTAGGTGGCACGAAAACTTGTTGTCATACAACAAGACCAAATCATCTTCCTTAAACACCTTTTGCTTGATGTGCCTATCATGCCATGCCTTTTCATGCGGCTTCTGAATTTGCTGGTGATAATGAGCAATAAAGTGATCTTCTTCAAGTGCGACCAACTGCGACAACTGTTTCTCCATAGCATCTGCTTCTGCTATATTGGTGAATGTTGCAATGCGTAGAATGGGAACAATGTATTCCATCAAAAACACAACTTCTTACCCATATACCATCCTAAACAGTGTTTTACCAGTCAACTTATTATAGGTGGTTCGATATGCCCAGAGAATTGTGGGTACGTGCTCATCCCAATCATTCCGGTTAGCATTGCACACCTTAGTAAGCGCAGTCTCCAATATCTTGTTGAAAGATTCCACCGCACCATTCGCCTGTGGGTGATAGGGAGTGCTCTTCTGATGATGCATCCAGAATTCATTTGTCAAAGCTTCAATGGTTTCATTTACAAAGTGCGTACCCTGATCACTTATCAGAATCTTAGGACATCCAAAGCGAGTCAAAATATTCTCAAAGATGAACTACCCGGTTGTATCTGCAGTACAATCCTTCACAGGCTTAGCTTCAACCCATCTGGTTACATAGTCTGTCGCAGTGATTATGTAACGCACACCACTCTTCTTTCCTGGAGGGTTAATAGGTCCGAAAAATTTTATGGCCCATTTCTCAAATGCTTGCAGTGCCATCTGTGGATGTAGGGGAATCTCATCTTTGCGCGATGGCTTTTCAGTCCTCTGACATACATTGCATGTGCGACAATGTGCATAGGCATCATTGTGCAATGTGGGCCACCATCACCCAGGTCACAAAATATTTTGCGCATTTTCCTTACCTACATAATGACCACTGGAAACCCCTCCATGAGCTTCATATAGGACTCCATGCCTTTCGTATTCCAAAAAATATCTTCGTAGAACTTCATCTGCACCCATCTTGTATAACTTGCCATCAATAATAGTTAAGTCTACTCTGCGCGCCATGAGATCTTTCTTTTGTTGTACAATATATTCTTCAGGCGCGCATCCAGTAGTCAGGAACTGAATAATATCAGGTAAATGATCATCAACTACCTTGATCACAAACAACTGCACATATGGTAATCCATCCTCCAAGTTCATAGGTTCTTCACCAGTCTCAATGTGCGACAGATGGTCTGGCCCAACATTTAGTCTTCCTGTCTTCACAATGATCTCAAATTCATACTCCTGGAATAACAACAACCACCTGCAAATATCCCCTCCCAACACAGGCTTATTGACCAGGTACTTCAAAGCAGAATGATCAGTAAACATCTTGAAATGGCCTCCTAGTAGGTAGTGGCAGAATATCTACAGCGCAGACATCATCGCTAATCCTTCTCTTTCTGTGGTTGAATAATTTCATTCTACGATTGAGAGTTTTCGACTGACATAGGCAATAGGGTGATAAATCTCTTCGACTCCTGGCTATTATAAAATATCTTTGAGCGCAATACAAGAGGCATCAACATTTACATGGAACACCTTTGACCAATTTGGAAAGACTAGTATGGGCGCAGTGCCCATCTTTTCCTTCAATAATTCAAAATTATTCTGACATTCCTCATCCCAACAAAATGTTGCATCCTTATTGAGAAGATTCTCCATGGGCGCAGTTATCAGCGCATAACCCTGAATGAACTTTCGATAATAGCTAGTGTTCCCCAATATTGAGCACAATTTTTTGACATTCTCAGGTATCTCTAGGTTAAAAATTAATGCTATCTTCGCAAGATCTACCAAAAATCCTTGCTGGAAGACAATGTGTCCCAACAGTATCCCGAATGGCACATAGAATATAAATTTCTTCAAGTTCAATGAAATCTGGTACTTTCTACAGGTATCTAGCATTAAGAGCAGATTTGAGACATGCTTTTTCAAAAGCCCAAACAAAGTCCAATAATTAAAGTATACCTCCAGGAACTTATGGATAAACTCTTTGAAAGCAGCTACTACTATGTGCAAGAAGATGGCAGGTGAATTCTTCAAGCCAAAGGGCATGACTGTATATTGGAAATATCCCTATTCAGTTGCAAAGGTAGTCTTATTGCGATATTCTGGCGCAATCCGGATCGGATGATACCCTGAAAACCCATCTGTGAATGAATAAGCTTCTTGTCCTCCAACATTATCCAGGATCTCATCAGAGAATGGAGTTGGGAATGGATCATGCACACAAGCATCATTCAACTTGCGCAGGTCTACACAGATCTTGATTTCTCCTTTTGTCTTCTTGTCTTGTACAACCATGGGACTCACCCAATTAGATTCTTCTATTGGCTCTATGATGCCTGCAACAACCATGTTATCCAACTCTTATTTTACCTTCTGCTTATATTTTGGATTCAACCTGTATGGGTGTTGCTTCACTAGGTGTGCATCGGGTTTCAAAGTGATCTTCATAACTCCAAGTTATTCAATCGTTCATTTCAAATCTGATAACTTTGTAAGGAATAAGTCCTGATACTATGTCAGCAACTCAATAACCTTTCCTACTGTGTCATCATCCCAATAGTATCCAATATTTTCCAACATTGGTTGCTCTTCACACCCATTATTCACCTGCCGAATCTTTAGATATTTGGTCACATCGAGTTAAGTGATCGAGGGCCCAACAACTGCGCATTGTCCCTCAGATTTTGGAAGAATGATATTCCTTGGATATTCTTCATTTTCTTCAACCGTCATATTTCTACAATTCACAATATCCTTCATCTGCTCATCCCATGATGGTGGAGCACACTCGATTGTTGCCTTTGTTGTATCAGAGAAAAATTCTTGAATGTTATGCAAAGCTTTACCAATATTATCAAATGCACTCTCAAAGTTGAATGTATGAATGAAACTCTCCGTTAGCACATACCATTCACTAGTACCTTGACACAACTCTGTCTCCAAACACCAATCAGTAGGTATCTTCCTTAATGTGTGAATAAACATGTGGACCCATTTTTGCCTTGGTTCTACACCCCATAACTGATACCATTTAGCTAAATTTTTGCGCGGATCATCCTTTCAAGAGTAGACTTCTTCCATTTTTATAGTTGGACGTTCAAAGCATAACCTCATCATGCATGCACATTCATCCCAATTTCCCATTTTTTCTTTATGAGTCTCCCACCATCGTGCGAGAGTAGTGTGCAATATGAGATCTAAGGCATGGAATCTCTGTCACTCTGGGAAAATTCTTTCCAGCTCTCCTAAAAACCTGTTCACATCAGTTAAACCATCATAATGCGGTAATTTACGTACCTTAGATGTTATGCATCGAAGAGATCTAGTCACTTATTTTAGCGTAGCGCAAATACTTCGTGCAACCGGTTACGCGAGTTTTCCAATTCTTCATCAAAATCTGAGAAACAAGAGTTGTCCTTTTCCCAATTAATATTTCCATTAGTCGTTGGGTTGATCCAATCTTCCTCATGCAAATTTATCTTATAGATCTGATCAATATCATCATCAGCACGCACAGGTTCTCTGAATATTTGTCCTTTTGCAGGGTCTAGGGTAATGATGACTCTTGTTCCATTGCTTTCAAACTCCATTCTTCTTTTCTTCAGGTTTGTGACACCATCCATATTAATAGCCCAGTCTAATCCCAACAATGTTAGATAAGGATCTGTATCATCCACAATTTGGATAACTTCGAAGTATGCAAGTACCTTAACACCTTCAATAATGACTACAACCTGCGACAACTTTCCTAATGGAATGGTTTTCTGTTGATTTTCCAAGCGCGATTGAACGGTAGACCATTCCATCTTGGGTTCTCCCATATGCTACCAGGTTTGCTTAGGTAGGACATTTACATCAAACCCCAGATCTAAAATAACCTAATCCATCTCATAAGCACCGATCTGCGCAGTCAAACACATCTCTCAACCCGTTCTCTTCTTATTCTTATAGATTTTGTTGACAACTTTATGTTCTACAAGTGGTTTTTCCTTTTCTGCGCAGTTATCTATCAGATCCTAAAGGTTCTCTACCGCCTTTTTGTTGTGCAGTAACTTGATGCAAGCTTGTAAAAATGGCTTGATTTCTTCATCTACCCCCGTCTCCTTCATGGGTCTACCTGATGTTGACACACTTCCTTCTACAAACTCTTTTTGCGCTTCAAAACAGGGAAATCTTCTATTACATGGTCAAATTGTCTACAATACCTGCATGATTGTCGCACTGGATTTGGACAGTCGCATGCATAGTGACCAGCATCTCCGCAGTTGTAGCAAATAACCTGCCCCCTTCCTCGACCAGCCGATCCACCTCCTCGTCCTATTCCTCTACTTTGAAATCCACCGCGCCTAGAGGGGGATGCTGGTGAGGTAGGTTCGACCTACATTCTATATAATTCAACTTTGTCCAACATCATGTCATAAGTGCGACAGTGTTTTTCATCATGTCCAAGTGACGAATAGAACCTACAAAAAAACCGCTTCAGCTCATGTTGATGTTTTCCAACCCTTGGTCATAAATCTGTTTCATGCAATCCCGTAACTTGACAGATTGTGCACCATACTACGCTATTCAGCGGGCTAGGTCCTTCAACATTCAGATAATTATTGAAGACGGGACATTGATCCTTATGGTGCTTAGCAAATTTACATTTCATGCACCAGACCTCTGCGCATACCTCCTTGCCCTTATCTTTGCACAGATTCTGAATCTCCAAGTGCATTGCTTCCAACTGAATTCTGAATCTCCAAGTGCATTGCTTCCAACTGAATTCTAAATCTCCAAGTGCATTGCTTCCAACTGATTTTGAATTCGTTAAGTTCCAAGTGCAACAGGTGTTGGGGTGGCTTCTAACTTCATTTCAATCTCCACAACCTCAGCCTACGTGGCAATGTTATGTTGACCCAAGGGTTGGCGTAGATGTGGGAGAAACATAGAGATAAACCACTCCTTGTATTGGGTATCATCGATAGTAAATCTACCATATGTGATAGTGTGCTTTAGCCTTTGATCTTCCTCCCACACAGATTCATTTACCTCATGGTGAATCTCTTTCATTTCTGTAACCAACTATTCATATGACTTAGGCTTCTTGAATTTCTCTTTTAGGGCATCTTTCACTTCATCCAGAGTGGCATTAGGGTTTGATTAGACATATTTGATATACCAATATATTGCGTGATCTTAGAAATTAGTAGCTAATTGCGCTTTCTTAAGATCATCATTATTAACCTGCTAAGCTCTCCATACAACATTAGTCACAAACCAAAAGTTCTCAGTATCTTCATTCCCAATACCTCTGAAAGTAGGTAGCTTCATGGACGCGACCATATCTATGCCTGGGGGAGGTGGAGGTGGTGATGGATTGCACGGTGGAGTGGGCGCTTTGTGAGATGAGCTTGGAAGTGGAGTGGATGGGATCTGGAAGATGGTTACACTAGTAAATTTGGCCCAAATTCCGACAGCCAAAGTGTCGTAATTGCGACACCCAGTCGTCGCAAGAGCGACAGTTTGAGGCCGGACAAAGCGTGGTTAGCCTTAGAGTCGCAATTTTGACACCTCCATAAAGCGTCAGTATTGCGACGCTTGTTCCGATGTTTTCCACAAGTGTCAGTATTGCAACACATTGTAAGCGTCACAATTGCAAGGCTCGCAAAGCGTCGCAATTGCAACACTTACAAAGTGTCGCAATATCGACGCTCACAAATCGTCGCAATACCGACGCCTCCAAAGCGTTGCAACAATCTATGGCTAACCACGCTTTCAAAAGCGTCGCAAGACCGACGGAAATGGAAAAATTTCAAGGCATCGGAAGACCAACGCTTATAAGGCATTGGAAGACCGACACTTATAGGGCGTCAGAAGAGCGACATCGGGTTCAATTTAATATATATATCTATATATATATATATATATATATATATATATATATATATATATAT
>JAXQQM020080696.1:0-27431 GCA_034641835.2 Pinus albicaulis | reverse complement strand
AGATCGATGAAAAAATGGAAAACATGAAGAATGATCTAAAAGTAGACATCGAAGGTTTGGCAAAGTTGATACAAGAAATGTTTCCTAATGGTGAAAAGATAGTAGAGGAAACTCATGATGAGAACAAAATAAATCCTAATCGTGATTTCAGAGTCTATGATGTTAGTAGAACACCATATTCTAAATATGGATATGAGGAAGTTTTATGGCAAGTATCCTGTAACATGGATACTATAGTTGGAGAAATATTTTGATCTCCATAAAGTGTAAAACACACAAAAGGTGCACATTGCAACTTTACATTTAGAAAAAAATACATTTTTATGGTATCGATGGATTTTCTCTGGTAAACAAATTGTCACTTGGTGAATTTTTATGGAGGAAATGATAGCACATTATGAGGATACAAAGAAGTACCTTTGAGCTAATTGATAAATCTCAAACAAAAGGGTGAAAGTGAAGTGAGCACATTGAGGACTTCCAAAAATCTGAATATAAGTAACTGACATTCCTGGAGAACACTGATTTATATTTATAGAATTTTTAAAGGATAACATCCAACATAAAGTTCGCATTTTGGAACCTGATTCATTAGAGAAGGCATTCAGGTTGGCAAGAAAAATTGAATGTAAAATTATGGCGACAAGGAAGCCTACCACTCACTTCTATAAAGAACGAAGTGTTGCTACGCCTAAATTTCCACAACCTACAAGGTTGACACCACAAAAATTGGAAGAAAAAAGAGCAAAAGGGCTTTGCTACAGTTGTGATAGAAAATACACTAAAGGTCATAACTGTGCTGAGAAAAAATTATTTTACATAGATTGGGAAGAGGAAGAAAATGAACAAGAAGAGGATATACACCAGGAACCAACCCAAGAAGAGGAAGAAATGAGTCCGACCATATCGTGTAATGCATTGGAAATAATTACCACTCCACAAACTCTCAAGAGATAAGGACATATCAAGAAGAAAAAGGTAATAGTGTTGATTGAGTCGGGTACTACCCATAATTTTATTCATTGTAAGGTAGCCAAGAAATTGAATTTATTCCTATACCCAGCACCAGAATTTCAAGTGATGGTTGCAAATTGAGGAACTATAAATTTCTCGAAAAAATGCCATAATATCAAGCTAACCATGGGGGAATATGTACTGAATAGTCCAATGCTTTCCATTCCATTAGGAGGTGATGATGTTGTACTAGGAGTATAATGGTTACAATATTTGGGGACGATAGCTTTTAATTTTCAAGAAGTTTTCTTGAAATGTTTTTCAGAAGGAAAGGAAGTCTAATTACGGGGTATTGCAGGGAATCCAGGAAATATAATAAGCTCTAATCTCATGACAAATCTTCTAAAGAAAGAACAACGAGGCATAATTTCATAATTATGCTCACTAGAAGTTCCAACATCAAAATCATCTATTTCTGCAGATCTACAAAAAGTCTTGGACAATCATTCCAAGGTTTTTGAAACTCCAAAAGGACTCCCACCTATTCGTGATCATGATCATGGTATTTATTTGATTCTGTGAAGTGTTCCTCCAAACATCAAGCCTTATAGATATCCTTATGTTCAAAAGAGCGAAATTGAACATATGATTGCAGAAATGCTAGAGGCGGGTATAATTCAACCTAGTCAAAGTTCTTTCTCTGATCTAGTAGTATTGGTGCAAAATAAGGATGGATCATGGTGCACGTGTTTAGATTATAGGGAGCTCAATAAGCTCACTATTAAAGATAAATTTCCCATTCCTGTGATTGATGAATTATTGGATGAATTACATGGAGAAATTTATTTTACCAAGTTGGATCTTTGTTCAGGATATCATCAAATTAGAATGAAGACTAAAGATATTCCGAAAACAACATTTCAAACTCATGAGGGTCATTATGAATTTTTGGTCATGCCTTTTGGCCTTACCAATGCACCTTATACATTTCAAGGGTTGATGAATTCCATTTTCGAACCCTTCCTTATAAAATTTGTGCTAGTATTTTTTGATGATATACTAATCTGCAAGATATTCAAGAATGATCATGTTCAACATGTTGACAGGGTGCTCAAACTATTGCAGGAGAAACAATTATATGAAAAAACATCCAAATGTTTCTTTGGAGTACAAGAGGTGGAATATCTAGGTCATATTGTATCTCACAAGGGTGTTAAGGTAGACCCTAACAAAATTAAATCCATTAAGGAATGGAAAGTCCCCACAACCATAAAGCAGTTGTGAGGATTTCTCGGGTTAAAACAGGGTATTATCGCAAGTTTGTTAATAATTATGGGAGAATAACAGCACCTCTAACAACATTATTGAAGAAAGATGCATTTTCATGGACTCCTGAAGCAACAAAGGCCTTTGAACATCTTAAAGAGGCAATGTGCCTAGCACCGGTCTTAGCTACTCCATACTTCACAACCTTTATTGTGGAATGTGATGCCTCGGGGAATGGAATTGGTGTTGTTTTAATCCAAGAAGGAAGGCCCATTGCTTTTGAAAGCTGTCCAATCAAAGGAAAGTATTTACAGAAAGCTATTTATGAGACAGAAATGTTAGCAATACTACATGCACTAAAGAAATGGCGACCTTACCTAATGGGAAGCCACTTCAAGGTAAAAACTGATCATGATAGTCTTAAACACTTTTTGGAACAAAGACTATCTTCATAAGAGCAGCAAAAATGGGTCACAAAGATGTTGGGTTATGACTTTGAAATAATCTACAAAAAAGGGAAGCTAAATGTTGTTGCAGATGCACTCTCAAGAAAGGATGAAGAGGTGGAAGCTTTGCTTTGTTCCATTTCTATTATCCAACCAGATTGGATAACCAAAGCAAGGGATGAATGGAAGAAGGGCGAAGAACTGTGGACACTCATTCAAAAGTTGCAGCAAGATCCTAGTACATCTGATACATTTAGTTGGAAAATTGATTCCTTATGGTACAAATATCGCTTATATCTTTGTAGAATTCCAAACTAAAAACAAAAGATTCTTTTGGAAGTGCACATCTCTCCTTAGGAGGACACTCCTGATTTTTTAAAACTTACCATAGGGTGAAGAAAGAATTTTTTGGGATGGCCTTAAATCGATATTCAAAATTTTGTGGCGGAATGTTTGGTTTTCCAAACAAAATAAAGTTGAGACAATTAAGACCCCGGTCTTCTACAACTTCTTAATCGTTCCAACAACGTTGAGAGAGATTAATGGATTTTGGTCGCTGTGCTCTCTATTTAAGTCTCATGAAAGATCTCATCATGTTGGTGTAGTTGATAGATCACTTCCTATGCACACTTTTTTTGCATATCTCATCCATTTAAGGCAAGTACAATTGCTACTACATTTATGGACACAATTCAAAAGCTACATGGAAACCCAAGGGTTATTGTGAGCGACAGAGATCCCATTTTTACTGGAAATTTTTGGACGGAGTTATTTTCTTGTTTGGATACTCAATTAGCTCATAGCTCTTATCATCCTCAATCTAATGGTCAAACCGAGATAGTAAATAAATGTTCGAAGTATGATTTTGTTATTAATTCCATAAACAAAACAATGGACAAGTGGTTACCTCTCGCCGAATGGTGCTATAACACTCTTCCACCGCAACAAAAATGACCCACAATATAAGAATTTATGGATATCATCCACCATCCATTTCACACTCATCTTTACAGAAAATTTTGTTTGGGCAATGAAGATCACATCAAGACTAACAAGAATTTCTCCAACTCTTAAAGGATAACCTAAATTTGGCACAAAATCTGAATGAAATAATAGGGATCAACATCGAGTTATGTTTTGATGTAGAGACTGGCATGCATTGCTAAGCAAAATCCATACAAACAATGTCCCTCAAGCAAGCTAAGAAGGATAATAAATTATCGCCAAAGTACTATGGTCCTTACAAGGTGTTGCAAAAGATTGGTACTATGGCATACAAATTGGAGCTTCCTGCTTCTTCGTGAGTGCATCCATTTTTCCATGTTTCATGCTTAAAGAAGGTTATAGGTGAAAATCTTCCAGTTCAAACAATATTTCCAGAACTTGATGAGGAAGGAAAAATCATATTGGAACCTGAAGCGGTCACGGAAACAAGAACTCGACAAATACGAAATCGATCAATTTCAGAGTATCTCATCAAGTGGAAGAACTTACCCACTAAAGATTCTACATGGAAATTTAGAATACAATACACCAAAGCTACCAAGCAAAGATAATAATGTCAAGAGAGGGGCACAATAGTCCCTATATTATTGAATATCCCTTATTGTTATTGTGTAGCCCCTATTATGATTGCTAAAACTTCCTAACCCTGGAAGATTGTTATTATTGTGCCCTACATTGTTGCCATAGTTGATATCATTACATTGTGTCTTGCAACTCCTGCAGGTATATAGAAAGGAGGTTTTGTAATTTGTATCATCCTGCTCTATACAGGTGTAAATTTGAGGTTTTCCCATGTGGCTTATTTCTAAGGTGTTGATATCTCTTTTCTTCTATTTTTGGAGTTGGTTTCACAACATTTTTACTCCAGATTTAAGAACTTTAAAGGAAAATTCATGACCCAATATTTGATACCATACAAATTGGACACTATTTTAGAAAATGGTTTAGTTCAAATTAAAACCATTGATGAATAGCATATTTCTTTACTTTTCAAGGGGCATAGGTTGAATTTCTACCAGAAGTCGATGTCCAAGGAGGAACTTGTAGCTGAAATCTGCAAGGACAATGGGATGGAAGTAATGAATGTTGGGTGCAACCCAACTTGGCCTCAATTTTGGCTAATTCTCTGCATTTTGAGGAGTGGAGTGTGAAGTATTCCATGCAGCAAAGCATTTGGGATATACCTTGTGGTATCTTAGGGGCTTCAGGGTGGGTCGAAGCCCCTCCTTTTTGTAATGGGTTTGGGTTGTAGTTTTCTTGTTTGAGAAGCCCATGATATTTAGACAATGGTTTTGTAATGATGTAATACTATAAAAAGTGATGTAATTCTATATTGAAGGAGCATAATGTAAGTTCTATGGTTAAGGGCTAGTTTTGTATCTAGCTTTGTAACGAAGGAAAGGCTCTGCAACTGAGTGCGTAGAGACCTTGGAAGAGTCTGCAGCTTAGTGTGCAGACCACCTGCAGTTGTGTGTGTAGGTCGGAGAGTTGAATGTACTTAAAATATCCATCATAATAAAGAAGAAGAATTCTTCATATGATATTATGTGTTCTTATGTGTTTCATTTATATTTTCTTAATATCAGTTATTGTGAAGTAGTTGTTACAATCATGCATTATAACAATGAAGTTTATGATGTTGTATATGTTGAAGTTCAACAAGAAATTTCAACACCCACGCTAGTGTGGGACTAGGAGGTCCAAGCAGCACCTACACTAGTGTGGGACCACAGGTCTTAGCAACACCTACACTGGTGTGGACTAAATTTGGTGCATGTCTATTATAATTATCCCTTAATTAAGATGGACAATAAAATGTTATCTAATCTCAAAATAACTTGTAATAGTTAACTGAGTGTGATAAACTCAGTTAACTCATGAATTTCTTGTTGAGGGTAGTTGGTGAGGCATGAAGAGTAATTCTAGTTGTAACAGAGTTCGAAGTGCAGTGGTGCATTAGATAATGGAGGTTGTAATCAGTTTAACTCAGTTAAGTGAGTTAAACTCAATTGTACTAGTTGTAATTGTTCGATACGCTAGTGAGAGATCAAGTGAATTAAATATTATTTAATTCACAATCAATGATCTCACATGCAACAGAGGATTTACTATTATTATTTGCATGCATATCAGTTCCAGTGGAGACCCAGTTGAGATCTAGGTGAAAGCGAAGTTGACTATCAGTTGTAGGATTATTGGGTTGCACTAATTCAACCAAACACCCATCGGATTGAATCCATGATATACATGCTTGTTTTATAATTTCTACATGGTATCAGAGCACAGGAAATCACTATAGTGAAGGAGGAGCTAAGTTTGTGACTGGATAGAATTCGAATTTTCAGAAAGACTTTATTGGTGCTACAGTTGATTCAGGATCTAAATGGCTTTCAATGGCTTCAGATTTGGAGTATGCACTCGAGGGCAGCTCTAACTATATTGCTTGGAAGGACAGGATGGAGGCAGTACTCGAAGACAATGGCTTGAAGGAATTCATTGACAATGATGTTCCTAAACCCATTGTGGCAGATGCTACAAATCTTGATGCATGGCAAAATAAATTGGAAAAGGCAAGGAGGATCCTACTAGAGGGAGTACAAGACCACATTGCCTAAAGTCTCCATGGAAAAGCGACACTATATGCTATGTGGAAATATTTGACAAATCCATTTCAGAGCAGCAGTGACCATAGGAAATTGGCACTCAAAGATAAACTCAGGAAGATCAAGATGGAGAAAGGCGACTCCATGCCAAAATATTTAACAAAGTTTGTCCAATGTCAGGATGAGCTGGGGAGCGTTGGCATTATTGTCGCCAACGATGATTTGGTGATTTTATCTCTCCTAGGACTTCCGAAGAGTTGGCACAGTTATCAAGACTCTGTCAATGGAAGGGAAAAGCTGCCAAATTGGGAACGATTGTGGTCAGATTAGGTGCAAGAGGAGTTCAGATGAAACACCAGAGATGGATCTTCATCTAAGAATGAATATGAAGAAGATTTTGCTTTCGCTACGAAGGCAAAGAAAGGGAAGGGGAAGAAATTCCATTCCAAATCCAAGTCCAAAGATGGCAAGAAGCGCGACATGTCCAGGGTGAAGTGTTTTCACTGTCACGAGCATGGGCATTACGCCACTAACTTTCGAGTGGGACTAATATGGACTAAAGATTTCATCTTCTATAGGTACCAGCAGACTTTACTTACTGACCATCAACCCATGGATATAGGTGTGTAATGCAAGGTCAGAGCTCCATGACCAACACCAACCTCCCTACTTCGGGAACTAGACATCAACACATAGGTCAACCAGATGTCCTCCCACGCATTTTGTATTACACACGATGCCTAAACACTCTCGATTAGTCAAATCGGTAACAACAAATCTCTCTCGATCAAACAGATCGGTAACATCAAATAAATCAAGCATGCAAAACATGCTTCCAAAACATCAAGAGATTTACCTGTACAAACACAACCCCAATCAGTAACAATATTTCAAATACACATAAGTAAACAAAACCTTCGGGGTCTTCAATCATTTTGATGCCACTTATATCAAGTTATTCATATGCAGCTAGAAAGAATCTTTTATTCTTTCATTTTCTTCAGCAGCATCAAGACATCCTCTATATACATTCTCTAATTTCTTCTTCAAGGTATCCACCATGACTTTCATAATATTATGTCCCTCTCAACTTGGGAGATATAGCCTTAATTTTATCCAAGCTCCCTCTTAACATAGGGAGATCAACTACTTTCTATAACATCGGAGAGTCTTTCATGGCTTATTTACTTATTGAAATCATATTGATCGTCATCATTCATATAGCTTCCTTCGTCATGCTTATCAATCAAGTGAACTTTACATACAAATATCTTCAACATCTTGAAGATTATGCAAATGCATAACTTAAACAACAAGTACAACCAAATACATATACAGAAGCATGAAGTTAACTATATCAGAATCATACAATAATGGAAGCATTAGACTTTAGACATCAAATTCCTAAACTTAGTTAGGTTCATAATCAGCAGGAGACACATACTTTTAAACTTCAACTTCTTGCTAGGGTTTAGTTATAAACCCTAGGTCACATAATTTAAAGTAACTCAATCAAGATATTAGTCTCGTTATATCTATGGTATCAATATTACTTTTAGAGATATGACAGACTCTACTGTGATATATTGCAAACCCTAGAAGCAATTCAAACAAGTACAATTCTACAATGCATCTAACAATTTTCAGAATTTATATGTTAGACTTCTAGTAGGATTTAATTCAAACCCTAGATTCCATATTTGAGACACTAAGCCCTAGATATCAAAAATTAATCATATCACAATCTAAGGATTCAACAATATGATCAACTTCTACTAGGGTTTGTTGTAAACCCTAAATTCATCATCAGGGCTAAACAATATCATTATATCCTAGAACATCAAACTTCTACTAAGGCTTAGTTACAAACCCTATAATTTACACATTATGAGCATCAACAATTAGGCTAGCACATATACATATACAGGATCTCATAATCATGCACAAGCATATCACAACAACGTATATCAAGTAAATCCAAGACACAAATATCAATACATTAAATTCAAGCATATAACAATTTTGATTAGGCTAGCGTTTCGATGGGATAGACAAATATACACCTAGCGTTTCATTCATAGGAGCTTACTCTAGATATTGTAAGGGTTTTGCTCATAAACCCTAATTTTCCAAAAACTTTAAAGGTTTAATATTTCAATACACAGCAAACCCTAAAGGTTTCCATAACAATACCAAAACCCCAAATATCAAAATAATAGTATTTTCTAGATTTCATCAATAACCCTAAGTAGACTAGGGTTTCATAACAAATATTGACACACCCAGGTTAGGGTTTTATAGAGAACCTTTTCGAGTTCCATAATGATGTTTTAATGAGGGTAGATTTAATCTGAACAAGAAACTTTGTGATTCAAAGTCCTAGACATAACGATGTTAGTAATGTAGAACAGATGAATATACCTTTATTATGAAGAGAATAAAACTTATGATATTAAGACATACATTTGAGTTGTTTCTTTAATAAACCTTGTAGAACATCAATTCTTGAAGAGCTTATTTTGCAACATAACTTCTATCATGCTTCAAACTTGTCCTTTGAGGTCTCCTTCATAACCCTTTAGTAGATCAACAAGCTTTCCTAAACAAGAAATGTTATTAGCATCTAATACAAACACATCTAGATAAGAGATGGAAACCAAATATAAACAGATAATACAAGGAGTAAGATACTTATCTTTGGAAAAGTGGTGAGAGCTCCCTCTTAATCCAATCTCGAGGGATACCTATAAATTTATCAAAACAATTCAAAAATTTTATTTTCCAAAGCATGTTAACCTATAAATACTATAAATCAAAGCATAAAGAAAAACAATTCAAAACTTAAGAGTAGAGGGCTTAATAGTGTAAGTCATTTATTTATGACTCTTCAGTCTTGTTCTTCTTTGGAGATCCTTCTTCGGCAAAAATTGCTTTGATCCTTGTTTCTCCTTGTATTCCTAGGAATGTCAGGACAATAATTTCTATAGTGACCCATCTTGTGTCAATTGTAGCATTCTATCTTGGATATGTCTACCTTCCTTCTTGGCCCTTTATACTTCTCGAAGGTTCCTTTGTTCTTGTGATGAGTAGAATAGGCATTTGAAATTTTCTCCTCTTCATTCTCTTTGTTGTTTACTAAAGAAATTGTGACTTCTTGACTACATGCATTCCATAATTGCTCGAATGTAGGAGTTTCCTTCCAACTATTGATCCCTGAAGAAAAGGCACTCCAAGAGGGTGGAAATCCCATAAGTGCGGCAATCACGAGTTCTTTTTCAAGTACTATCTCATCTATTACTTGGAGATCATCTCGAATTCTAGATATCCTTATAAATAAGGAAGGCACAATGTCATCCTTTGTCATCTTCATAGTTCTTAGTTCATTCTTAAGAATTGCAACTTGACCATGTTGAACACATAATCCTCTAAGGGTTAAGGTGTGGAAGTTGGACAATCAAAGGGAGTCTAAGAGACATTGGAAGATGAATCCAACAGTCACAAGAATGTATTATAAATGTACATCTATGCTAATAGTAAATGCAATTCATTGTTTTATCGTTCATGTCTCTTCACATTCCATGAGTGTTTAATATGGTATCAGAGCACGTGCCTTCCTTCCCTGCTCATGTTTGAACCACTAGTTTGTGGTGCAGTGATTTTGGGCATTTATGTACATTTATGCAGAATTGTCCTTGCTTGGTCTCGCCTCAATGCTGGAATGACCTCTTTCTTTCGCAAATTATTGGAAAATGAATAATTTTCAAATTGATGGGAGTATAATCATTAGCCTTGACTTCAAACCTTACCCTTCACGAAATTGTAGCAGACACCACACGCTATGAGAAGACACGGTCCATTGTCTCTATGGACATGGTTAGAATATAACTCCTTGAATTTCCTAAGAACTCAGCCACCTATTAAGCCATATGCCAAACGACACCATCAAGTGGGCTTGGGCAGAGGCAACGAAAACCCTTCGATTTCCATCATCCATCTTCTATAAAATCTAATTCGAGAAAGCCCAAATAAAGAGTCCATGTTCTCAAAGTGTGTTTTTTATTCGAGAAGTGTCAATGTCCTGCATAGTTAGTACAAGAAATATGATCGGTCTCTTCTCTTACAAATACTCAGAAATGGACAAAACCAACAAGGAGGAGAGATCAAGTTCATGACATGCACAAAAAGGCCGATGTAAAACTGTTAGGTGTGTTAGGTTGGGAAAGCGTTAGAACATTGAACGCAACCTGTAACATTGACAAAAATTGGGCACAAACAATTTTACCAGAGACCAATTATACAAAGAGATTGATAATGTCATTTGAACACAGTCCATTCCTTTAGTTGTGTCCTCAAGAGCTGAAGAGTCATACAAGATTAATAACAGTAAGTTACTAAATGTTGATCATTTTGAAATCATTGCTCCAAATATTAGTCTCATTTGATGGTGTAAATAGGCCTGACTGCATCGAATTTTGCCCTCTTTTTGTGCTTGAATTATTGTGCTCATGAAGGGTGGATTAACTAGTATTGTCTCGAAACATAAGGAGAAGTTGCAAAAAAATTTTGAAGCTTTTAAATGGCTAAAATTGACAAATTGTACGAGTTATTAAGAAATCTAATTGTGTCTACTTCTGAAATCACAATTAAAATCAGCGAGGACACTCTTTTTTATATTCAAATATGTTTGCAAGGTGCACAAGAAAAGATAGAGTCTTTTCATCTTGAATCATAGGTACAACAAGATGAATTAAAGAAGAAGAGTTGTCATTCTAGACTATTTTTTGAGTTTGAGGCAAACTCCCATCAACATCCAATAAGTGATCAAGTTAGTAAACTTAAGGTTGATCCCCATCAAGTGCCAATTCCAGGAGCATACTTGCATAATGATGCAGAAATTTAGGTTGCACTTCCCAAGCCCATCATCAGACCTTGGGAAAAAAATTTCGACAACATAAACAAAACCGGTCTTGTATATGACAAGGATGTGTCATTTTATATTCTAGACTATTCCAGGTCAATCCAATTTCAGAGTGTTGGATTTCTTCATGACAGCTCACCTTCATATTTTCCAGATTTTTCTCCTCTTCCACAACAGCAACAACATAATGTTAAATTCCAACATTGTGACAGAGTTGTCCATATGAAATATCATTGTTTTGATCTTCATCCATGCAAGAACAAAGATTCATCTTGGATGGATCACTTCTTGGCAATGAGCTTCATATGTCAAAACTTGTTCTAGAGTATTAAAGAGTACTGCAGTTGAGTTTCTCCATCTTCTCACCTTGTATCTGACAGGGGTGAAAATGATGATCATATACAAGCTTCAAAGCCACATCAAGCGATCCTAAGCTAACAACCTGCCATACCAAATTCGTAGTTGTAGGCAGAGACACAAGTTCAAGCAAGCCTAAGCCAAAACCTGCCATACCAGCTTCAGTGTTGTAGCTAGAGACAGAGATGCCCTTGAGCATTCCTTTTGTTGGTGGTCAACCTTAAACCATCTATGCAAGGTTGAGAACTCCCTTTTCAGGTTGAGCTTCTCCCTCTTCAAAGAATTGGGGATACTTCCTCTAATAGAAGACTTCGACATCATGTCAGTTTTGGAAGAGTTCCAAGAATTGCATTAAGCATTCCAGAGTTGGTGGTCATCCTTAAACCACCACAGGTTGCAGACCTCTCTTTTCCAGGTTGAAGGTCTCCCTCTTCAAAGAATTAGGAGCACTTCCTCTAGCATAAGACTTCAACTTATTTCCAGATTTGGAAGAGTTCTGGGAACTGCACTAAGCGTTCTAGTGTTGGTGGTCATCCTTAAACCACCACCTTATACCAACATTTCAGAGAAAATTCAACTAGTGTTGTCATGCATAGTTTTCACATTTTGTATTACAACTCTCTTCTTAGACTCATACATACCCCTTTGGATTAAGGGGGGGAAATGTTGGACACCTAATCCACTAAGGGTTAAGGTGTGGAAGTTGGACAGTTAAAGGGAGTCCAAGAGACATTGGAAGATGAATCCAACGGTCACAAGAATGTATTATAAATGTACATCCATGTTAATAGTAAATGGAATTTATAGTTTTATCATTCG
Organism: Pinus albicaulis; assembly: GCA_034641835.2. Classification (NCBI taxonomy): domain Eukaryota; kingdom Viridiplantae; phylum Streptophyta; class Pinopsida; order Pinales; family Pinaceae; genus Pinus; species Pinus albicaulis. Next base: position 15,063 of record JAXQQM020080696.1, on the reverse strand, counting down.
TGTCTCTTCACAGTTCATGTGTGTCTAACACACCAAAATTCTTGATTGTGAACAATTTGGATAAGGCCTCGTACATTTGTTGAGCGGAATCTATGTTGGATATATATGGGATGAGATTATCCTTTATTCCATATACCATTAGGCTCGCGGCCAATATCTCAGTTTCTCTAAACTTTGCTTTTTCAACATCACTTGATTCATCTGAAGGCTTCTTCACCTTTCAAGGATGAGTTCTATCCTCTTTTTCCATGCCCTGTAACTGGATGCTCCTAATTTGTTTTCTCCTTTTATTGGGTTAGATATGGTTCTTGAATATAGTAGGCTTCTCTCCTTATATGACCCCCTTTGATGACCCTTATTCAACTTCTTGAGATTTCCTTATTCTCCTTTCAATAAATATTTAGGTTGCCTTTTTCCTTCTTCTTCACCTTATCTCTAAAACCATGTTGGAAAATCAGAAAGGCGAAAAGATTTTCTTATGATGATAATTACTTGATATTATTTGTGTTCTTATTAATTTTTTTATGTTCTTCTTTTATCTTTGTTTCATCAAGCAATTATCAAATACAAAACATGAAGATCAGGGACACTAGATGTAGGCGTCTACAGCAAGGGAAAACCCCTATCTAGGGGAAAACCCGTCAAGAAATCTTCCTTCAGTAGATTATATGACAGTGAGACAACCAAGACCCTAGACCAACATACCTTCCTCCTCCACCAAGTCAACCCTTCCTTCCTGTAAGTTTCAGCCCTTCAAAGTGCAGCTTCAATCCAGAACTTCGACTTTGATGCAGCTTCACATCTTTGGCCTTGATGTAGCAACTTCACAACTTCAACCTTGATGCAGCAACTTCGCAACTTCGACCTTGATGTAGCAGCTTCAGCCCGACAACATCAGAAACTTCGATCCAGTTTAATGCAACTGTAGCAGAGTTTTCAAACCCCAGCTTCAGAACTTCAATCCTACAATAGAGAGAGAATTTTGGTCCCAGCGTCATCTCAATAACTTCGCATGTGTGAGAGAAAGATAACCAAAAACTTGATTTCCTTCTTCCAGCTTCTCTCTTTCCCTGGCAACTTCGCACCTTTTACTACCACCAGTTTACTGCATTTTTTACCGCAAATCGAACTTGATGAGAGTGTTCCAAATGAAGTCAAGTTGCTCCAATATATAGACTTCTGGTGAGATGGAATTACCCTATTTGAAGCCAACTTGATCTTCGTGAAGTTGACTTGGTGGAGGAAGCCTATATAATTTTCTTCTTTGACAAATAATTCCCAAGAAGGGTTCTTTACAATATGACATGGACAAGGACACTTGACATAAACCCTAGAGGTCTACAATGGAGACCTTGGCCTAAAAACAATTGACCCAAGCATGAAACCCATGCTTTAATAAGTCAATTTATTTAATAATAAAATTTCTTTTTCTTTACTTTGATAAATATATTTCATTATGAATCAAGTACAATTATTAAGATCGAACCTAGTTACATTCTTCAACAACCCTCATAATCAATTAAGAGGATGTTGGACTTAAAGAGTGTGGACTTAGGTCAAGGTGACTATGGGCCCCTATCCTATATGTGTCAATCTTACCAAGTTGCAAAAACCTTGGCAACCCTACTAGTTTAATCAATAACAGGTCCATTAATACTCAAAAGAGGAATAAACACTTTATTCAATAAAGGAATATTATATAGAGGTTTGGTATAAAAAGTGTATGGTTCAACTTGCACCCTAATTCTAGTAACTAGAGTTCAAATTATGCATTTTGCTTGCCGATTCCAACTTATTCATCTATTCCATGGTTGGAATGGTTCCTAATTTGCTCTTGTAGCTTTTCACATAGCCTTTGAATTTCACTCTCAGATCCATATACTATGGATATTTAAAAAAGGTTCACATGACAATCTACATAAACATGTACTAGTGTGATTATAACTTAGTGCATTTCAATATTTTTTCGCAATCCAGAGTTCACAAATGTTCAAAGTAATCAATACATATGGAAGCTTATGTCAAGGAGGCCGTTATAGATCAGCTTGGATCCATCTCAACTCCGGATCTACCAAGCGTCGAGAAAGATCAAATCTCTTGAGATGCAAACCTCTTTTAGAGTGAAAAGGGATTTGATCTCTTTCAACAATTGGTAGATTCAGAGTTAAGATAGATCTAGGTTGGTATAATTATATGTAATTGAAATATTCTATTCATAATTCATATTCTCCATATTAAATTGTTAAAACATGTCCCTCATATTTTTTCTTGTATGCATATATTTAATTATTTTTATTATTAATAATTTCTAAAATATTTCATATCAACTTCATTTTATATTTTTTCTTGTATGCATATATTTAATTATTTTTATTATGAATATTTTCTAAAATATTGCATATCAAATTCATTTTAAGCATTGAAAGAACAATAAATCTCCATCATATATTGAAGTAGAAAGCAACTATTAATGAAAGAAGGATTCCCTCAATTTTTCTCTCTATATATATGTTTCACGTTAAAATCTTTTACTCAACCTGCATATTGAGATATTTTATTTATAATGCACGTTAAACTTTTCTTTTTTATTGATATTTTTATAATCTTATATATCAACTCCATATTAAAAATGAAATAAATTACACATCTCCCTCATCATGGAAAGTGAAAATATAAGACTTTTTCAATTTAAATCACTTTATTTTTCTCTATAAAACAAAATATATAAAATTATGTTATTTAACATGGATCATGGTTTCCATTGTTATTAATATTTTTTTGCTTTAAATATCACAAATAAACTAAATATAGAATGATTTACACATCATCTAATATCAATAATATTATTTTCTATCATCTCCATATTAAATAGTGAAGAAATTACATTTATTTTTGGTACTAAAATGTAAATTAATTTATTTTACTCATATTCATATTATTAAGTAGCCAAGAAATTACCCTTTTTTCGTCATACTAAAAGGTAACATTTTCTTTTATTTTTACTTTTGGTTACTTTATATCTCTATATAAAGTTATGTAAAATTAAGGTGCAAATAGAAATATTTTAATTATCTGCAACATTAAATTTTTTGTTATTATTAATTTTTAATTGTTAATTTAAAGTATTATTTTAATATTTTTAAATGTAATGTTAAGTGAAAATATCTCTCCTATACTAGGTTGTAAGGACTCCCTCAACACCACAAAATGATATTGATGGTATAAAAAACAGCATCAATCCAAGCCCAGAAGATCAAATAAGGTGGCCACTTTTATTTATTTATTGTTTAAAAAGTAAGATGAATTTCCACAAAACTAACAACCAATCCACCATACCAAAACAGCTCCAATCAATTCCAAAGTAATGGCAAGCAACAACAAAAAGTCCACCTGGTAGCATTGTTTAAAAATGTGTAGAGATTTCAGAATGAACAAAAGTCAATTTATGTCTTGTTAGATTATCAAAGGGCCACTTGCAACAAATAATATAGAAATTTGAATCCTCAGCTGAAAATAGACTAACAACACAGCTGTGAAATTGACTGAAATTAAATTATAGGCAATCATGGCAACCTTGCCTCAGGTTTGACGGCTAGAAACTGTAACTAATATTGGTACTGTCCACAAATTAAAAACCGTTAGCTGTCACTTTTTTGTTCTTAAGAGTTGTTCTTTACCGCTACATGTTTTATTTATTTATTCTTCAAATCCCTGTGCAATAGAAGGACAGGAGAGGCATTTAGACTTATATGGAATTCACATGGGGATTTGTTGTTCATATGTGGTTCCATATCTTCCAATGATAGTAGACTTCTGTCCTTCCACAGATGCTTCATTCCAACCAGTTGTAATATAGCCAAATTAAGAAAGTAACTTTGCAACCAAATGCAATTAAACAATGAACGGGAGAAGCAAGTGTAATCTTCTCAGACCCTTTCTGTGTAAAAGTTTAATAAGGCCTCTGCTCTGTTTTAGAGAGGTCCATGAATATGTGCAAGGCTTCAATTGCTCGTCTCCAAATCTTTCGAGAGGGCACTGCACAGCGAGGACACCTCAGGGGATTCGGACAGCTTCCTGCATTTGAAATCTGTGTACTTCATGTAACGTTGGCCATGAGGCTCTGTGCTCAATTGCATACACAATGCCATATTTTCCATGGCACAACTCCATGTAGTATGTGGAATAGAAAAAAGTAGTAGCAACATCGGAATTGTTTGGGGACTCGCTTTTAGAGGCACTCGCAAAATCGCAAAGACGAGAAATATTACGAAGTAACAAATAGAAAACAGAACATCTATAGACCATTTTCTCTATACAAAGATTGAGGTTACTCAGCCCAAGAAATAAACTACAAAATTTGCAAAGAAGTTTGTGGAAGTTGATGCTTGGGATTTAGATGCATCACACTCGATATCACAATCAGGATTGCCCATCTTGTGGTCTATGCTTCGAATTTTTGGGAAGCTTTGTTGGCATCCTTATCTCCTCGTTTGATACTCAGTAGTTATCACCTCCTATTAGAACAATGGATACAGAAGCATAGTCAAAATTGTTCGTACTCCTAAGAGATCTATGTCTAAATGCATTCAGGGTTCAAGCCTTCATAGACTTTCAATCCTCCTCATATTGGAAAATGTAAGTGCAACCTGTGTATTGGTCTTTTCTAAAGATTCCATGTAGACAGGGTACTCCTTCAAATGCCTCTCAATTGATTCCAAACCAATTACATAGAGCTTTATGCACTGAATAGGTCAACAGATTTTCCAATAAAAGAAAGAAGATTACATTGCATATCGAGTATGCATAGCAGTTCCATCACAAAACAATCTGTATCCACTATTTACAGCCTTACAGGAAAACCTTTAATGAAGTTATTCATAACCACAATAACATCTTTATATTCCGAGAGCATTATTTCCTTGTTTACAATGATAAAGGGGATAATTGGGTTCAGATTACAGCACATAGGAAAATACAGAAAACTTCCAAAATAAATAAGTAAATTCTACAAACAAAATATGAATTTGTGTGTCTCAGAATTTCAAAACAAAGATGGACTTATTTATGGAATGGTGTAGATCAGCCAACTGACCGAGGCAGACTGATTTTCCACCCAACTATAGGTGATCTGCTATGGACACCAACCCCTAGCCAGGCTACAATACCACCTAGGAAAAATAAGAAAAAATAAGATTCTTAGGCACCCACAATACTTGCCCCACACAACACAAGGTGTATTCCTTCTTTGCTACACAATCCTCCCTCGAGTGCTCTTTGATGAGGGCATCGAAGGGTCCACGCTGGTATCTCCAAACTTCTGCAAATTTCCCTCAGTTTCTTGGCTCTTTACCAGGTATAATGGCTCATTTCTATGGTATAGTAACTCCATTCTTTTTTGTTTTTTATATCTCTAACTTATTTTCCTTCCCTTTCCAACAGCCTCCTTTTCCCATTCAAATTTCCCATGCATGAATGCTTGCAAGGAGTTCACCCCCCCTCCACTCCAACAAACCTTTTCTTTGTTCCAAGAATGTAGAGAAGTCAAGTTGCTAATTTTTAGGAAGTGATGACCTAGATTGAGAGATTTGTTCCCTCCACTCAAAGCCTCTTTCAACTTGACAACTAAGTTTTGATAATGAATATTCTAGATAGCATGAATAGGTTTTTAGGCATAAACCCCCTTGACCCCCTCAACTTTCACCTAGAACCCTTCAACTTTCCCTCTTGCACTATCATAGCCGCTTTAGGCACTCATGTTCTGCCAGCCTTTGTCATTTTTTCATTAACTACAGAAATATAATACTTACAATATTCAAGAGGGTCAAACCTAGATATTACAGACTAAATTGATGTTGGGTTTCACTGTAGGTCAAATATAATTGAGATAAGCCATCTCAAGGTAAGCGTATCCCTTGTAAACTAAGTCACATGGTTCACCGATCTTGTTGGTTGAGTTTTGAATTCGGTGAACTCCAAATAAAACTTTAAATTCGTAACTTAGGGTCCATTCTGGTGTGATGTCGACAGTCCGCTTCAATGGGTTGTTGTCTGGTAGACCTCGGGGCATGCTCTCCATACCATCAACCAGACTGGTCCTCTGCATTGATATCTATTATCAACTATGATATCAATTATTTTTTTCATATTATTTTATATATTTTATACATGGCATAGTATAACTTATAGACGAAATGGTCTTTTTCACGACATTCTTTCTGGTTAATTTTAACCAAAATCTGGCAGAGATTTTTAAAATCTTGAGTTTTAAGTTGTTTAACCTGTAGAATTCGAGTGCCCCAGGGGGTTTTTCAGAGTGCTGAATCCATTTATGCATTCAAAAGTGCATTTTAAACAACAACAACAAAAACATTCTTTCTTGAATTTGTTTTTCCAGATACGGGTGAAAATTTCTATTTCATCTATAAGTTAGACTATCCCTTTTATAAATTATATTAAAAATTAAATGAAAGTTAAATTGCATTGTTTATGAATTATAAATTGATGAAATATATCATTAGCTCATTATCTATATAACTTATTTGCATTATTTTTTATATTAAAATTTAATGAAACTCTATGAGATAATTTACAAGTAATACTTTAATAATAAACATATATATATATATATATATATATATATATATATATATATATATATATTCGAACCTAATGATGAACCTTCAAACTCGAATCGAATTTTATCGTTGTCGAACCTGAAGTCAAATGCTAACCATGTGACATAGCTTCTAAATTCTTCAAGCACACAAGCTAGGTGTTTTCCGATACTCATCCTATACTTGGTCAACAACTTCCACCCTATAAGCCAAAGAAGATTTTCGTCGCACATCTAACATAAGAGTGGTCAACCTGAAGTTTATCACAAAAGATCCATCAACCATTATGAATATGACACTGCTAAAGCTGTACTCCTGTTTCAACTCATGAAGTTCTAATAAAAAAATGACCATAATATCCAATATCAGGTGAGGGAAGAGTAGACCAAACTTTACCACAATTTCCTTGCTAATCAAGTTTCTCTCAATCACTGTCAATTCTCATTTTCCTAACCCACTGTCATAGACTTCTAAAGGCATAGAACAGTACCTTGCTTCTACCCTCAATGCAACCAATCATCATAGATGGTGTGAGAAAAAAAAATTGTGGACAAATTATACTGAACGCTTAGACTTAATAAGCTATATGTTAGAAATATTTGTGTTGGAAACACCACATAGAATGTTTTTCTGCTCATTCCAGGTGAACTCTTCACCCATCTGTTGTTTTTATGTCAAATTTGAGCATGGTAAAATCTGTTGTTAATTGTCTTTTTCGCAACTCTATTAGTTTATTGGAACAGACAAACTTACCGAATTTTTTTAACAACGATACCATATAAGAAGTGTAATTATAAGGATATTGAAGCTCTGTAAAGAGTGACAATATATACAGAATAATATGCAGTGTGTATTGACAGTTCGAAAAAACAATTCAGAGTTGCTGCAAAAATGTGTTGAGTTTGTCAATGTGAGCTTGATTGATTGGTAAAGATGGGGAGTTAAAATCCCTCCCACCATGGTTCAAATCCCCCAAGAGACATGCTCATCTCTCATGAGCTGGCGTGCATGTGTTTGAGGGCTGTTTGTTGCAGTTGATCCCAGGTGCAACTTCCGGGTGACTTTGGAGAAACAGATAATCCCCAGTCGCTGCTCTTTGACAGAGAATAACTGACTAAGCATGTGAGACATAGGTGTTTCATTGTACTGAATTCTCATAACAGGAAAGCATGTGAGACATAGGTGTTTCATTGTACTGAATTCTCATAATGGGAAAAGTGCTGCTTGCTTGCGTTGGGTTGGTTGATAAAGTGAGGGCATTGCAATGCATCCCACCAATTTTCAAATCCTCCAAGAGACATGCTCACTCCACATGGGTTGGTGTGCCTGTGTTTGAGGATTGTTTGTTGCAGTTGATCTCAGGTGTGAGCCTTGGGTGAGGTTGGAGAAACGGATAACCTCCAGTCACAGCCCTTTGTCAGAGAATAGCTGACTAAGCATGTGAAACATAGGCACTTCATTGTACTAAATTCTCATACTGGGAAAGGTGCTGTTTGCTTGTGTTGACCCATACATCAAAAAATATGTGGAGTTCGACAACTCTGAAGATCCATATGAATTGAACCAAACAGTTGGTACAAGGAAGGTTTCAGTCAAGTTTTCAGATTTATGTTTACTGGAACAAATCATATTTTAGGAAATTGGCATATGACTGTAACCCTATTGCACTACAATTGGAAGCCAACATAAATCTAAAACAAGGAGCAGAGGAAAAACATATGAAAGGAGAAAAATCATATGTATTAAAATTTGGCTCGATTAAAATTATGGAAATTGAAGAACATGCTTAACAGAGACTTGGCCCATAACATCTATATTTAGTACATATAATATTTCTCTTGTTGTTCAGGTAAGTTGGACCATTACAGAATTCCAGCTACAAAGGACATGCTTATTCTATACACTGAAAGTACAAAACAGGTTCTAAACTTTTAGCCAATGTTAGCAGGGTTTATGACACAGAGGGATAAAGTTTAATCAATCTTCTGCCAGATCACTTTTGTGCTGAACTCCAGGGCAAGAATATATTTCAGAAATCTTCAATCCCTTGAGACCCTGAAAAATTTTCAATGAACCCCTTAGATGAGATTATGCCCAAACCAGTTTTATCATACTCTCCCAAGTCCAAGTTGACTCCTGACTTTGACTCTCTTCGAGGATATGGAATCACCTTAGCATGTCTGAGTCTATACTCATGATTTTGACCCCTGAATATGATTCAAAATCCCAAATCAAACAAGTCAGATTGACTTAATGAGTTTAAGTCAATCGTCTTTCTATAACAGATACAGAAAACAAAAAGGAATACTTGTTTGTTTGTTTTCCTGACCCAAGTTTATAACAGGCAACGAGCAGGCCTGTCAGCTATCCAGAGCCCATGGTGTTTGTAGTATGCAATGTCACCTTTGAACTTTGAAACAAGTTATTATTAAAATTTTGCTTTATGTGCAAATTGAGAGCTTTCATATTAATGAAAATATCATTTTCCCTGAAATTCAGTGTATCATTAATTGCTTTAGTTCTTAAGTCATCTCTCGAGTTTTAACTTTTTCCCAAGTCCAAGTCAACTCTTATGCTTGGACCTAACTAAATCATTCTGAGAGATGAGTTTGGTTACTTTGCACCAAACATTTCTTTCTACCTGGACCATTTTCCAGATATCCAATCTTTTTCACTGTTTTTATGTTTCTTCAGTCTTCCATCCTTTCTATCTTCCTCTATTCTAGAATGTATATGAGATCTATATAGCCCTATACCCTAATCCAACTAGGTCAGATGCTTAGATTGCATCTGCCTTTGAAACAAGACAGGAATCCTTTCTTCAATTCTTCTGTTATTTTGACAGGAATGACGAACTAAGATTTTGATATCGTGAACCTCACTTGGTAAGACTCAGAATTAATGCCACTTGTAAATGAGAGAATATAAACTTTCCATAGGTATCTGGTTGGCTTCCAGAATAGCAAGTTCAGTTCTGCAAAAGCCTCTGAATGGCTTACCTAGCCCCTAGAATGAGGCTTTCACATTATACATAGATATAATCAGTTCCTATAAATGAAGCAACCACTTTATTATTAAAGCTCTCTAGAACCAATATTGCTAATATGGATTTCTAGGAAAAACATTCAAACAGAAAAAACCTATATTTTCATATTACAGTTGCATTTGATCAGGTCTACTATATGTGAAGCTGGGAATAACCAAAATATACCTATATCAGTTGCACTTTTTCTAGGATAAACATGTACGACCTACAAAGTTCAAACTAACTGTAATGCAGGAACAGATTTTCAATGTCAGTATTTGTGCATCCAAGAATTAGCAAAACTGATGAAAACTCACAAAAAAACTCTATGAAATAAGTTCACTATTGTAACAGAAAATCTAACATTTTCAAACAGAGGTGGATGAAGCATATCCAATACAAATTGAAGATGAAATGCCAATTAATATCAAACCCTTTATGCAAGGTAACTTGGAGAATTCCATTACCTTGAAAAAAAATGTCTAGGACACAAAAATGAATAATATTTAACAAAAAATTTGGTGATTCCTAAATATACTCGAATACATAATTGAATGTGAGATAATAGCATTATCCCGCTTCCACTGTGCACAATTTCTTTTGGCATGGCACGTCGCGGTATAATAGAAGAATTTAAGTAAACCTTCAAAATGCACAGCACAGCTTTAGCCTGGCATGTCTGAGATAATAAGGGGAGATAAGTAAGCTCCTGAACAATAAGCATAGAAGAGCAATGGAATCCAATTGGATCCCAACTGGCTTATAGTACAGTATAAGCCAGTTGAGCATCATAAATGCAACAATTATTGAACCCATTTTTGCTGATGATCTTACCCGTGCAGCCAATCATACATAGTGACAGTCAAATCTTAGGAACATGTTTCGTCCTAAAATATTGCCTCAGAAATCTCCAACTGGATTCCTTGTCTGAAGCATGGCAATGACTATTCCAAGATGAACATGGAGCAGGCACCTCACATACATAACAGTGGCACTGCATCATTGACATGTCAGAAACATTCTACATTTGCATGCCCTTTAAAATAGGTCCAGAGAAAATAGTTTCTACGCTAGGAATAAACCATATAAAATGAAATAGGTTACCAAAATTAGATTTAACTTTCCATGATATGCAGTAAAAGTACAAGCCAAAACTTTTGAACTAGATCCTGCAGAAACCTACCATTTGACAATGTTTGTGAGGCAGTGTACTTGTGAAGGAAAATTTTGCACAGAGATGCCTTGGATGAGGATAGTCTCGACACGCAATCTGCAAAGTTCAAATAATGGAGTAAGAATTGACCACATAGACCCTATGAAAAGCAACTGTAAATGCATTCCAATAAAATATTTACCTTCATATTGTAATATGGCATTCTCTGTAGTGATGGTAGGTGGGTAAACTGACTCTAATTTTTTAAAACAGATATCAAGTTATGGATTATTGTTAGTAAAAGAAGACTTGCCATGTTGTAAAAAGAACTTTAGAGGATAAAACAGATAGATGAAAAATGATCCTAATGGACTATGTTGGTCAAATGGAAGAGTCACTAATGTGCTTTAACAGGGGACAATAGTTGTATTCTAATTAGCAAGGGCTAGTCTCAAACCTACTCAACAGCAAGGATGAACTTTACTAATGTAGTCTGCCTTAATATGTGGAGCAACAACTTGTCTTGTTTTAAACATAAAAGTTCCATTAATACCAAAAGTGTTAAAATATAGGTAGACATATGAGCCTTAGGATTTCTTGTTTATGTATATTAAACTGATGACATAGTGGCACAGGTTTCACAAAATACCAAGTTTCCCTATGTAATGTACCTAGAGAAGGTATGTATTGTACTCGAGAAGGTACAGTATCTACGGGTATTTACTAGTACCACCCATGTTCTCACTTGGTGCAAAAGTCCAAATCACAAGTGTGAGACCCCAAGGGCAACTTAGGCAAGCTACCCATTATAACTTTAATAGCCTTGCCTTTCTCACTTCAGACTAGGTGAAGCCTAGTGGAGCTTTCCTATGGTTGACTCAGCTCAATGTGTGTAGTATGAAGTGGGAACAAGAGAGAGCATAGAAACAAAAACAAAAAAGGAAAAATGTTTTTGGATTCTATGTTTTGAGGTGGTGGATGAAAGGCAAGATCAGTGCCTTATCATGTTTGGGCTATGGAATCACGCATTTAACGTCAGAAGGAGAATCTAAAGAAGGATTAGAGGCTATAAGCAGCCAAGGTGACACAATCTATAGTAGCCCTAATTTGATTACTAGACTTGCAAGTCTGATGGTTGAGAGGGTCTACTTAAGATTCACTACTCAAGGGAACAACTTAGGGTGGCCCCTATTAAAGATTATCTACAAAGGCACTGTATCAAGAGATGTCATAACCCTAATGTTTTCATCTTGAAGCAAATTAACACAAAAGGAATTGGGAAAATGGAGGGGAAACCTACAACGTTAATCCTTTCCAATGTAGCAGCATTGCTCTTCTATAGCCCTATGTTGACTCTGGCATCCATAAACCTGCAAATAAAGTTCCCAATGGTGCACCCAGAAAAATGTTTGCCATACATATACAAAGTTGTACATACGATATACCATAACTTGGACAAACTATAAAACCCCTTTTCCAAAAGCTTGGATCCTTTCTACTTAGAAGCTATTTCATTCAACAAAATTCCCAATTACAAATGGACAGAGCAGACCCTTATATAGGTTTTAGCTCAACTCTTCTACAATAAAATAATATTCTCCTTATATGGTTCTCCAAGGAAAATACTAAAAATATTTACAATGATTTCTAAGTGGGAAAATTAGGACAAAATGGCCCATAGGATGTTGAAAATTGGTACCGGAGGACAGGTGGTTCCCTAAGGCTTTGATCTTTGGCCTAGGGAAAAGTGTCCAAAAGAATTTTATTTTTCTCCTAAAGTGACTTTATAATTTTTATAAAGTCAAATCTAATTTTAAAGTGACTTTAAGTGATAAAGTTACTAAAGTGACTTTATAAAGTTATAAAGTCAAATCTAATTTAAAAGTGACTTTAAGTGATAAAGTTGCTAAAGTCTAATTTTAAAGTGACTTTAATAAAGTCAATGTAAAATTAAAAAGGAAAAAGTGACTTTGGAAATAAATGACTAAGTGGGTCTTTATTAAAGTGGGGTGAATTAAAAAATAGAAAGTGAGATTTAAATGAGCATTTAATCTCAGCCCTAGATCTCAATCTATTTCAGCCATTGGATTTAAGGATTCCCCAAAAGTCACTTAGGGTTAGGTTAAAGGAGGAAAAGGAGGAAAAGATCATTCATTCTTTCATGAGCAGATTGAGAGAAGGAGAGCAAGAGAGCAAAGGAGATTTCTGGGCAGTGAGGAGAAGGATGCAGCAGCTTGGCACACTTTCCAAGGCAGCACTTCAGCAATACATTTTCAGCAAGACCGTACAGCTGAGATAACACAGTAAAAGGCAGATTTTTGGCACGGTTTTCTAGGCAAGGAGGCCGTACAGCAATATTGGGCACGGAAATCAAGGCAGCAAGGGGCTGTACTGTACAACAGAATTTTGCAGTGGTTTTAGCACGCAAATCGAGGTTTTGGACAGCAGCATTAATTGTTGTTTGCACAGATTTTGAGGAGGCCGTACAGCTGCATTTATTGCAGATTTCTGGGCACGCAAATCGAGGAGGACGTACAGCATTTATTGCTGTTCTGTTTTTGCTGTTTGTACATTTTCCGAGGCGGTGGTTAAGCACGGAAAACGAGATAAGTTGTAAAAGTCTGTTTGCTGATTTTTATTTTGCTGAATATTTCTCTCACTGTAAAAAGCATTTTTCCATAAATAAGAAGGAGCTTTCGAACTGGTTTTCCCCAAGAGTTGTAGGGAGTTTTTCCAGGGTCACCTTGACCAAAAATTACTGAGTTATGATGTGTTGAATGGCTGTTTCTTACTGCTGTTTTTTATTTCTGCATTTTCCAGCATTCTGAAAAATTTCCAGAATTTGTGTTTTCAGCAAAATTTATTTTCCAGTTGTTGAATGTATGGTTATGGGAAAGGGCATTTAACTATTTTGGAGTAATAAGGTGAAAACTGAAAACCGGGGTGGGAAACTATAAATTTTTACATGGTATCGGAGCTTGAGTGCTGAAAAGCAGTTTGGGACAGCAAGGAGGAAAATTACAGCCTGCTGATTTTTCACTCAGAAAATTCCAGCAAGCTGATTTTTCACAAACAGCAGTTTTACCTTTACTACAGCAGTGCTATTTTTCAGTTTTAGAACAGCAGGATGTCTTTGGGACTGAGGGTGGAGGATAGGTTGGATGGGCATTCCAATTACAGCATTTGGAAGGAGAGAATGCAGAGTATCTTTGAGGAGGCAGAAGTCTGGGACATTATGGTGCATACCACACAGAACCCTGTGAATCTGCCTACTGATGCTACTCAGTTGGCAACATATAATAAAAAGAACAACAAGGGTAAGAGATTGATTCTAGACGGAATCAAAGACCATTGCATTCCTCATGTGAGAGGGAAGAGAAATGCTCATGAGATGTGGACAGCATTGTCCAATCTCTACCAGAGTACCAATGAGAACCGGAAATGGTCCTGAAGGAGAAGTTGAAGACCATTAAGATGGGCAATGATAGTGCAGCTGGATATCTCACAAAGATTACTAATGTGAGAGATGAGTTGGCAGCGATTGGAGAGGCCATTCCACCCACTGAGTTGGTGCGGATTGCAGTGAATGGCCTCCCCCGTTCATGGATGAACTTTGCTGATGGGGTTTGTGCACGTGAGACCCTTCCCACAGGGGAGAGGTTTTGGGATGATTGCATTCAGACAGAGATCAGGAAAGGTCAGCTTGGGGCAGCCAAGCCAGTTGAGCAGGATGAGGATGTAGCACTGTTGGCAGGACGCAAGAAAGGCAAAGGGAAGAAGCATGCTTCCACAAGCAATGGTGGGGGCAAAGGCAAAGGTAAAGGTAAACAGGATAACTCACAGAAGGACTATTCCAAAGTGAAGTGTTGGAATTGTCAAAAGATGGGACACTATGCAGTTGTGTGTCCGGAGAAGAAGAAGAAGAAGGGGAAGAACCAGAGCATGGCAGCTTCAGCAGAGGTTGAGGACTTTCCAGATCGTTTTGACCGGGAGTTTGGGTTCACTGCGTGTGAGTCCTCTAGTGCGGGATCATCTGCCATAGAGGTTCAGAGGGAGCATGCATTTCCCTCGATTAGCGGAGCATCTTCGGGTATCTGGTATGTGGACAATGGGGCTTCACGTCACATGACAGGAGTCCGTGAGTACTTCTCAGAGCTTTCAGAGAGTGGCACTGATATAGAGGTAGTACTCGGTGATGACAGAGTTGTTAGAGCAGTCGGTGTGGGAACACTGACATTTCAGAGGGAGTCTAAACCTCCCTTGAAGGTGTC
>JAXQQM020082639.1:0-18435 GCA_034641835.2 Pinus albicaulis | reverse complement strand
TATTTTAAAAAGAATAAAATATTTTTTTTTTAGAAAATAGATATTTAATTTTTGTTTTCATGTATATGGTTATTTTTTGAAATTTATTATAACATAAATGTGTAATTCTTTCCAAATTGAATATATGATTCCTCCACACATAATATAAAAAATCATCAATAATGAAAAAAATAAAATAAACAACATCCTTCTCTATAATATTAAAACTCATTAATAATGAAAAAGAAATTGAGCGTCCATCTCTATAAATTTATGATTTTCAAACAATCTAATTTAGTGTGCGGTTTTTGTATAAATTATATATATATATATATATATATATATATATATATATATATATATATATATAATATCAGTGAGCTTTATTTCATTTATTTATTTTTCAATATCCCAAAAACATATCATATTTTTAAAATTAAAATAAATTTAATATTAATTTAATTTCACTAAAATAATATTATGTACTTTATATAATCCCAAAACATTTCATGCCCTTTCATAATTCCACAAAAGATAATTGATAATGTGGATAAATTTTATAATTTCCACGAAAGGCATAAATTATTAAAAGAAAGTGTATTTGACTTTTTTTTCTAATTAAAAATATGAATTTACACTAGATCGTTTTTTTTATTTTTCAATTTATTAATATTATATCGGTATCTCACTGGACCAATAATTTTAATACGTAATGAATATATGCATAATAATATAAAAAAGATTAGATTGGTTAGAGCATATGAGAATCCCGTGAAACGTTTTATTGAAACGTAGAGAGAAGATATGAGATCATATAAGTAGAAGCAGTTGAGCAGACGTTGATCATATAACTAGAAGCTGTACTGCTCGTAGCGGATGAAACAGTCAGTTAGCTGAACTCGAGCACCGATGGCGTTGCCGCAAATGTTCCAGATGCGGTCGCCCAGGTTTTTCAGGCAGGTGGTGTAATCAGACTGAGAGATTCCCTGATTGCAAACCCCACGCCCATAAGCGGTAGGTGAGCGTGCGCGGGATGCTTTGTAGTCGTAACCGCTGAAGGCAGTGTTTCCCTCTAGATTTACGAGCAGGGATCCAAGAGTACTATAAAAGGGACTTCTGCTTGGGATCTTCTGCGTGTTACACGCAGACGATACAAAGTTTGTGTTGGGCATGCCTACAACACTGCCCACCACCAGGGCTACTACCATTATGGCTATTGCTGCCTCGAATGGTATATATCTATATAACCTCTACCTGTACAATGCGATGCGAAATGGGAAATGAAATGCTGCGTGGAATAATAATAACAACTCCAATAATGTGAAATGGGAAATTCTCTTGCGCATGCTTATCAATGTGCCGAGGCAGCCTCCATTCAAAGGCCTCTAGTTTGCGGGGATGGGTAGGATTATGGATAACTTGAGTGTGTGTGGATGGGTCCCAAATTCACGACTCATTCTAGCCGCCTGCCCTGACTCATTACTGGACATGTGGGTCACACACTACGATCACACTGTCCTCTTTCCAGTAGACGAACGAATAAGCTCCCTCATAACACCGTGTAAGTCAAGCAAGATAGGCAGAAAAATTAAAGAGGGTGTGACACGCTATTTAATAAAGCTAATTTGTGGATAGCTGCCCTATTTTTAAATAGGCTTTAAGAATTATTAAAAAAATTAAGTGGTAAATAAGGTTTACAGAATTATTAAAAAATTAAGTCGTTCATTGGGACTTAGAGTATAGGAGAGATTAAGACAACCACCCCATCCTCGCTCCAGAAGACCAAGCTCCCTCAAGTGTGAGTCATTAAATCACATTCTCATAACACCCTCTTAGTAAAGATAAGTAGAATACTTAAAACAAGATAGTGTTAGTAAAGATAAGTAAAATACTTAAAAGAGAATAGCGTCTTATCTTTAGAATTATTAAAAAATTAAGTGGTTGCAATGACAATAGTACAATGCTTACTTCCTAGTGCTACACTTGCTTACTTCCTAGTGCTACACTTAAGATACACTGTGACATAAGTGATGATATTCGTGAAACAATGCTTAAGAGTTTGGCCATGTGTCTAAGGCATATTCTTTTATGGATAGAACAAAGTAGTGCATGAGAATGCATTAGAGCTAACTTTCAAGACGGTACAAATGAGTCCCTTTGATTTAATGCGACACTGCCATGACCACAAGAAAACACTGGCGAAAGTAAGAGAAAAAGTGCAAATAACACTTGCAAAAGCTAAAGAAAGTGAAAGTGACCCATGACAGAGCAAATATAACATGAAAGATACACTTTTTAAAGTAAATTCAAGCAAAAGAATAGTCACGAATGTAAAAGCCATACTTGCAAATTTAAATGTGGGCAAAAGTGATAGTTGGGAAAATTCAGTGGAAGAGTAATAAAATTGCAACCAAAGTGAGAGGAATACTATCAATGGAGAATCCACACTGACTGTCCACATAGGTTACACAGTCTACTATACTAGGCATTCTGCAAGCACTGTTTTCAAGAATTGTGCAATGTCTATCTAAGGTTTCATGAAAATAAGTGTGCTTTTGAAGACATCAAGAACTTAGCATGTGTGATCAACTGACTTTGACACTTAGAACAAGACTTAACACTTCACAAAACATTAAACGATCATGAAGTGTCTATGGAACAATAGATCACAAAACCCTCACTAGGCACCAAAATCTTATGTAAGCAAAATTTTGGAGGGTGTTAGTTGCAATGACAACACTACCATATACCAATTAATTGATACACTCTTTATATTTGAGGTGAGTTGTGAAGAAAACAAAGTAGAAGTGCGCAACATATACAAAAAAATATCCAAGTGTTAGTATGATAAAAATGAAGTTAGTTATAACACATTTAACAAAAGTGATTTTTTTTTAAGGCATACAAAGATAATAATGAAAAATGGTAGCATATTATATCTTAGAACATATGGCATGGGCCTAAATGAAGGGTTACTAAAATTAGGGATGGCAAGAAATGATTAGACAAGGTAGATGGTGAATACGATTCCTTCGTACATACTTTACCTTGAATTTTTGTAAGAGTTTCTTATACCATTGATCATTTTATTTTTAACTTTTTTGTTAGTTCTTTTTTTTTATGCATATTTTCAGTTAAGTAATATTAGGTGTTGTGATTCCGTGGGGGAGTGCTAAGGTTTTCGACATGAGAAATATAGCATTCAATTCTCAAGGATAAATATTATTTGTTTGAATCTAATAATTAAGGTGAGTTCATAATGAGAATGAGTAGGAGAGACAATAACTGCATAGTTTCTTTTATGTGTGATTTTTAGAAATACATTATTTTTCAATGTGGGTAACTAATATTATTAAATGTAGCTATATTAAGTAAATTTTGGCAAACTAAAAATAATGAATTAAATTATGAATGGAAACTAATGAATGTTTTACTCTTTTAGAGTGGGTAAGATCAAAAGTGTAAGTTCTTGATTCGTTCCTCCACTAATTGATGCCATCTTGCAAGCTACGATCCTAGTTCCACAAATAGTTCAATCTTCGATTATTCATAAAAGAAAAAATTAAAAAAGCAAAGAAGAAGAAAAGCTAACGTAAGACATGTTACTAGTCTAGGTATGTATACCTCTCCATGAGGGAAATGGACACTAACTTGTAACAGATGAAGGTTTGTAATATTGGGTTGAATTTTTAAAGGCTATGAATGCTTTATGGGAATGTAGCAACAATAGAATGAGTGATAGGGCTACCTAGATATAGTGATAGGAAGATATAAACCTAGATTTTGGAGAGTTGTTAAGGAATATTGTTCATCATTAATGAAAATTTGGTAATTTTGGATGACACTTAAACTAGGAAATTTAGTAAATTTGATCACAATGATAAAAACCTGTCACTATCGTTGTTCAGCTTAGGTTTATTTTCCTTTAAAATTTCTTTTGTCCTAAGTATGCACTCTTTTTTTTTTTTAATGTTGATTATTTAACTATTTTTCAAGTTGCCTTATTCCTTTTCTTGTTTTTTATCCTATGGTGTCTGCCTTTTAATGGTTTTCTAAACTTGCTCTTTTTTTTTTCATTGTAAATATTTTCTTATAATGAGATTTTTTTTTTTTTTTTGCAAAGTTAAAAAAAAGTAATAGTTTAAGGTTAGGATTTTTTTATATATTTATATATCCGTAATTAATACTTCAATACACATAAAATAATTGTCACCAAAACTAATAATTTTAAGCACTCGACAAAAATATGCTTTTTTCATATAGGTATAATTAAAAAAATACATATTTTGGGACCTTTTCACTATACATGACATCCAAAATAGAATATTTTATGAAAACTGAAAAACAAAAAGTTGAAAAAATAGAAAATTTTAGGATTTTTTTATGAATTTAATCTAAAATAATAATGAGATTTGGTCAAGTCCCACTAGCACAAATGGTTGAGGATGGACCTCGTCAGCAAAGTGACCCAGGATCAAACCTCACCGGGGGGTGGTTGAGCCCTATGCTAGGGGGAGGAGACATGCTATAAACTCTAGTCAGTAAAAGGGCTAGTGCGGCCAACGTCGGGTGCGATCGCTCGGTGAGTTTGACGGATTAGAAGCCCCTGGGTCGCAGCTACTCAAGCCACAGGTCAAGGCTGATGGAGGATCACACACAACAAGAGACAAAAAAAAAATGATGAGATTTGAAATTTTATTCCTCACAAAAATTTTCAAATAAAACTTTAAGTAAAAATAACAAAAAAAAAAACAAAATGTAGAACATAGAATTTTAAAATTAAAAACTAATAAAAAAAACATTAAAAAAAAGTTTCAATTAAATTAAAAAAAATTTAAAAAAATAAAAAACATAAAAAATAAAAAATATTTAAAATAATTACAATAATAACATTAAAATAGAAAATTCTAAAAAAAAGTAAAACAACAAACATTAAAAAGATTTAAAAATAAAAATAAAAAATCATTATAAAACAAGTAAAAAAAACTATAAAAAACAATTAAAAAATCTTCAATATGGGTGAGTTCCCAAAATTATCTAAGGACATAGATTATTACTTCTTCCACATGCAACGGTTATAATGTGGTTGGGGGATAGCAAGGGGGTGTTTGAAAGAGGCAGCACAATGAGCCTTCTCAAAGAGATGCTATGTATATTTTTCAGAGTAGTGGGAATGATGGCAAAGTTGGTGAGCGTGGAAATGAGTATAGGGATCTCAGGGGTAATTCAATTTTTTGTGGAGAGTCTCCTCGAAACCATTACCTAGTTATTTGGGGGAGGGGAGACTTAGCCAATTGAGACAATGGATAGTGAAGGCCGCAAGGTGACATGAGTCAACTCTGTGCCCATTATTTGAGAAACACAAGTGTGTTGCTAGTCAAATATCAAAGGTTCTGTAATCGAGTCAGAATTTAGGTAAGCATTTTTTTTCATTATCTCTTTCCATTTATATTTGGTCAAAATTTAGTAATCGAAGCTTGGTTTTTGTTCTATCATTAGCTTGGATGGAATCCATGGGAGGCCTTGAGTTTTTTTATTTCTATTCCCATGACTTGTCTTGGGTGTTGGGGAGGGTGGTTACACGTGGGTCCTTTTGATTCTGTACTATTAGAGTTTATGGAGTATTGTTTTTTTGCAAATTTTTGGATTATTTCTTATTAAAAATTAGTATCATAGGGGGGACCTATGTTATCCCAATTGGAAATATATTTTGTTTTTGTCATAGGGCAAGGATCATAATAGTCCCAACCATTGTGAATGGTGGGGGGCTACGCAACCTCCAAAGTGTTGGAATTGTGCTAGTTTGTTGGGAGGGTGTGGATTAGCTATGTTGGGCTCTTGGTAGAGTTAGTGTTGCATGTTTAGTGTAGGGATGAACCCGTAGTGGGCTCATGCTCGACGTGGCAGTGGCCGCAAAGGTATAGATGGGGAGAGATCTAATGAGGGGGAGGGTAGATTTTATTAAGAGGGTGAGGTTTCCCACAACCGATACTTGTCAACTGGCGTGATGGAGGAGGCGCCTTCCCTTACATAGCTTGCAGAGAAATTGCGGGACATGGTGGCTATTTGGGAATTCTTTGAGAGCAGAGGTATGATGACTATAATGAAATACTTGCATATATTAATGATATTTAGTTCACCCAAGGGGAATTGTTGGAGCATCTCGCCTCAATTCGCCAGAGCCGACAAAGAACTAACAAGCAGTTGGATGAAATAGAAGCTTGTATGGCGCATGTTAAATTCCATGTGCATGAAGGATTTGGTCACCAATACGTCCATGGTGCCAGTTACGAACTGCATCCTCCTTTGTAAATGCCGCCAACTAGTTGTTTCTTGGTGCTTTATGTTTTCTGGAAAGTAAGGCCTTTTCATCTATGTAGATACTTTGAAACAGGGAAATATCTTCTTTGTTTTTGTATTGCTATCCTAGCTAAAAAATCTAGTCGGTGTGAAGTGGGGAGAGCATGAACGAATCAGACTATATAATGTTCTTATTTTATAACTTAATAGAAATTTTTCGATAAAAAAACAAGGCTAATATGTATTTCTCAAAAATTTAAATCCTAAATAGTATAACCCTTATTTTTTAAGCATAATAAAATTACAAGCATATTTCCCACGAGTCGTAGAATATACGATGACAATGTCTTATTTTAAGAAACTCCATGGTGAAGAGGTAATTATTTTGAAATTCTATCGGCAAAAAACCATTCATGCTAAGGGTTGGTGTTTCCCAAGCTCGGTGTGATCCTCAAGATATTTTGATATCTTAAATTCCCCTAGGTTGCATCTACTCAAGGCATAGATCATGCATCCCACCCATCATAGAACTCACATCACCTAACAAACAAAGCAAAAACAATTACAAACGTATTAAAGTAATATGTTATGCAACAATTTTAAAAAATAGAATCTTTAATTTTATTTCTCTAAAAGAAAATAACATGGAAATATCAAGAACACTAAAGGAAACAAAAATAAATAAAAGAATTAGTCATATTGGTGGGATTAATAATTAGTTAAATATTTTTTGAATTATAATATTTATTTGAACAATTATAATTGTATAAATATATTTTAATTTTAGATTTATTACATAATTATAGAATCAAATTTATACTAATTTTTAATAATATAATTTATATTATATACAAATATTACATGTTTAAATATTATGATTTACATTTAAAGTTAAAGTTTTGAAATATCATATCAAAGTTTTGAAATATTATTATTATTATTATTATTATTATATTTTTTAATGAAATATGATTATTATGAATATTTTTAGAATAAATTGTTTATAATATAACAAATTCAATTTAACCTATTTATTTATTTTTTTGATTACTTTTTACTTTTAACTATTATTTTATAATCTACGTAACATCTTATTTATTTATTTTTAGTACAAATCTCTTTCATACTAGAATTTAAATCACCTCTCTAGATGAGATACCTTTAGCAACCTAGATGATATTATTTTTTATATTTAAAAAAATTAATATAAAATTTAAAGATTTATTTATTATAATATTAATTAATATGATGAATTTGTTTTCAAGGATTTATTTTTCATAGCCATGTATGCTTGGCTCTACAAGAGGGAGATCTACCCCTTCCTTTAGCCAAATTATTTTGAGAGTTCATAATGAGTCTATATATATAGGCATTCCCCATGATTCTCTTCATATATGACATCCTTCTCATAGATAAATTGTACATAGTGGGGTTTATGGTTTCATTGTAAACCATATATTGGGTACATTGTGGAAACCTAAGAAGCTATGGTGTTTCATGTGAAAAGAAATGCAAGATCCAAACTATGAGGTTAAATCTAGTAATATTAGAGAATATATCTAATATATGTCAGAAAATGTTCTGATATGAAAGTTTATTATGGCCCTATGAAGGAGTTTTATTGGGTCGATCGAAAATAAATGCAACACGTAGTGTCAAATAGAACTAGAGTTAGGGGCCAAGATTTTTTTTACAGTTAGTTAGTCCACATTAAAAGATAGATCGAGGGTTTTTGAAGTAGGTCCATATTTTTAAAACAATTCAGGGATATTTATATGATTATTGAAGGAGTATTATAATCTACAAAAGGAGGATTTTCTTGCTTCCCTCGTGAGGGTCCATCTCTTATATCTCGCCAACCAATGTTTGTGTATACATGAATATCTCCTAGTCTCTTCAACACACACACACACATAGTTTTGTGTATACATGAATATCTCCTAGTCTCTTCAACAAAAAGTTGAAAAAATAGAAACTTTTACGATGTTTTTTTATGAATTTCATCTAAAATAATAATAAGATTTGGCCAAGTCCCACTAGCACAAATGGTTGAGGATGGACCTCGTCAGCAAAGTAACCTGGGATCAAACCTCACCGGGGGGTGGTTTTGCCCTGTGCTAGGGGGAGGAGACATGCTATAAACTCTAGTCAGTAAAAGGGCTAGTGTGGCCAAGGTCGGGTGCGATCGCTCGGTGAGTTTGATGGATTAGAAGCCCCTGGGTCACAACTACTCAAGCCATAGGTCAAGGCTGATGGAGGATCACACACAACTTGAGAGACGAAAACAAAATAATGAGATTTGAAATTTTATTCCCTGTAAAAATTTTCAGATAAAACTTTAAGTATAAATAACAAACAAAAAATAAAATGTAGAACATAGAATTTGAAAATTAAAAACTAATAAAAAAAACATTAAAAAAAAGTTTCAATTAAATTAAAAAAAAATAAAATAAATTAAAAACATAAAAAATAAAAAATATTTAAAATAATTACAATAATAACATTAAAATAGAAAAATATAAAAAAAAAGTAAAAGGACAAACATTAAAAATATTTAAAAATAAAAATAAAAAATCATTATAAAACAAGTAAAAAAAACTATAAAAAACAATTAAAAAATCTTAAATATGGGTGAGTTCCGAAAATTATCTAAGGACATAGATTATTACTTCTTCCACATGCAACAGTTATAATGTGGTTGGGGGATAGCAAGTGGGTGTTGGAAATAGGCAGCACAACGAGCCTTCTCAATGCGATGCTAGGTATATTTTTCAGAGTCGTGGGAATGATGGCAAAGTTGGTGAGCGTGGAAATGAGTATAGGGATCTCAGGGGTAATTCAATTTTTTGTGGAGAGTCTCCTCGAAACCATTACCTAGTTCTTTGGGGGAGGAGAGACTTAGCCAATTGAGACAATGGACAGTGAAGGCTGCAAGGTGACATGAGTCAATTCTGTGCCCATTATTTGAGAAACACAAGTGTGTTGCTAGTCAAATTTCAAAGGTTCTGTAATCGAGTCAGAATTTAGGTAAGCATTTTTTTTCATTATCTCTTTCTATTTGTGTTTGGTCAACGATTAGTGATTGAAGCTTGGTTTTTTTTCTATCATTAGCTTGGATGGAATCCATGGGAGGCCTTGAGTTTGTTATTTCTATTCCCGTGACTTGTCTTGGGTGTTGGGGAGGGTGGTTACACGTGGGTCCTTTTGATTCTGTACTATTAGAGTTTATGGAGTATTGTATTTTGCAAATTTTTGGATTATTTATTGTGAAAAATCAGTATCGTAGGGGGGACCTGTGTTATCCCAATTGGAAATATATTTTGTTTTTGTCATAGGGCGAGGATCATAACAGTCCCAACCATTGTGAATGGTGGGGGGCTACGCAACCTCCAAAGTGCTGGAATTGTGCTAGTTTGTCGGGAGGGTGTGGATTACCTATGTTGGGCTCTTGGTAGAGTTAGTGTTGCATGTTTAGTGTAGGGATGAACCCGTAGTGGGCTCATGCTCGGCGTGGCAATGGCCACAAAGGTATAGATGGGGAGAGATCTAATGAGGGGGAGGGTAGATTTTATTAAGAGGGTGAGGTTTCCCACAACCGATACTTGTCAACTGGCGTGATGGAGCAGGCGCCTTTCCTTACATAGATTACAGAGAAATTGAAGGACATGGTGGCTATTTGGGAATTCTTTGAGAGCAGAGGTATGATGACTATAATGAAATACTTGCATATATTAATGATATTCAGTTCACCCAAGGGAAATTTTTGGAGCATCTCGCCTTAGTTCGCCAAAGCCGGCAGAGAACTAACAAGCAGTTGGATGAAATAGAAGCTTGTATGGCGCATGTTAAATTCCATGTGCATGAAGGATTTGGTCACCAATACATCCATGGTGCCAGTTACGAACTGCATCCTCCTTTGTAAATGCCACCAACTAGTTGTTTCTGGGTGCTTTCAGTTTTCTGGAAAGTAAGGCCTTTTCATCTATGTAGATACTTTGAAACAAGGAAATATCTTCTTTGTTTTTATATTGCTCTCCTAGCTAAAAAATCTAGTCGGTGTGAAGCGGGGAGAGCATGAACGAGTCAGACTATATAATGTACTTATTTTATAACTTAATAGAAATTTTTCGATAAAAAAACAAGGTTAATATGTATTTCTCAAAAATTTAAATCCTAAATAGTATAACCCTGATTTTTTAAGCATAATAAAATTACAAGCATATTTCCCATGAGTCGTAGAATATACGATGACAATGTCTTATTTTAAGAAACTCCTTGGTGAAGAGGTAATTATTTTGAAATTCCATTGGCAAAAAACCATTCATGCTAAGGGTTGGTGTTTCCCAAGCTCGGTGTGATCCTGAAGATATTTTGATATCTTAAATTCCCCTAGGTTGCATCTACTCAAGGCATAGATCATGCATCCCACCCATCATAGAACTCACATCACCTAACAAACAAAGGAAAAACAATTACAAACATATTAAAGTAATATGTTATGCAAAATTTTTAGAAAATAGAATCTTTAATTTTATTTCTCTAAAAGAAAATAACATGGAAATATCAAGAACACTAAAGGAAACAAAAAATAAAATAAAATAATTAGTCATATTGGTGGGATTAATAATTTGTTAAATATTTTTTGAATTATAATATTGATTTGAACAATTATAATTGTATAAATATATTTTAATTTTAGATTTATTACATAATTATAGAATCAAATTTATACTAATTTTTAATAATATAATTTATATTATATATAAATATTATGATTTACATTTAAAGTTAAAGTTTTGAAATATCATATCAAAGTTTTGAAATATTATTATTATTATTATATTTTTTAATGCAATATGATTATTTTGAATATTTTTAGAATAAATGGTTTATAATATAACAAATTCAATTTAACCTATTTATTTATTATTTTGATTACTTTTTACTTTTAACTATTATTTTATAATCTACGTAACATCTTATTGATTTATTTTTAGTACAAATCTCTTTCATACTAGAATTTAAATCACCTCTCTAGATGAGATACCTTTAGCAACCTAGATGATATTATTTTTTATATTTAAAAAATTTAAAATAAAATTTAAAGATTTATTTATTATAATATTAATTAATATGATGAATTTGTTTTCGAGGATTTATTTTTCATAGCCATGTATGCTTGGCTCTACAAGAGGGAGATCTACCCCTTCCTTTAGCCAAATTATTTTGAGAGTTCATAATGAGTCTATATTTATAGGCATTCCCCATGATTCTCTTCATATATGACATCCTTCTCATAGATAAATTGTACATAGTGGGGTTTATGGTTTCATTGTAAACCATATATTGGGTACATTGTGGAAACCTAAGAAGCTATGGTGTTTCATGTGAAAAGAAATGCAAGATCCAAACTATGAGGTTAAATCTAGTAATATTAGAGAATATATCTAATATATGTCAGAAAATGTTCTGATATGAAAGTTTATTATGGCCCTATGAAGGAGTTTTATTGGGTCGATCTAAAATAAATGCAACACGTAGTGTCAAATAGAACTAGAGTTAGGGGCCAAGATTTTTTTTACAGTCATTTAGTCCACATTAAAAGATAGATCAAGGGTTTTTGAAGTAGGTCCATATTTTTAAAACAATTCAGGGATCTTTATATGATTATGGAAGGAGTATTATAATCTACAAAAGGAGGATTCTCTTGCTTCCCTGGTGCGGGTCCATCTCTTGTATCTTGCCAACCAATATTTGTGTATACATGAATATCTCCTAGTCTCTTCAACACACACACACACACACACATATTTGAAGCAATCTCTATATTAGTAAAAATTTCACTTTACATGCAGAAACTATGACGAATATGAGCATCTTATTGGGGGTTGTCTAATGAATAAAATGAAATAGTTTGAAAACAATCCTTCTCAAAATGAGACATTTGATTCATGGAAAATTCCTCAAAGAAGAAGAAATTCGAGTCCCAAGGGTACCTCAAATATTAATGAGATCCCTATCTTTGAAATAGACTCACTCTCCAAAGCAATCCTGAGAGTAATTCAATATTCAATGAGGCATGTGATTAGTAGAAGGTAAATCCCATAGCCCCTTATAGAGTGTGAAAAAGTCTCTTAAAAGAGCACTATCAAAATGCATTTCCACAAGAAATGATAAGGTCACATTTGGAAGAAGTTGAACTTGAAGGCCTACTAGAAGATATGGATCTGGATGACATATGACTCATTTCCATCATGGAATAATGGCATGGAAAATATGTGAAGGACATGCTAGCTCATGAGGCTATTCTAATAAAGTGGTTGTTCACAAGTTCCTCACACTCTCATATTGGGTTTTAAATGATGGAATTATGAGTGTAAATAAGAGAAAAACTACCCTCCAAGAGAAATAAGGCACTAATCCAAGAAAACAATGAAAAATTAGTGAACTAGGTGAAAGTCATGTAAACATCACATCCATTTTTGCCTTGAAATATTGAATTCTCAAGGAGTCTTCTAAGTGGTTATGATAATCATATTCATTTTCCGATTATTTGTTATTGGTAGGAAGCTTGTTAGTTTAAAAAATATCCTCCATTTTAGTTATCCTTTTGAAATTCAAGATTTATGTAACTTTCAATGACGGATGAAGAATCCAGTTTCCAACAAAATAAAGAAGAAGAATTCATATAACTAAATAAATAATTCATAAACATTGAATTAACTTAGCCATATCAATTAAACACCCATACACATCAAAATTATTTTATAATACATCTCACATCCATGAAATGGA
This sequence comes from Pinus albicaulis, assembly GCA_034641835.2. Lineage (NCBI taxonomy): Eukaryota > Viridiplantae > Streptophyta > Pinopsida > Pinales > Pinaceae > Pinus > Pinus albicaulis. Next base: position 5,361 of record JAXQQM020082639.1, on the reverse strand, counting down.
AAAGAATAATAAAAATAATTTAATTATAATTAGACTTAATAATATTAATTTTTTACCCTTTTTAATTATATAATTAAATTAGTTTTATGATTTTTTAAGTTATAAAAATGATATTTTTTTTAAATTTCATATATAATTTACAAGCAATAAATGGGGATGAATTTTTTTATCATTATTGAGTCCCGAGGCTCATTCTACAACCCAGTATGAGTGTGTGTGTAATTTTCTACAACAGAGTATAAGTGGATGTGTAAGTTTGTCCTTTTGTCCATTCCATATTAAAATAAAATAAAAAATAAAATTATTTCTAAATAGAAAAAATAATGTCTCATTCTACAACCCAGTATGAGTGGATGTGTAAGTTTCTACAACAAAGTGTAAGTGGATGTGTAAGTTTGTCCTTTTTACCATTACATATTAAAATAAAATAAAAAATAAAATTATTTCTAAATAGAGAAAAGATTCCTAAGGGCTTATGTTTCATACTTAAAATGGATATATGATGGTATTTTAAAAAGAATAAAATAATTTTTTTTTAGAAAATAGATATTTAATTATTGTTTTCATGTATATGGTTAGTTTTTGAAATTTATTATAAAATAAATGTGTAATTCTTTCCAAATTGAATATATGATTCCTCCACACATAATATAAAAAATCATCAATAATGAAAAAAATAAAATAAACAACATCCATCTCTATAATATTAAAACTCATTAATAATGAAAAAGAAATTGAGCGTCCATCTCTATAAACTTATGATTTTCAAACAATCTAGTTTAGTCCGCGGTTTTTGTATAAATTCTTTTTTTATATATATAATATCAGTAAGTTTTATTTCATTTATTTATTTTTCAATATCCGAAAAACATATCATATTTTTAAAATTAAAATAAATTTAATATTAATTTAATTTCACTAAAATAATATTATATACTTTATATAATCCCAAAACATTTCATGCCCTTTGATAATTCCACAAAAGATAATTGATAATGTGGATAAATTTTATAATTTCCACGAAAGGTATAAATTATTAAAAGAAATTGTATTTGACTTTTTTTTCTAATTAAAAATATAAATTTACACTAAATCGTTTTTTATTTTTCAATTTATTAATATTATATCGGTATCTCACTGGACCAATAATTTTAATACGTAATGAATAAAAATATTAGAATGGTTAGAGCATATGAATAAAAATATTAAAAACTTCGATAATTAGTTTAAGAACTTCATAGCATGAATATAAGAATACCGAAACTGAAAACTGCATTAGTTGCACTGTCCGCATGTAAAGTTGAGTAGCATACAAGATTTGAGTGAGTGAATAATTCGATGTCAGCGGAACATAGTTTCAGCTAGGAATTTGAAATACGTTGAAAACAAAAGCCGGGACACCGTGAAAATGAGATTATTGGCAACCTACAATGGAACCGAAAATAAAATAAAAGACTGCACTATAGTTTTATTATAGATAGGGACGGATGAGAATAGCACAGCATCAGATTTAGATAGCGACGGATGAGAATAGCACAGCATCCTTTGTTTCTCAGAGAATCCCGTGAAACGTTTTATTGAAACGTAGAGAGAAGATATGAGATCATATAAGTAGAAGCAGTTGAGCAGACGTTGATCATATAACTAGAAGCTGTACTGCTCGTAGCGGATGAAACAGTCAGTTAGCTGAACTCGAGCACCGATGGCGTTGCCGCAAATGTTCCAGATGTGGTCGCCCAGGTTTTTCAGGCAGGCAGTGCAATCAGACTGAGAGATTCCCTGATTGCAAACCCCACGAGTCCCAGGCCTGGAATTTGACGTCCCACAGGACGTATTTTTCGTTTCCAGACGTATTTGACGGCAGCTAAAAAAATTTCAACGTCAAACCTGACGTGATGTTTACATCTTCAACCTGTGAAAATGACATCCACTTTCAAAACTAAACCGTAAAAATCTATAATACCTATATACCCTATATATTTCCAGTAAAAATCTATAATACCTGTATAAGTTATATATTTCATGAGATTCTGAAAGAAAAAAAAAAGTGAAGGTGATTTAAATTCTCATGGTCTCTCTATCCATCGCCGTAGTACTTACTACCTATCATTAATGGACGCCCAGTTCAGCCCATGCAGGCCAAAGATATACAAATTTGCAAAATGAATCCAAATGATATACTACTTTACTGCCTACAATTAATGGATGCCCAGAGCAAATCTGCAAAATTAATCCAAGTGGTATACCCAGGCCTGGAATTTGACGTCCCACAGGACGTATTTTTCGTTTCCAGACGTATTTGACGGCAGCTAAAAAAATTTCAACGTCAAACCTGACGTGATGTTTACATCTTCAACCTGTCAAAATGACATCCACTTTCAAAACTAAACCGTAAAAATCTATAATACCTATATACCCTATATATTTCCAGTAAAAATCTATAATACCTGTATAAGTTATATATTTCATGAGATTCTGAAGAAAAAAAAAAAAGTGAAGGTGATTTAAATTCTCATGGTCTCTCTACCCATCGCCGTAGTACTTACTACTTATCATTAATGGACGCCCAGCTCAGCCCATGCAGGCCAAAGATATACAAATTTGCAAAATGAATGCAAATGATATACTACTTTACTGCCTACCATTAATGGATGCCCAGAGAAAATCTGCAAAATTAATCCAAGTGGTATACCACTGATATGAAAAATTTAATGCATCTCTACCATCTGATTAATTAGTTTCTACCTTAGTGGAACTGGAGATGAATGCTGAAGGCAGATTTGAATTTTGAAGTTTTTCTTTGAAGTTCTGGCCAAGTATGAGTTCTACAAGGCCGTGATGCTCCTGTGTGGCCGATTGAAGGGCTAAGTCTGAGTTTTGGACGGCTCGGTGCTCCTGCGTGGCTGATTGAAGGGCTAAGTCTAAGTTTTGGACAGTTCGGTGCTCCTGCTTGGCTGATTGAAGCCTGAAGGGATTAGAATGTGACAGCAACAACCCAACTCGCCACTTTGAGATTCATTTTTTCAGCGTAATTTCAAATAAGAGTCGAGACATTCACGAATACTAGAAAAACTGAAAGCAATGACACTATTTACATGATTTCATATGTATCAGAATCATGTGCTCGAATACTAGAAAAACTGAAAGCAATGACACTATTTACATGATTTCATATGTATCAGAATCATGTGCTCGCTTTATAAATGGAATGGAAAAATACAATCAATTAAATACAATTGTTATATTCACTTTTTGTTAAATGAAATTTAATTTGGACCCGGTTTTATTTATTTTTTTGTTTAAAATGTTTACGGGTCATATGGATAGGAGGGCGTGAATGGATTAGAGCTCCTTTCAAGTCATATCAATATATTTGAGAATAGCGGTAAGACCATTAAAAAAATTACAATAAATTAGTTTGGGAGAATTCATTTTTATGAGTCAAAAACCATATCGTAAAATGTTTCAACTCTGTTGGAAGAATCAAATTTTGAATTTACCATTTATAATCTGAAATGATAATCTTGGTTAAAACCACACTCTAAACACACAAGCACGGAACAATTGAACAATTGAATATAAATTTTCACTTCAGCAAAAACCAAACAAAACAATTTCAATTCATAAACAATGATATGGTTGGGATTTAGTGAAATTTAGAAAAATTCAAAAAATTTAATAAATTGTTTGTTTAATTTATGTAGATTTTGAAATATTTAAAAATTTAAATAAATTGATTGTTTAATTTTTTATAGTATAAATTTTGAAATATTTAAAAATTTAATGAATTAATTAGATTTTGAAATATTCATTTGAAATATTCTAAAAATTTAATAAATTAATGGTTTATTTGATAGATGATTGGAGATTTTGAAACATTCTAAAAAATTTAAAAATAGTAAATTAATTATTTCATTAATTATGCCTTACATTAAGTTGGCATAATATCTAAGATGACTCAAAGATGGTGTAAGCATTACATTGCTGGCACATTAAAAGATTGACCAAAAACCCTTCAATGTTCAAGGTCATATACCATTCTCTCATAGATAAGTACTTCTACTCTGCAATGCAATCTGGGCTTGCTTCCTTCACAAATTAGTGGCAAAGTTAATAAAAAACTTAAATATACTAATGGCTAACTAATTTTTTTTAATAAACTCTTTAAATTGTTTAAATCAACTTGTAATATACAAGTCCTTGTATTGTATTGTGTGCACCACACAACAATTAAACCAAACAAAAATTGAATACTTTAATAAAAAGGGAGCTTAAAAAATATATATATATATATATATATATATATATATATATATATATAGCAATTTTCAGAACTCTGCTTGGCATTATTTTATTGTTTGTGATGGAGAAATATTAAATTGATTTAAAAAAAAAATCTCATTGTAAAATTTATTATTAAATATTTATGAACGATGATAATTTAAAATGAATGTTTATAAATAATAAGCATTATAAATTTGGAATTTTATTACTTATTTTCATAATTCTGGAAATCAGTTAAGATGGACCATGGTTTGTTAAATTTGACTATCACTTGCTAAATTTGACATTAATTTGCCGAAAATATCGAAAAAATTGAGACATATTTAGATTTGGTAATTACCATTTTTTGAGAGAGACTTTTGAATCAAAAGGATTTTACATTGATATTTTTTGTTTGATTATATTTTCCCTAATTTACCTTTCGGACCATTTCTCGCCCTATACAAATATAGACAACCATGCTTCTTTTTTTTTTCTGCGATTTCACTTTTAGATATCACCAATTTATAACTGAAGTAGTGCAACACATCTACCCGTACCGTTGTTTTCAACAAATTTTCTCTCAATTACACAATTTCTTTGCAATTTCACTTAATTTTCCTCAAATCTAAATTGATTTTTATTAGGGGGAAAAGTTGTGTCGGTCTATTTACAAAACATACATCCTCCAATTAGTAAACATTTTTTCAAATTTGCACTGTATTACAACAATCTTCCTACTTAGTTCTCTATGAATTTCACTGAAATGTGCAAATATGGTTGGTTCTTTATTGTGCCTAGTAAATTTTGTCATTGGATCCTACACAACTTGCACATTTTGATGGAGTTGTATTATAAGAGCTACTGCAGTAGTTGATTAGTGGATTTACTATGTGATTTCTAATTTTTTCAGATTAGTTGTACATTTACATATTTGACTTAGTTTTCATTGGATGATTTATTTTGTGTTCTAGAACAAATTTGCAAGAGCCATTGAAAGAAATTTTCATATAAGTGGAGGTGTGACACTCACAAATTTCATTAGAACGTAAAACGAAGGGCATAAAAAATTCAAAAACGTCATCAAATTTTCATTTG
>JAXQQM020084769.1:0-273950 GCA_034641835.2 Pinus albicaulis | reverse complement strand
TACAACACTGCACATTTTTAAAACATAAACTAACTTAGCAGACAATAATATTAAATTAGATACTTGTTTGTGCAGTTGAATTGATGTGCATAGAAAAACTGGGAATAGAAATCTTTGATGCATACAACACACAAATGAAAAATCTTAAAAGATAAATCAATCTTGCAAACAGAAGGGTATTTAACTAGATAGAAATGTCCATATAGATTCAGTCAGAAACCCAGACCTAGAAACCTTTTTTCAGGCAGAAAAAAATGTTGATGTATATTAATCAGTTCATATGCATATAGACATATTCTCGGCTATACAGCGAGAAAAACGAGACATATCATCCAGCAGTATACTGTACCTATCTAAGAAAGAGAGGCAAAGAATACAGTGGGAAACATATTACAAGGGGTTTTAACCACATCCCATCATGATCAGAAAACCATACATCCCTATAGAAAAAGCGGAAAGGATAGAGATATAGCAAAATATGTTATACATCAGCAGATAGACATTAGGAAAGACATATGAAAGTTCAGGAAAATCTTCTTTCTCTGGTAGAAGCGCGAGTGGCCGCGTCGGGAGTCTCAATTTCCTATAGCCATGGCAAAACAGATAGATAACTTTTCTAAAGCAACCGAAAGTCTTTCTCAGTTCCGAGAAGTCTGGGAAGGGGAAACGACCTAGAAAAGGTGGCAACAAGTTTTGGAAGAATGTTGGTCTTGGCTTCAAGACACCCAAGGAAGCTATTCAAGGGACCTACATCGACAAGAAATGCCCATTCACTAGTACTGTTTCAAATAAGAGGTCGTATATTAGCTGGAACATGTTATAGTGCTAAAATGACACGGAAAATTATTATCCGTAGGGACTATCTCCATTTTGTCAAGAAATATCAGAGGTATGAAAAGATACATTCGAACATACCAGCACATATTTCACCTTGTTTCCGTGTCAAGGAAGGGGATCATGTTATCATTGGGCAATGCAGCCCCTTGTCCAAGACTGTAAGGTTTAATGTTCTTAAGGTGATTCCTGCGGGTTCTAGCAGTGGTTCCGCAAAGAAAGCTTTCACTGCAATATGAATCCATTTTTTTCTTTGTACAAATGAAAGTTCAGGAAAATATATAAGCAAACAAAAGGATAAAATAATAGCCTGTGGATGCGCCTAGATAAGACAACTACCAGAATACTGGCTAGAAAACCTCCAAACCTTATGATTCAAAAAAATCCTTGTAAGATTCTGAATAATTTTGACAAAAATAAAGTTGGAGAAAAATACTAAAAGGTTTAATTCCAAGAAAATATTGCACAACTTAATAGTGTATTAGCACTCAAATACTAGTGGAAAAAATCGAATTAAAGTTCTGCAACCATTCATCATCATCCTCCCATTTCACTTCTATTTTCTAATATTTAACTCTAACGACCAAGACAAGATTGCACGACATAAAAAGTTATAATTAGAGTTTTGCATACCCGAAAAAAGGAGCAACAGTGCCGATGAAAGGAGCAACAGCACGGATAGGAGGAGAAACAACGCGGATGGGAGGAGCGAAAACACGCGAAAAGAGCAGCAGTGACAGTGACAGAAATACGCGTGAATAATGAAATCGGTAAACAAAACAACTTCGCGGGTGATTTATTTATAGAAACTAGTTCGACTGAACTATTTTAAAAGTAAAAGTTCGGCTAAACTCACAATTCAGCCGAACTTTTGTTGGAAGTTAGGCCGAAATTTTGTTGCCGATTTTCTCATCTCCAGTAAAAATTCTGTTTGCCAGCACCGTTAGTGTGTTGTCAATCTAAAAGGAATCACGAGTTCGGCCGAACTATTGCTGAAAAAAGTTTTCGGCCCCCGATTTGAATTTCATAAAAATTTAATGAAAGTGAACGGATTGTATTTTCTAGTTTATCAATTTTCGAGCCAAGTTTGAAGCAACGATATGTGGCATCTCATGCAAGTTCGTTCCACTGAACCAGTCCATAATCAAGTCATTGTGGGAGTTTTGGCATAATTTTATATTGAAGAATCCAATATTAGTCTAACTTGTAGTGTTGGAAATAAGACTCAAAGGTGATAGAATAGGACCTAATTTCAAACCTTGGAGAGCCTAAATTATAGAGACACAACAATTTCAAAATCAAGCTCGAAAAAACAAGAAAAATGTGTGTATTTTAAATTTGCAAAACTTTTGTTTGAAAAACCAATTTGAAGTGATTCAAAGGGAATAGTGAAGAATATATACTATTATTTCCAATATGACTCCCAACAAAAAAATGGACACACCCAGTAAGAAACTAGAAAGCTCTAATATGAAACATGAGGAAGATGAATAAATGCAACATGATGTATCAAAATTATGAGATCAAGTGAAACGAATTTCACTCTCACAAAGAGTAACAAAAAATGAATTGGAAGCGATGATGAATGTTAACATGGATGGTTTAGAATAAAAAATAAAAAGGGACATGGAAGGTTTGAAGGATGGTGTAACACCCTCTTCCCACATCTACCCAAGTAACCAGCCAACTAGGTAAACATGCAACAAGAGGCTACTAATATGAGATTCAACCTCCTATATGACCTTAAGGAATTGGAACTGACATAAACCTGACAAACATACCTTACACAACATCACCAACACCTCCAGGAGGTAACCCAACCTCCCAATCCCCTTAACCCTGAGGGGGAATTGATTTTTGACCCTCTTGAGCCTTAATTGTGGGTATGTAAGGGAAAGGGAGTAGCTAGAATCCTATAGCCATGGGAATTCCAAGGTAAGGTCGTAACCAGGGCCCCAAAATGTTAGGTTTGTGCCTGCAACTTCGATATTTGTGCGACCTTTTTAGCCCCCAAGCCCAATTCATTGCCAAAAAAATCATGAAACTTTAGGAGAGGATAAATAACATTAAAAAAAAAGGTATGGAAGCAATCACATCATCGGGAACTCATCTGGATGCCTCCCAACCATGATAGGAATTTCTTCAAACATGTCACAAGAATTGCAGCTACAGGTGTAAACAATAGATTTAGACATAGGGGTCTCATACTTATATGAGAATTGCTAAGAATGATTTCTCCCTTACATCATAAGTTGCAATACCACTTAATTGATCATAGATACATTGTGGATTCATTTACAAGTAAAAACATGGATAGAGCCATACATCATCAATTATCAAATACAATATTATAACCAACATAAAAAAAAAAAACATAAATACCATGGATACAACAAGAACAAAATCCACATAATAACTAGTGCAATTATACATGAAATACCAAAGGAATGAGCTTCTCATTAATAAGTGTAAAAACCAACTGAAGATGGGACTTCCATGTTCCACCATACCATATATTGGTTGAGACAAATCTCTCTTAAGCAAATCACCCACGTGCCATATTCCAAGCATGAATGTGGGACTCATAACCAACCGAAGAGGAACCAAACAAGCATGGATGTTACCGGAGTTATCTGCCTACACTATGAGGAATTTTAGTGCCTCCTATTCTCTCAAGCTTTATCGTAACCCACAGTTCGATCCAGGAGTCACTAGGCCCTACACCGAGACCATCTGTCAAAGCTTTATCGTACATCCCATCCCGGGAATATTAGGCCCAAATTAGAGAAATCCACCTTTTGGCTTTAATGTATATCCTACCATTCACCAAAAAGGATTCCTAGGCCCATCGAGGTACACAATTTTGCTTTACCACAACCCATAGTCTGGCTCAGGGATTACTAGGACGGTGGCTTTATCGTGATCCACAGTCTAGTTCAGGGACCACTAGGCCACGTGTTTGCCATTTCGTATATCCACCCCACTAAAATTTGAACTCATCCGGAAATATAGCTCAACCGAAGTATGAGAAACCCATCTTATCAAAGCTATACAGAAATGGCAAGGCTAGGTTGAAAACATTGTGACACCTAGCAAAACCCATGCCAAGGTAGCAAGGAACCACATGCAATACCATGCATGCTATATATAGAAAGGAAATCACATATGCAAATGGATACCTGCAAAGAATCCCGATGTAGCTGCTTGATCCTTCTCTTCCTTGCTTGCTTTTCCTTTCTTGCTCCAATGTCCAAGTGCTCTAAGAAAATTCTAAGTGTCCAAGAGTGAGAGAGAGAAAGAGAGAATAATGAGATACCTCAAAAAATGCACTGACAAAAGGTACCAACTGATCCTCATAAGCCTTTTTATAGAAGATGCCTCTATTTTCTTCATTTCAATTATTTTCCTTCAATTTCCTTCTCGCATACAACTTTTGGCCTTTCATCTCCCTTTTATCCTAATTTCCATTATGTTCATAAATAAATGTGCCAAAAATTTCATTTTCCTCTTTAATGACTTAGCCATAGCCTTTTCTTATTTCCTTAGCCATATTAAACCAAATGAACACCCCCAGTATGGTTTTCCCAACATTCAGTTTGGAATAAGTGTCCCATCAACCGTTGTTATTATTTTAAACTTTTATTACATGGAATTTTCACCAGGGTTGTTATAAATGGTTTAAAAGAAGAAATGGAAGGTTTGAAGGAAGGTTTGACAAAGTTGCTACAAGAAATTCTTCCCAAAGGCGACAAGGTATTCCATGAAACTCATGTGATAATAAAAGGAATGTTAATCATGATTTTAGAGACTCTAAATTTGGGTTGAGTACCAACCATATCCCAAAGACTGATATGAGGAAGTTTGATGGCAATGATCCAGTAACATGGATATTATAGATGGAGCAATATTTTTATCTACATGATGTGCAATCCTCACAAAAGGTATGCATTTCATCTTTATATTTAAAACCCAATCAATTTGTATGGTATAGATGGCTTTCTTCTCGTAAACCACTTGTCACTTGGTCCATTTTTACGAAGGAAATGATAACACATTATGATGATACAAAGAGAAACACCTTCTTTAGAAAGTTGATAAATATCAAACAAAAGGGTTCAACGGAAAATCACATTGAGGACTTCCAAAAATTGAATATAATGGTAACTAATATTCAATAGGAGCATAGGATTGGTGTCTTCATGTTGGCATTGATGTGTGTTGACGTGTTACAGATGTGTGGTTGATTATCATTAATGTCAACCTGGTTGTTTGGGCTGCAGGTTAGTTGGTTATTCATGTGTATGTGTGGTTGCAGGTGGCCTATGTATGAATGAGTAGGAGAAGGTCCTTAGCATGTATACTTTCTTGGAATAGCTTGGAGATGGTCCTTGGCTTGTCTACTACCTTAGACTAGCTTGGTGATGATGGTTGAAGTATAGATGGTTCTTGGAGGTTGGATGATCATGTGTTGCACTAGCTTGGAGGAATTCCCATGATGATGGTATTCATGACCATTTTGTTGCATATAGATGGTGATTGTTGCTTCAGGAGTTAGATTTGAGGAGCCTTGTTGGTTTGGTCTCCTTGGTTCCATGTTCCTAGATTAGGTCTCCTATGATGACATGTTATACCTTGGGCTTGGAGAGGATCCACATGCGATTGTAGATGCTTGAGATGGTTGTGTAGATGTTGGAGTATGTCTGATAGGTGTTGGAGTTGCATACTATTAGCAGAGATGTATGTGGATAAGTTTGATGGCTTAGTTACTTAGTATGGTTGTTAGTTGGAATCCTAGTCAACCTAGTTTGACTAATTGTGATGTTGGTGATGTTGCAAAGACTTGGAGAGGTGTTATAAAGGTTCTATTGAATTCCAAGGGACCTACAAAGGCTAGATAAGCTATGGAAAAAGTTGAGGCAAGTTATAAGTAGAGAAAGCATGGTTTTGAGTCTCGTAAGCCCCAGTCACATGAATAATGGGTCAAGAGAGCAGTTGGAGAACTCCAGCCACATGGAGGACAACTTATGGCAGAAACTATGGTGCCAGTCGCATGAAGAGCATTGTTAAGGGACTTCCTAAGGAATTTCTTTGGTTTTTATCTGGATTTCTCATGCTTCTCAGTGTATTTTTGTGTTGTGGGGATGTTATTGATCGAGAATTTTCGGCATATGGTCGGAAAATTTTTGTGGGACCTCTAAAAGCTTATCAAGGTTGAAGATATCAAAGGGCTAGTGGAATTAGTGCTTGATTTTGTCAAGATCCCTTCCTAAACCAAATCTAAAGCATGTGAAAGGAGTTGCTGAGTCTTCCATAACCTATAGCATTTACTGAGTTAATCATCTTAGGAATTTGATAGGTAGAGGAATACATTGAGTTCATTTGGTTGACTCTTTGGAGAGTGATTGATTATGCTAGTGTGAGAACATTGTGAGTGAGTAGAGTATGCAGTCGATGCTTACATTTTTTATGCAGAGATATATCAGAGGTTTGTGAGCATAAATGAGATATAGATATGAGTGAAACATTCAGATTTTGTGTGTAGGTTGTGGAAACAATTTGGCTACCTTGTTGTATGTTTTGGAGAGAATTTTGGTGTGAGTTGGACTGAATAAAATCTCCCCTCCAAGTCATATTTTGATTCAATTTTTATGTGTATAATGATGGTTTTGTTGGGTTTCTCATGTTGAGCGAATTGAGAACCCAGTTTGAAAATACATGAAATGTGGTTTGCATGGAGGAAGCGAAGGGGATTTGAGGCTTCAGTAGAGACAACGATTTTTTGATTCATAGCAGGAAGATATTTCTCTATCCAACAGGAGTTGGACAGTCCAATGGTAGTTGGGCAAGGATCGTTGGTCATGGGAGCTTCCAGTGGATGGTAGTCTATAGATCTGTAAGAGAAACATATTTCTGAATTAATAGATGCCGACATACTGTAAAGGAAGCCAAGTATTCTGAATTATGGTTGTAAGCTAATCCATGTATTTTTTTCAGTATATTAATAGAATATTTGAGTAGCACAACAACAACAGGGTGGTTTTCTCTCGAAAGGGTTTCCACCAGAAATACTTGTGTTCTTGTGTGTGCATGCTTGTGCTTCTCATGGTGTTTTCTTATGTTGTTATGATTTCAGTTTATTGCTACTAATATGTTTTGATGATCTATTGATGTGCATGGATAATTAATTTTGGAAAAAAATATGTATAATTGGAGAAAATTTATACAAAGGCCATCACTACTGATTCACCTCTCAGTAGTGAATATATTTCCAACAATTCGTAGGGAATTTAAAGGATAACATCCAACATTAGGGTCACCTCCGGAAACCTGATTCAATGGAGAAGGCATACAGGGTAGAAAAAAATTTGAAAGAAAAATTATGGAAAAAAGGAAGTCTACCACTCACAACTATAAATATGGAAGTGTTGCTGCTCCTAGTATTCCACAACCTGGCAGTTTGGTACCACACAATTGGAGGGAAAAAAAATAAAAAGGGATTCGTTATAGTTATGATAGAAAATACACTATAGGCCATAAGTGTGTTGAGAAGAAATTATTTTACATATATTTTTATGATAAGGAAGAAAATGAACAAGAAACATCAAAAGAAAAGGATATACACCAGGAACCAACACTGGAAAAAGAAGAAATGAATTTGACCATATCTTGTAATGTATTAGCGGGATTTACCACTCCTCAAACTCTCAAGATATAAGGATATATCAAGAAGAAAAAGGTAATAGTGTTGATTGATTCGGGTAGTACCCATAATTTTATTCATGGTAAGATAGCCAAGGAATTGAACTGCTTTCTATATCTAGTGAGAGAGTTTCAAGTGATGGTTGCAAATGGAGGAACTATAAACTGCTTTGTAAAGTTCCATAATATCAAGCTAACCATGGGGGGGTATGTATTGAATAGTCCAATTCATTCCATTCCAATGGGCGGTTTTGATGTTGTAGTAGGAGTCCAATGGTTACAATCTTTGGGGACAATAGCTTTTAATTTTTAAGAACGTTTTTTGAAATATTTTTGGGAAGGAAAGGAAATTGAATTAAGGGGTATCATAGGGAAACCGGGGAAGATAATTAGATATAATGGCATGACAAATATTTTTAAGAAAGAAAAGCATTGCATAATTGCACAATTATGCTCACTAGATGTTCAAACATCGAAAACATCTATTTCTCTAGATATCTAAAAAGTCATGGAAAATCAATCAAAGGTATTTGAGACTCCCAAAGGACTCCCACCAATTCGTGATTATGATCATGCTATTCACTTGATTCTAGGTAGTGTTCCTCCAAGAATCAACCCTTACATAGATCCTTATTCAGAAAAGAGTGAAATTGAATGTATGGTTGCAGAAATGCTAGAGGTCGGTATCATTCAACTTAGTCAAAGTTATTTCTCTGCTCTAATAGTATTGGTGCACAATAAGGATGGATCATGGTGTATGTGTCTGAATTATAGGGAGCTCAATAAGATCACTATTAAAGATAAATTTCCCATTCCTATCATTGATGAATTGTTGGATGAACAACATGGATAAAATTGCATCACCAAGCTCGATATTCATTCAGGATATCATCAAATTAGAATGAACACTGAAGACATTCTGCAAATAACATTCATAACTCATGAAGGAAATTATGATTTTTTGGTCATGCCTTTTGGCCTTACTAATGTGCCTTCCACATTTCAAGGTTTGATGAATTCAATTTTCATACCCTTTATTAGAAAAAAATTGTTAATATTTTTTGATGATATACAAATCTACAACAAATCCTGGAATGATCATGTTCAGCATGTTGACAGGGTGCTGAAGCTATTGGAGGAGAAATAATTATATGCAAAAAACCCCAAATGTTTATTTGGAGTACATGAGGTGGAATATATGGGTCATATTGTATCTCATGAGGCTATTAAGATAGACCATAACAAAATTAAAGCCATTAAGGAATGGAAAATCCCCACAATCCTAAATCATCTTCAAGAATTTATTCGGTTGATAGGGTATTATCAGAAGTTTGTTAAGAATTATGGGAGAATAGCAGTGCCTCTAACAACTTTACGAAAGAAAGAAGAATTTTCTTAGACTCGAGAAGAAACTAAGGCCTTTGAAAATCTTAAAGAGGAAATGTAGGAAGCATCGTTCTTAGCTACACCACACTTCAAAAAAACCTTTATTTTGGAATGTGATTCCTTGAGAAATGGAATTGGTGTTGTTTTAATGATAGAAGGTTCTTTTTAAATTCATCCAATGAAGGGGAAGTATTTATAGAAACCTATTTGTGAGAAGGAAATGTTGGCAATACTACATACACTAAAGAAATTGTTACCTTACCTAATGGGAAGACACTTCAAGGTAAAAAAAAAATCAAGATAGTCTTAAATACCTTTTGGAACAAAGATTATATTCAGAAGAGAAACAAAATGGGTCACAAAGATGTTGTGTTGTGAATTTTAAATCATCTGCAAAAAAGGGATGCAAAATGTTGTTGCAAATGCACTCTCAAGAAAGGATGAGGATGTGAAAGCATTGCTCTATTCCATTTCTATTATCCAACCTAATTGGATAATTGAAACAAGGTATAAATGGAATAATGATGAAGATGTGTGGAAACTCATTCAAAAGTTGTAGCGAGATCCCAGTACATCCAATACATTTATCTGGAGAAATGATTGATTATGGTACAAAGATCGCTTATATCTCTGTAATAATTCCGAACTCAAACAAAATATTATTTTGGAATTGCATGCCTCCCCCTTAGGAGGGCATTTGGGATTTTTAAAAACTTACCATAGGGTTAAGAAGCAATTTTTTTGGGATGGCCTTAAATATGACATTCAAAAGTTTGTGGCAAAATGTTTGGTTTTCCAAAAAAACAAAGTTGAGACAATTAATACCTGGGGTCTATTACAATCTTTAGCCACTCCAAGTCAGCATTGGGAGGAGGTATGAATGGATTTTATCACAGGTTTACCCAAGAATTTGAAGGAAATAGTGTTATCATGGTGGTATTTGATAGACTTACCAAGTATGCATACTTTTGTGCATTATATCACCCTCTTAAAGTCAGTACAGTCGTTATTGCATTTATGGAAACAATTCAAAACCTACATGGAAACGAAAAGTTTAGTGTAAGTGAAAAAGATCCCATTTTCATTGGAAATTTTTGGATGAAATTATTTATTTGTCTTGGTACTCAATTCGCACATAGCTCATCTTATCATCCTCAACTCGACAGGAAAAATAAGATAGTGAAAAAATGTTTGGAAGGATATCTTTGTTGCTTTTTATATGATAAAAAAACATAATGGGTCAAGTGGTTACCTCTGGCTAAATGGTGGTATAACACTTCCTTCCATACTGTAGAAAAAATGACCCCATTTATGGAATTTTATGGATACCATCCACCATCTGTCACATTATCTTTAAGATAAAATTCTAAGGTTCAAGCAGGGGAAGATCACATCGAGCATCAACAAAAAAATTTCCAACTCTTAAAGGATAACCTCACTCTGGCGCATAATTGAATGAAATAACTAGTAGATCAACATCACAGTGAAAGAAGTTTTGATTTAGGTGTTACACAACATTTTGTCACTGTCCCCGTAATCCCCATCCCGAAAATTGGAGGCTCATTTCTGTGACCAAAATAAAGTGTGATGCCTTTCAGAGACCATCATTGCATCCATTACCATGAGTACAACATTCCTTCTGTTGAAAACTTCCTGAACAGACCATTAGAAACACCTGTTTTTGCCTTGGCACTAGTAGACCGTTATGCCCTTGTGATGATTGGGAAATTAACACTGGGCCCCACACCCATTGGCGCTCTGTCCCAGTTAGCTACCCACGCCAACTTGTTTATGGAATGTTTTTTAAAAATAGAGGTGAATTTTCCATCATAAAAAACTTCGTGGGTAAGTCATCTAGAGTGGTTCGACTGAATAACCACATCCTTCCTCCTTTGGCATCTTATTTCCACCTTTTAGGGAAAACTCCCAAGGGATAATGCCTCCCTTCCACTATTTTAGGGATCCCACCTCCTCCATAAGGGCAGCTCAGTGGCCCTTAGTATGAAGGCCAACCTGCCCAACCCCAGTAGCTGGTTCACCCTGCTCAACAACCAGTTCAATTTTTTCAGCAGCCAGTTCAACTTGCTCAACAGTTGATTCAACCTGTTTATCCTACTCAGCAGGATCTGCCTGCTCATCAAGGTCCACTTTCGCAACAGGGCCCTCCTACACAGCAAGGTCTACCTACTCAACCTCAAGGCGCTTATTACCCTCCTCAAGGCCAATATCAGTCGGTATATAGTGTGCCCCAAGGTTTCACTTATTACCATCAAAATCAATCCTAGTTGGTGTGTAATCAACCTCAAGGAAATGCTTACATTCCGTAACAGAATCCATACATTGATCAGCAAGGACCTCAGTGTATGCTCAAATTCAATATCATGTTCCTCAACCCCAGTATGGGCTGAATTATCAGGCATATAACCCCTATGGTCAGAATCCTCCGGGACAAAACATATGGGGGAAACATTTCTCTCAAACTAGGTGGAATGTTAACACAGGTCCTTATCAAATGCCTCTATTGCCTTTTAATCCTCAATTACCATTTCTCACTACGTTGGAACTGCCAGATGTGTCAAAGCTTACGAATGATCCGATTCTTCATAGCCCGTATTGGCCTATAGTTCTAACTAATATTCCTGGTGATTGTCCTAAGTTTGAGGGAAAGTCTGGAGAAGACCACCAAGCGCATGTTATGACTTACCACTTGTGGTGTTCCTCTAACTCTTGGGTTGACGATTCCATCCGACTCTGTCTTTTCCAACGGACTCTTGCTGGTGCCGCTGCAAAGTGGTACATCGGATTATCTCGTGGTATTTTCTAAGATTTCAAATCTTTAGCCATGGTGTTTCTTACCCATTTTTAGTTACCATTTTTCTATGAGACCGAGACACACCTCCTCACATCCTTGAAACAGGACTGAGCCACTCACATATCGGATCATATTCATGAATGCAGGCGTCATCGTCGATTGATTAAGTTTGATATTCCTGATTAGCTTCTAACTGATTGGTTCACTACCTCCTTTGTTAATCAAATTTATGAAGACATAGCTATGGGGGCATGTGTAACCGAGGAACAGGCCATTGCTCGTGTCCAATACCTTGATCTTGTGAACTCTGTCTGGCACGTTGTATGATATCTTGCCTGATGCCCCACAACTTGGAACTTCTAAAGCACCAACAACCCCATCCGTTGATGGTGTTATTGGTTCCATGTCTCAGACTTCTCGGAAGTCTTCTCCTTCAAATATTGGGAAGCAAAAATTTAATCCTTCCAATGATGCTGCTTCTCAGCCTACCCTGAATTCTAGTAAAACCGCGGAAGTCAATGCAGTTCAGGCCAATTTGACGGATAAAACTTCCAAAGGGAAAAATAAAGGTAAAGGTAAGGCCAAAGCCGATACCCCGAAACCAGATTCGTCAAAATCTTGTACCGATTATGGTTCAGAGTGTAAGCCAAAGTACCCTTGTTTGATTTATGACGAAGAGAACTACACCAAGGATGGTCCTCGACGGGCCGAAGTAAGTAGATTGCTCAAAGGCACCCAGGGAGCTACAACTGTTCTTAAAGAACCTTTTCCATCTCAGCAGACACAGATGGTATAGCAACCTCAATCCTCTGCCCCATTTGGCTCTCAGGTGTTCATGATGAACAGTTATGCATCTGTTTCTATTGCTACTCGATCGAAAGATTATAACGAATTGTGTCAAGCAACAGGGAAAGAGATCTCTAATGGTCCTCCTCCTCTGCCTTCTTCTGGCCCTCTTCAAATTGAAAGTCCCAATACTGAGCCCATTGTACGACCACCTTCCAAAGGTGTACTCCGTAAGTCTTCTTACAATACAAACGCCTATGCTACTCAACATTACAGTATTGTTGAGGATTTGGCTCAGGCACCATCTGCAATGTCTGCATTAGAAGTACTCCAGAGTTGTTCATCTCAACAGAAGGATTTATTATCTGCGGTTGGCAGGGTTGATCTTGCTGATACTAGCCTTCTTGCTTTCAATTTAGAGAATTTCGTCCCACGACTCCCGCACCAAATTGCGCTCCTCATAAAAGTTGGTATTAATGGTCTCAATATCCATCGAGCTGATGTGGATGAGGGCGCATCTACGTGCGTCATGTCATCTTCTTGTTGGAAAGCCATTGGTTCTTTGGCCTTGAATTTATTGCCAAATTCCCTTGAAGCATTTGATGGAACAGAATCAAAACCTTTGGGTGTTCTCGCTAGTTTACTGATTATCTTGAAAGGGAAGACAATCAATGTCAAGGTAGAAGTAGTTGATGCCAAGCTCAATTACAATATTCTTCTCGGTCGCAGTTGGACTCACGCCGTGCTGTGCGTTTCGTCCACTCTCTTTCATGTCTTGAAACTCCCACATGAAGGAAATATTGTTACTGTTGACCAATTGTCTTTTTTCACCTCTTCTTCTGAGAACAACGTTCCTTATGTGGATCAAATTCCTACCTCCTACGAGAGAAATGGGCTGGGTCTCTTCAAAGATCCTGCCCTCATGGGTATTTTTCCCCTTCCTCCACCCAATACTATTCAGATCAATATGATCTCTCGGTCTGACGACCCGTGGATCATCCCTTCACCTAAACAGATCGATTATTTTAGAGATTCGATGTCGTTGAGTCCGATCAAGATTGACTATTGTGAACTCATCGCGGCTTCGGAATCTCCATCTTCTGATCATGCAACTTTGAGCATGTCTCTTGACACTTATTCTCAATCCCCTTGGCTCGGCGATTCGGATTCGC
The DNA here is from genome assembly GCA_034641835.2 of Pinus albicaulis. Lineage (NCBI taxonomy): Eukaryota > Viridiplantae > Streptophyta > Pinopsida > Pinales > Pinaceae > Pinus > Pinus albicaulis. The sequence continues at coordinate 260,261 of JAXQQM020084769.1, read as the reverse complement.
CTGATCCCTTGAAAGAGATATTTCCCTCCGATGAAGCCATTGTGGAAACCATGTCTCTCGAGGATCTTCCATGGGATGATAGTCATCATCGTTCCTCGTTTATGCCTGGCCTTGGGGCCATGTCTACATGTATTGAGAAGTTTTCATCTCATGTTCCTTCTCCCCCGCTTCAAACGCCTATTATGACACATGAAGTTTTCACAGAGGGTAACTTGAGTAACATCACGCAAACAATGCTTATCGACATTTCTGTGAAACTAGGAATCTTCACCCCTATGAGCATCACCCGATGCAATGAGTGCTAAGTGGAATATTCAAAAATCATGAGAAATTAGTCTGTTATGACTAACTCTCATGGAAATGGTCATAGATGAATGACTTACTTAATGTAGTTGAAATATAATGCATTGCGTAAACCCCTCATACTTAAAATAATATGAGTAAAGAGAGCTCTAATTGAATGGTTAATGAGGCACAATACTTGCTAAGGTTTTGCAAATGGGGTAGCAAGCTAAGTGGGCTTGATTGCGGGGAAAACTCCACAGTTAAGTGTGCTTGAGCCAGAGGAGTTCTGGGATGGGTGACCTCCCGAGAAGTCCTGGTTATTGGGTGAAAGCCCCGAAAGTGATGATTGGCGCTATGTGATTCAGTTCACTTGTTTCAATCGCACTTCTTCACCCCTGTGAGCATCACCCGATGCAATGAGTGCTAAGTGGACTATTCAAAAATCACGAGAAATTAGTTTGTTACGACTAATTCTCATGGAAAAGGTCATAGATGAATGAATTACTTAACACAGTTGAAATATAATGCACTGCATAAAGCCCTCATACTTAAAATACTATGAGTAATGGGAGCTCTAATTGAATGGTTCATGAGGCACAATACTTGCTAAGGTTTTGAAAATGGGTAGGAAGCTAAGTGGGCTTGATTGTGGGGAAAACTCCATAATTAAGCGCGCTTGAGCTAGAGGAGTTCTGGGATGGGTGACCTCCCGGGAAGTCCTAGTTATCGGGTGCAAGCCCTGAAAGTGATGATTGATGCTATGTGATTCACTTCACTTGTTTCAATTGCACTTCTTCACCCTTGTGAGCATCACCTGATGCAATGAGTGCTAAGTGGACTATTCAAAAATCATGAGAAATTAGTCTGTTACGACTAACTCTCATGGAATTGGTCATAGATGAATGACTTACTTAATGCAGTTGGAATATAATGCACTGCATAAACCCCTCATACTTAAAATACTATAAGTAAAGGGAGCTGTAATTGAATGGTTCATGAGGCACAATACTTGCTAAGGTTTTGCAAATGGGGTAGCAAGCTAAGTGCGCTTGATTGTGGGGAAAAATCCACAGTTAAGTGTGCTTGAGCCATAGGAGCTTTGGGATGGGTGACCTCCCGGGAAGTCCTAGTTACCAGGTGCAAGCCCCGAAAGTGATGATTGACGCTATGTGATACACTTCACTTGTTTCAATCACACTTCTTCACCCCTGTGAGCATCACCCAATGTAATGAGTGCTAAGTGGACTATTCAAAAATCATGAGAAATTATTCTGTTGCAACTAACTCTCATGGAAATGATCATAGATGAATGACTTACTTAACACAGTTGAAATAATGCAATGCGCTAACCCCTCATACTTAAAATATTATGAGTAAAGGGAGCTCTAATTGAATGGTTCATGAGGCACAATACTTGCTAAGGTTTTGCAAATGGGGTAGCAAGCTAAGTGGGCTTGATTGTGGGGAAAACTCCACAGTTAAGTGCGCTTGAGCTAGAGGAGTTCTGGGATGGGTGACCTCTCGGGAAGTCCTGGTTACCGGGTGCAAGCCCTGAAAGTAATGATTGACGCTATGTGATTCACTTCACTTGTTTCAATCGCGTTTCTTCACCCCTGTGAGCATCACCCGATGCAATGAGTGCTAAGTGGACTATTCAAAAATCATAAGAAATTATTATGTTACGACTAAATCTGATGGAAATGGTCATAGATGAATGAGTTACTTAACGCAGTTGAATCCCAAAAATGATATCTAATATAATGCATGCATAAACCTCCTCATACTTAAAACCAAGAATTGTCGAGAACATCCATATCGAGGTCACATGTTCTTCTGATGAAGTATAGGTTTATACTAGCCTTTTCGGCGAGTTCCGCGACATATTTGCATGGTCCTATGAAGAAATGCCCGACATTGATCCCAGTATAGTGGTGCATGAAATTCCTACCTACCCGGGTTCGAAGCCTATTCGTTAGCACCTTCATCTTATGCACCCTCGGAAAGCTACCGACATTTAAAAGTAAAGTTGAAAAACTTCTCAATGCCGATTTCATCTACTCGATTCCCTTGACAAAATGCATCTCCAACATTGTCCTTGTAGATAAGAAATAGGGTACCATTCGGGTTTGTGTTGATTATCATGACATCAATCGGGCCTGTCCTAAGGATAATTATCCTACTCCCTTTATTGATCATATCATTGATGACTGCGCTGGGAGTGATTTCTTTTCCCTCATGGACAACTTTTCTGGCTATAACCAGATTAACATTCTCCCGACTGATTAGCAAAAAACTACCTTCATCTGTCCTTGGGGTACTTTCGCGTATAAGAAACCCCCTTTCGGCTTGAAGAATGTTGGGGCCATGTTTTAGCAAGCGATGTCATACAATTTTCATGATATTAAGCACATCGTTCAGCCTTATCTGGATGAATTTTCAGCTCATTTAGTTAAGCATAAGGACCATCCTGACCATATTTGTTAGATATTTCTTCGCTGTTGACGCTATAATATCCAGCTAAATCTGCACAAATGCATCTTCTACGTTGATTCCGGTAGACTGTTAGGGTTTATCATGTTCAAATATGGGATTCACCTTGATCCTTTCAAATTCGAGGCTATCATTAATCTCCCCTCTCCATCTTCATTACATCAGCTGCAGAGTCTGTAGGGGAAGGCTAATTTTTTATGCCGTTCTATACATAACTATGCCGAAGTAGCTAAAGGATTCACATGATTACTAAAGCAGGGCGTCCCTTTCCTTTGGGATGAGATCACACAGAAGTCTTTCGATGCTTTGAAGATGTTGCTTGTCAACGCTCCTCTGTTGCGTCCTCCAAACTATCATCGCAAATTTTCCCTCTATTTAGCTGCCGCTTTCAGCACAAATTCCATGGTTCTGGTCCAAGACGATGATGATGGTTTTAAGCATGTTATATATTACCTCTCTCATAACCTTATCGATATTGAAACATGCTATTCCCATGTCGAGAAGTTAACGTTAGCTGTGGTTCAAGCGGTTCAACATTTTCGTCATTATATTCTATTGCGTACTGTGATTGTGATTTCTGAATGCAACCCCATGATCTATATATTGTCTCGACAATTGCTGGGAGGAAAATACTCAAAGTGAATTGTTATCCTCCAAGAGTTCAATTTGGAGTTTACTACTGCCAAGTCGAAGAAATCACTAGTCTTTGTTAATCTGATCTACTCCCTCCCCTCTGACTCTGCTCCGTTTGGTTCTAAAGAATGCATTCCAGACGATACACTTTTTCTGATTAGCACCCTCGATCCTTGGTACGGTGATATCATCATCTATATTCAGACTTCCACTTTTAGATCTAAGTTGATGAACAATGCTTGCCGACACATCCTCTATCAATTACAACCTTATCGTATAGTCAGAGATACACTCTATCACGTCGGATTAGATTCCATTCTCCAACGGTGTTTGACCCTCGAGGAGACTGAGAAAGTTTTGAATGATTGTCACAGTGGCACCTATGGCTGTCACATGTCTGGTTATGCCACTGCACAAAATATTCTTCATGCTGGGTAATTCTGGCCCTCTATTTTCAAGGACTACATTGTTGCTGTCTTTAAATGTCATGATTGCTAGATCTATCAGCGCAAGATGTGTGCGCCGCCTGCACATCTCCACCCTGTCATTACCATTGGTCCCTTTGTGAAGTGGGGCATCGATTTTATGACGTGTAACCCTCACTCAGCTAGGGGGCATGCTTATATTATCATAGCCATTGACAACTTCAAAAAATGGGTCGAAGCAATGCCTACACTTGCCACTGACGGTAATACAACCACTCAATTTATATTCAATCACATCATTTCTAGGTTTGGTGTCCCTCAAGCCATCATTACCGATCATGGTTCCCATTTTCGGCATTATATGGTGGTGGAGTTGACTTTCAGGTTGGGCTTGTGTCACGACAGCTCAACGCCATACTATCCTCAGGCCAACGGCCGGGTTGAAGCTGTGAACAAAGTTCTTGTCACCATGCTTCAATGTACGATTGAGATGCACAAATACAACTCGCATGTCATGTTATTTTTGGCTCTCTGGGCATACTAAACCTCAGTCAAGGATGTGAACAGATTCACTCCATTCCATCTTGTTTATAGTCTGGAAACTACCCTTCCGATTGAGTGTGAAATACCTTTGCTCAAGTTGGCTGTTGAATTACTGCCCAACACTTCACTTGAAGAAGAGCATATTCTCTACTTAGAAAGGTTGGATGAAACTCGCCGCTTTGCTTCTTTGGTCATCGAAGCATAGAAGAAGCAGGTTAAAGCTCATTTTGACCAGTCAGTTTACCCTCACTCCTTTATAGAAGGAGACCTAGTCCTCCTGTATGACCAAGCTCATGATAAGCTAGGGGCAGGAAAATTTCAACCCATGTGGCATGGGCCTTACATTGGTAAACACATTTTGAAGAATGGGGCCTATGAGCTCATTGATTATGAAGGTAAACCATTAGATCAGCCCAGAAATGGGTTGTATCTCAAAAAATATTATGCATGAGTCATTCGTGCATGTTTTGTGTACATAGGTGTTCTTTTCATTTTTTGTACATTTTTTGGCTTGGTGTGTTTTGCGAGTGTCTTCCTGCTTATTGGGTCATTGTTTATTATGCAAATGTCTATTACCCCTTATGTCGATTTCACGGATGGTGCTTCTCGCAGTACCCTAAACTTGTATTCAGCAGCCTGGGTGATTTATGATCCTACTGGTGAGTTGATAGATCTGCAAGGTATTTTTCTAGGACGAACTACAAAAAATGTCTCTGAGTATAGTGTTGTTATTGAACTGTTAATCGGGGTGATTACCCTTGGCATTAGTGCATTGGTTGTAAATCTAGACTCACAACTTTTTGTTCTTCAACTTAATGGGCATTATTCAGTTAGAAACCCTCACATTTTAAGATTGTATTTACATGTTCGTTTGTTGGAAAGACATTTTTAATATATCACATATCAACATATTTTGAGACAAATGAATGCATTAACTGATATAGTGTCTAACATTGTATTAGATAGACATTTGCTTAATCTTTAAAATCATCATCACATGAAATACTCATATTAGATAAGAAGATAGATGTGTGTGTGTGTGTGTGTGTATATATATATATATATATCAAAAATTTTCCATCAGTGTGCACCATAAGTTTCAAAAAATATGTGTGTTTATGTTACATCCTGAGACATCATGTCTCTCAAAATATGCAGAAGTAAATCCTAGATGTCTAATCGGCATGATGATCATGATAGCATGTCACTACCTGTACAAGCTGCCTCAACAGCGGTGAACTCAGTTTGACACCCCTACAGTGTGTCTCTGGTATGCATGATGAACATCGTCAAATCATGCATAGTATGGAACTCCACGAGAGATCCCCTCCAGGTTGCGCACAATTTCCTCTTCCTCGCCTCCCTCAACATGAGGGGTAATAACAAAGTCACGTGGGATTTGTTGGGTGTGGAGCCTGATTATCTTGTTTACTTTGTATCACAGCATTGGACCCTTGTACCTTAAAAGGGGCGGCAACGCCGCCCGTAATTAATCGCTGCCGTGGGGGGCGGCAGCGCTTTTCGGAGCCCCCCCACTGGCAGGGGGTTTCGGGGGAAGTGCCCCCGAAGCTAAAAACATATGTAAAATTTCCTTGTAAAAGTATAGTAATTTCTAGTCAATCTGGGCCGTTCATAGGCGAATGATCTGACGGTAGAAGTTATGTTTAGTTTAGGGGTTTTTTTCCCTGGAAGGCAACCCCCTTGTATATATGAGGGTATTGTATTGTAGCTGTGTATTATGTGTGTTTCTTAGAGTGAGAAACAGATAGGGAGACTGTGAGAGAGAACAAAGGATACTACAGTGGATCTGCTGTAGGTTTTGTCTCTTCATTTTGCTGGATAATAGAAAGGAAGGATTGGTTGTTCGGGGTGGACGTAGCCCAAACTGGGTGAACCACGTATATCTGTTTCTCTCTGGTTTTATGTGTTTTGTGTGCTTGTATTTTCCACATATTTTATGTGTTGCATTGCTATGTAATATATAATTTTCTAACAACTGGTATCAAAGCTGAAGGTCTATTTGGCTGATAAACTCGTAGGAAAGAAGGGTTCCTGGTTCGAGTGGGAGCAATGGAGGAAGATGGTAAATTTAGGGTTGAGAAATTTAACGGCCAAAACTGCCCATTTTGGAAGATGCAGATGGAAGATTATTTGTATCAGAAAGATCTGTACCTACCATTGAGTGGAAAAACAAAGAAGCCGGCGGTCATGACAGACGCGGAATGGAACATTCTCGATAGAAAGGCACTCGGAACAGTACGGTTGTGCCTTGCGGCATCAGTTGCCTTCAATATTTCGAAGGAAACAACAACAGAGGGTTTGATGCAGATGTTGGCGAAACTATATGAAAAACCCTCGGCCTCAAACAAGGTATTTCTTATGAAACGACTATTTAATATGAAGATGTCGGAAGGTGGATCTGTTGCAGACCATTTAAATGAATTTAATACAGTTACTAGTTAGCTAAGTTCTGTAGGGGTAAACTTTGATGATGAAGTTAGAGCTCTGTTATTCTTGTGCTCATTGCCAGAGAGTTGGAATGGTTTAGTAATGGCCATTAGTAACTCTCTCTCTGGATCTAGTACTTTAAAGTTTGATGATGTTGTTGGTGCTATCCTTAGCGAGGAAATGCGACGGAAAAGCTCCGGTGAGACATCAGGTAATGCTTTGAGTGCAGAGTCTAGGGGAAGAAGAATGGAAAGAGGAAATAGCTCGGGATATCGCAGTAAATCAAGGAAAGGCAGATCCAAGTCTAGATCAGGGATAGTGTGCTGGAATTGCGGAAAGAAAGGACACCTAAAGAAAGACTGTAGATCTTGGAAGGGAAAAGAAGGAGACACACAGCAAGAAAACAATCATGAAGCAAATGTGACAGATGATGTGTTACAAGATGCTTTGATTCTTTCTTTCGAAAATGTTACTGATTCTTGGGTTGTAGATTTAGGGGCTTCATTCCATGCCACACCTGATAAGAAATATTTTCATGACTATGTTCAAGGAGATTTTGGACAAGTTCGATTGGGTGATGATAGACCCTGTAAAATTTTTGGAATGGGTAAGGTTCTTGTAAAACAATAGAATGGAAACCAATGGATACTAAATGAGGTAAGGCATGTTCCAGATCTGAAGAAAAATCTGATTTCAACAGGGTAGTTAGGCAGTGAAGGTTGTGTGACAACTTTCACAGATAAAACTTGGAAGGTCACCAAAGGAGTGCTGGTAATAGAAAAAGGTGAAAAGGTTGGTACATTGTATTTATGCAATGGTATTTCTAACTCTGTTAATGCTTTATCTTCCAAAGGAGCAGATGCAGGATTATGGCATCATAGGCTCGGACACATGAGTGAGAAGGGAATGAAGATTCTTCACTCAAGAAATTTTTTGCCAGGTTTGAAGAATATTGATTTGGATTTCTGTGAAAATTGCATTTATGGAAAACAAAAGAGAGTCAGATTTCTCAGAGTTGGGAAAGAAAAGAAGAGAAAAAAATTGGAGCTTGTGCATACAGATGTATTGGGACCTGCTTAGGTATCATCTCTCGGTAGCTCTCGTTATTATGTTAATTTTATTGATGATGCAACTAGAAAAACATGGATTTATTGTATTCAAAATAAATCTGATGTATTTGATACTTTCAAGAAATGGAAAGCTTTGCTTGAGATTGAGACAAGAAAGAATTTGAAGTGTCTCAGATGAGACAATGGAGGTGAATATTGCAGCAAAGATTTTGATAGGTATTTTTCAGAGCATGGAATTCGCAGAGAGAAGACAGTTCCAAGAACACCACAAGAAAATGGTGTGTCAGAAAGGATGAACAGAACAATCATGCAGCGTGCAAGGTGCATGAGATTGCATGCGGGATTGCCTTTACAATTTTAGGCAGATGTTGTAGATACTGTTGTTTATCTAATAAACAGAGGGCCTTCAAGTTCCTTGGATGGTGGTATTCCAAAGGAAGCATGGACAGGTAAAAAGGTAAACTACTCCTTTTTAAATTATTTTGGCTGTGAGGCCTTTGTCCATATTAATAAAGAAAATAGAACAAATCTTGAGGCAAAATCAAATAAATTTACCTTTATTGGATATGGCGTTAATGATTTTGGATATCGCTTATATGATTATGAAAAACACAAAATCATTAGGAGCAGAGATGTAATATTTAATGAAAAGGTCTTGTATAAGAATCAGTTGCAGGAAAAGAAACAGGAAAAATAAAGAAAGGAATACACATTTCTTGATGAGATAACTGAAAAAGTAAAGGTGCTTGAAAATAATAATAATCAACAACCACAGCAGCAGCAACCACCACAACAGAAACATGCACCTCAAACACCTAAAATTGGTGTTAAAAGATCTACCAGGATAAGTAGACCCCCTGAACGATACTCTCCTTCATTATATTATTTATTGCTGACTGATTCTGGTGAACCCGAATGTTATGAAGAAGAAATGAAGGTTGAAAGAAGGAAGAAGTGGGAGCTAGCCATGGAAGAAGATATGGACTCCTTAATGCATAACCAGACTTGGGACTTAGTCAAGTTGCCTGCAGGTAAAACTGCATTGTAGAATAAATGGGTTTACAGGCTGAAGGAAGAAGATGGAGGAAAATAGAGGCACAAAGCTAGACTTGTGGTGAAGGGGTTTGCACAGAAGAAAGGTATTGATTTTGATGAAATATTTTCTCCTGTTGTTAAGATGACTTCAATCAGAACTATCTTAAGTCTTGTAGCAGCGAAAGATTTACATCTTGAAAAGTTAGATGTAAAGACAACATTTCTCCATGGAGATTTGGAGGAAGAGATATACATGCAGCAACCAGAAGGATATGAGGTCAAAGGGAAAGAAAAATTGGTGTGCAGGTTAAAGAAGAGATTGTATGGCTTAAAACAGTCTCCAAGGTAGTGGTATCTAAAATTTGACAAGTTTATGTCTGAACAAGGTTATAATAGATGTCACTCTGTTCATTGTGTTTATCTAAAAAGGAAAAATGATGGTAGCTATATTATATTGTTATTGTATGTAGATGAAACGCTTGTTGTAGGTTCTAACATGCAGGAAATAAATGTGCTCAAAAGAAAATTGGCAAATTCATTTGCAATGAAGGATTTGGGAGCTGCAAAACAAATCCTTGGTATGAGCATAACTAGAGACAGCAAAAATCACAAATTAACACTGTCTCAGAATGAGTACATAGAAAAGGTGTTGAAAAGATTTAATATGCAAAATGCAAAACCAGTTAGTACACCTTTTGCTAGCCATTTCAAACTTAGTAAGGAGATGTGCCCCAAGACCCACGAAGAAATGGAGTATATGTCTAAAGTTCCATATGCAGTAGCAGTTGGAAGCTTAATGTATGCAATGGTCTGCACAAGGCCTGATATTGCACATGCAGTGGGAGTTGTAAGCAGGTACATGAATAATCCAGGAAAATAACATTGGATAGCAGTAAAATGGATTCTCAGATATTTGAGAGGTACCACAAATCAAGCATTATGCTTTGGTGGTTCAAACATTGCTCTACAGGGATATGTTGATGCAGATATGGCAGTTGACAAAGATAACAAGAGGAGCACTACAGGATATGTATTTACTGTAGGTGGAACAAATGTCAGTTGGGTTTCAAAAATCCAAAGTGTTGTTGCACTTTCAACAACAGAAGCAGAGTATGTTGCTGCTATAGAGGCTAGTAAAGAAATAATTTGGTTAGAAAGGTTTATGGATGAATTGGGTAAGAAGCATGATATGGGCACATTATACAGTGATAGCCAAAGTGCCACTCATCTTGAAAAGAACTCAACATTTCATTCCAGGACTAAACACATACATCTCAAGTACCATTTCATATGGTCAGTATTGTAAGATGGAGAGTTGAAGCTGGAAAAGATACACACTAGCCAAAATCCTGCAGATATTCTAACAAAAGTTGTAACTAGGGAGAAACTGAGAATGTGCTCAGTTTCAATTGGTCTTCAAGGATGACGATGAATATGAGGAACAACCAGGTCCAAAGAGGAGTAATTGTCCAACAAATGAAGCAGCGGTGGAGTTGCTACAATCAGTCTCCAAGTGGGAGATTGTTGGGTGTGGAGCCTGATTATCTTGTTTACTTTGTATCACAGCATTGGACCCTTGTACCTTAAAAGGGGCGGCAACACTGCCCATAATTAATCGCTGGCGTGGGGGGTCTAGGGGGGGGGGGGCGGGAGCGCTTTTTGGAGGCGCCCCCTGGCGAGGGGTTTCGGGGGCAGCACCCCCGAAGCTAAAAACAGATGTAAAATTGCCTTGTAAAAGTATAGTAATTTCTAGTCAATATAGGCCGTTCATAGGCAAATGATCTGGCGGTAGAAGTTATGTTTAGTTTAGGTTTTTTTGCCCTAGAAAGCAACCCCCTTGTATATATGAGGGTATTGTATTGCGGCTGTGTATTATGTGTGTATTCTCAGAGCGAGAAATAGATAAGGAGACTGTGAGAGAGAACAGAGGATATTACAGCGGATCTGCTGTAGGTTGTCTCTTCATTTTGCTGGATAATAGAAAGGAAGGATTGGCTATTTGAGGTTGACGTAGCCCAAACTGGGTGAACCACGTATATATGTGTCTCTCTGGTTTTATGTGTTTTTTGTGCTTGTATTTTCCGCATATTTTATGTGTTGCATTGCTCTGTAATATATAATTTTCTAACAGGATTCGCCTCGCTATTGGAGACATGCCTGTAGGTCTTTCTGGTCCAACATCTGCATAACACATGGATTTAATGTCAGAGCATACATTACATTTGTTGGTCGCCCCCTGACCTTGGCATCAGTGCAGCCCAACGAGCCATTCATGGCTCATGTGCTGGTGGTGTTAGGACTATCACTTCTTGTGGCTGGAAAATTGGTAATCGTTCCAGGAATAACGATACTAGGATGGATCCATATCCAAACTACTTTAGTTTTCCCTTCTTGCATTTCGTCAGTTGACGTTTCATATTGATCGTTACTACGTCTATCTAGTTTTAGAGGGTCGATGTTAGACAGTATACTGTAAGAAGAAGCTGTGTTTTTGTTGCTTCGTGTGGTGCTTGCGATCTCGCAGCTCACTTGATGGTGTGTAGCACTACTTTTAGTGCCAGGTCTGGGATAGGAATCCACTTTCCCACTTCCTATTCCTTTTCGTGCCCCTCGACATACCCTTTCGATCATCATGGTCATGTTTTCTATGGTGGGCCGGATACCGGTTAGGACTGGTGTTGCCCCCCTCCGTGACAGTCCTATTATGAAGTAAACATCTGAGACATCAATCTCGAGTTCTTGATCCCGAAGAATGAATTTTTCCTGATCCTCATCCCAGATACTGATCAAGTATTGCAACAACTTCATTTGAGCTCTGAGGCACAGTGTCATGAAGAAATTTTTCATTCCACAGTCTCTAAGAGCTTCCATGCATCTTTCATTATCCATGGAAAGCTCGTCTTCTTCACTGTGTTCCCTTTCCTTCCACTCGATCACCATTTTGCCACTTTACACCTGCAAACATGTTCATATGGAAATTATTAGCCAAATAAAAATCTAAGATTTGTGAAATTTAGGCTTTCTTACTTGGATTGTGAGTTTTAAAAGGTCTGCGCGACTGTTCTAGAAACAGTCGCGCCAACGGGCGCACCCTAGTTCAAAAAATTGGATGATTAGCACGAGTCCGTGTGAAACTCACGCAAAACACCGTGCCCTAGTTTTCACAATTTCTCCCTCAAAAATAAAAATTGAAGGCTGCGGGTAATGAAAGAAGACTTAAAATCTGGGGAAGGATGTCGGCTCTTACCTGGAACTAACGGATTTGAGATTGCTCTATCGGATTGCCCGCTATCATCACCGCAATATCGCGGTGTAAAATGGGTAACTATTTCTCCACAAGAGGTAAAAGTGAAAAGTAATTTTTTTTTACCATTTTTGGAATTTTATAACTTTTCAAAACCCTAATTAGGTTTTAAGACATGTTTTTTTATTATTACATTATGTTATTTCGAGAAATGGGTTTTACCTTTTTTTCTTGTGCAGCGACAGTTTTTTAATGAGATAACGATGAAGTAACGAGTTCAATTTTATACTTTTTTGGACTGGGTAAAAACACGAAACAATTACTACTGGAGTCATCTTTCAGCTCTTTTCTGACTCTTCAAAACTGAAAATATTGTCGATAATATTGTCATTTTGAACTCATTAAATGGCTGCGAAACGATATCTACCCAGTATACGTTTACCCCTTTTTCGGGCTAGGATATATTATTTACGAAAAAGAAATACCTTTGCCTATCACGACTAAGAGGTTCTTTCAGATATAGTTTTCTACCTTTTCGGATCTGAGGGTCTGTTTACAAAAATGGTCATGCTAGAGTTTTCTTTTCAGCTTCTTTTCAAACTCTCTAAACATGAAAATATGTCGAGTTCTTCCTTTATCAGACTTGTTAAACCCTGATGACATCGTACATCGTCACCATGACGTTCACCGAGTTCCACCTTCCTAGGGCTCGTAAAATGTACTAGGTTGGATTTTTCTGAAGGAAAAACTTACATCACAAGAATATGCTATCCCCTTCAAGCTTGTTTTCAAAAATAATTGGGGTACTCGCCAGAAATGGTTGTGTAAAATTGAACCAGTCTTTCGTTGTGTTGGCAGTATGTCCCTCTTGAACATGACACTTGTCTGCATTCGTGTCGGGTTGAGGACATCTCATTTCGCCATTTTTTGCCTCCATGGGTTTGGGTAATATGTTTTGACCTCTCATCTACTCTTTTCCATGTCATCATGACCTCAGATCCCTTTGATATCAAATACTGCCAAATCCAGAGTCGTGTCGCTGATATGTTCAAGAGAAGTTTTTCCTCTATAGTTTTCAACCTCCCTCTGATTCTCTGTTAGTCCTGATTCATTATCATTATGTTCCTCTGTCTTGTGTCGATGATGTGGGAAACATTATGGCCCTCCTTCGGCCAGGTCACTTCCTGTCGACTTCATATCATTATCCAAGAAGTTGATCTAGAGACTCCCTACCGGTACCTTGGAGCTTGCATGCATCAATGGCAGGTTCATCGCATTCAACGATAGGTCCACATCATTGGCCTTCGATTGAGTGATTCTACGGGTGTTCGATGCCATATCACTGTTCACATTCCGTGGATTGTACCTGTTGTACATTGAGATCCATTTTCATTATTGCTGGTTTCTCTCGCGCCTGTTAACAGATTTCATCATTGGCTGGTAATCAGGTGATTTTATTGCATGTTTGACTTCAACTCACATATTCGCATGCTTGAATTTGTACTTCTTCATGTCGAGAGGGAGCACAAGACCCTGGGTTTTGTCTGATAAGATCTAGGCTGCAGGATATTATGTTTTATCATGACTTATTGCATGACTCTTTTGATTGGATGGCTACGCCCATGCCACATGTTCATGTATCAAACATATCAGTTGTATTTGTAATTTCAAGTCTTCCGACAATGATGTTTGGTTCGAACGCATTCTCGTAAAGAATTTCACCCCTTCCTCTCTCTCGGACCTCATGCTTTAGGGGGCATCTGTTGCACAACATTTTGTCACTGTACCTGCAATCTCCATCTAGAACATTAGAGGTTCATTTCTATGACCAAAATAAAGTGTCATACCTTGCAAATACAATCACTGCATCCCTTGCCATGAGTACAACATTCCTTCTATTGACAACTTCCTGAACAGACCATCACAAATACCTATTTTTTCCTTGGCACTAGTAGACCATTATGCCCTCGCGCCGATTGGGAAATTAACACTAGGCCCCACGCCCATTGGCGCTCTGTCCTAGTTAGCTACCCGCGCCAACCTATTTATGGAATTTTTTTAAAAAATAGAGGCGAAGTTTCCATCATAAAAAACTTCGTGGGCGAGTCATCTGGAGTGGTTGGATTGAATAACCACGACCTTCCTCCTTTGGCCTCTTGTTTCCACCTTTTGGGAAAACCTCCGAAGGGTAAGGCCTCCCTTCCACTATTTTAGGGATCCCAACCTCCTCCTCTCCCTTTATAAATACAACCATCTTCCATTGATGTGCTAGATGAAATGAAAATATTGTAGCTGAAACGCTGAAGAGATTTTTGTACATTTGGTTAGAAAATATAGAACGAAAGAGATCCTCATTGAGAGAGCTTAGACTTGTGTCTTCATCCCGTCCGAATTCCCTGAAGATTCATCAAGACATGCTTTAACTGAACCCTGCTAAAAGAGGCTGCGACGTCAAGGCTCGATTGTAACTCTTTCTTCTATTAATACATACACATTTCTATTGTCTCATTCCCATTTTGCATTAATGTGTTTTATTTGATGCAATATTCTTAACCCTCCTTGATTGGTTAGTAATTATGAATGAGATCATTGTTTCGTATGTTGTTGTTTCTTGCTGATATTTATGTAGGTATCCAAGCATCGTTGCGGAAGGATCGTGACCCGCCGAGACAAGAATCAATAGGTCACCACTACGATAGCTATGACAACAGTGTTGGACTCTAGGTAGGTTGATCTACCTCGTCTTTTCATTCATTAATTAGGAACCTTCACTCTAGCTTGTCCCTTTGTTACTAGACCCACTCTAGGGCTAGAGGGATCATCTCTGTCCGTAGAGAGGATTTACCTGCATAACATTAGACGATTGGGAATTTTTAAGGCTAAAACCATACAAACAAATGTCTCTCAAGAAAGCTAAGAAGGATAATAAGTTATCACCCAAGTATTATGGTCCTTACAAAGTGTTACAAAATATTAGTACTATGGCATATAAATTGGCGTTTCTTGCATCTTCCTGAGTACACTCGGTTTTCCATATTTTATGCTTAAAGAAGGTTAATGATGAAAATCTTCCAGTTCAAACATTATTTCCAAAAATAGACGAAAAAGGAAAAATCATATTGGAGCCTGAAGTAGTCACAGAAAAAAGGACTCAACAACTACATAATCAACCAATTTAAGAGTATCTCATTAAGTGGAAGAGCTTACCTGCTAAAGATTCCACATGGGAGGATAAAATTTTTATACAAAAGCATCCAAAATTACTCAAGCATTGAGGAACACACTTTCTTTAAGGAGTGGGGCATGTTAGGTTCCTATATTACTAGTGTAGCCCCCTAGTTTTATTGTTTTTCCCATGTAGACCCCACATTATTATTTTTGTGCCCCATAGAATCCCCCACAATTGTTATTGTTGTGCCCTTATATTATTATTGTTATATAGGCTGTAATTATATTGTGACCCCTTAGAATCCTATATATACCAAGGAGGTATTGCAATTCATATCGTCCAATAATTGTTGATTTATGTAATGTAAAGAAGGTTTCACCCTTGAAGAGGATAATATTTAAGTCGTTGATTTATCTTTTCTTCTGTTTTGTGAGATGGTTGCATAACATCAACCTTGCGGGGGCCACTTCGCATACAAGATAACTTCATATTATAAATTCCTTTGTGTAGGCTATTATTCACCTTCTCTTTTTAAGGATGCCAAGTGATATGTCAATTAATGTGATAATTGTTTGTGAATGGCTGCCCTCTGCAAGCTAATGAAATGTCTGTGTGTCCACAGGTAATGTTAGAGCCCTTTGAAAAATGGGTTATTGATTTTGTAGGACCTATTATGCTGAAATCATTTAACAAGAGGTATATCTTAGTTTGCACTAATTTTTTTACAAAGTGGGTTGAAGCTAAATCTATTCCTTGTGTTACCAAAAAGGTTTATTGTTAATTTTCTATTTCATGAGTTTTTTACTAGATTTGCTGTTGGTAAAGAGCTTGTTACTGACCATGGGTTGCAATTCACTTTAAATCTAGTGAAATACATCATAGAACAATACCAGATAAGGCATTGTAAATATTTTTTGTATCATCCACAGGCCAATGGAAAAGTAGAGTCTACTAACAAGGTGATTGAAGGCATCCTTACAAAAATTATACACATGCATAGAAAGGACTGGGTAGCCATGCTTCTTGAAGGCTTGTGGGATCACCGAAAAACATGGAAAAATAGTACCGAGCATACAAATTATCAATTAGATATGGAAAGAAAGTCTTATTACCTATATAATTCTAGATTAAAACGTTCAGAACTAGAGTACAGTTGGGACTTGTTCTCTCTTAAGGACAACAATAGCATCTTTTGCAACTAAATGAACTTGAAAAAATGAGAAGAGATTTTTGTCAACAAACCATTTTGGATCATCCATAAAGAATTAAATGGCATGACTGATTGATAAAGAAGAAGCAATTCCAACTAAGCGATTGGGCTTTCCTTTACGATTCAAAGTTCAATAAATTTAAAGGTAAATTTTATACGGATTGGTTAGGCCCATATGAGGTAGTTTGATCATTTAATAATTCTGTGGTAGAAGTTAAAAATATTCATGATCAGGGGACCATATTCTTAGTGAATGCGCACAAACTTATATTATATCAATAACCCATCACTAAAGAAGAGTTTATCCAAAAGATGAAGGAACATTCATATTTGGAGAAGGTAGAAGGAAGGACTTTCAGCTTGTTGTGAGAACCTTAACCTCTTCTTTTCCTTTCAAAAATAAAATAAATAAGGGGAAAATTTGAAAAATAAAAAATGGTAAAATAGAAAAAAAAAAATGTAAAGAAAAAAATAATGCCTAGTTGTGAAAACTAGCTTGCTAGTGCGACTAGACAAGGGATCTTATGAAAAAAAAAAGAATTGGTGGGTAGATTCTCTCTTAAATAACTCAATAAAAAGGAAGAGCTAATTGGATTTTTAAGCATCTTGATTTTTCAGTAAGAAGAAGTTGTTTTCTAGGGACAATACTATGGAAACATACAAAGATCTGTAGTAATCTTTATCCTTACCAAGTTTAGGGAAATCAATTTGCTCCATCTATATACAATTGGAACTACACTTCCACTGCAGTTATTTTGTTCCACATAGGTCACCAACATTATTTCCTTATAGAGGGATTATCTTCTTTAGACTTGAGCATCTTTGTTTTCTCAAATCCCTATTTATTTCGTCCCCTCTCGTTGTCCCCTATTTCATCCTTCCCATTCTCATTATAATACATTTTCCTTATTCTATCGTCCCTTATATTACGTCCCCCTCTCTATATTCTTCCCATTTTTATCAACATATCCCATTCCCTACTTCTATCACCCCTTCTGTTATTCCATTTTTCAACATCCTTCCCATTCTTATTACTTTGTCCTTGTCCCTTTTCTTCCATCCCTTATTTTATTCCCCTTCTCAATATTCTTCCTATTCTTGTTACCACATAATCATCCCTATCTCTAGATTCCCCTTTTTATATATCCCTAGTTTATATCCCTCCTATTGTTTGATTCACTATATCCTTGTTCTCACTATCTCTTTTTCCAATTTTCATAGTTTCTACATAATTTGAATATAAGTGCTATTGTATAAATTAATGAAAGCACTCTTATGGCACTAGTGGAATTAGCTATTATTCTATAAAATAATGAAAATAACCCGTGATAGTGATGGATCTAACATAGGAGTAAATACAACATGCATATCTTCTACTAGCCTTGAAACAGTTGGGCCAAGAAACAAAATTTTATTGTGTTTGTATGGTGTAGAAGAGTTGCAGGATATCTCATGCATGTGCAGGATCACTTGTAGATAACATTCCACTTTGTTACCATCTACAATTTCATATCTTAATGATATCATATTTTTTTGGATTTGGGAATATGTGGATCACACAAGTTTGATGGTTTAAACTATTTTTGGAAATCTTAACAAGTGTATGGAAGTCCTATTTTACTATGCTCCAAAGTTTTAAAACTGGATAAGATAGGTTAATATTGCAACATGCACAATTTCCTAGCCTTGGTACCTGAGGAAAAGTCCTATTAATGTATACAAACGTTGGAATGTTTGGGTAATTTTTAACCTTTTCAAATTTATTTTTTATTAGTCCTTGGCCACTCTCCATGCATTGTTATCATTACAGGGATTGGGGGTGTGGAGGTAGTGGCATTCCTCTACTTTTATTCCTGTCATCATAGAATAATTGGGGATATCATTCAATTGACCCTAAACACTCCATAATGATAAATATATCTCGATACCCATTCCTATTATTCATCAATTCCCTTATTATCCTCTCTGTGTTGAAGTTTTCTTTGGAAATATCCATTAAACCCCAACATCAGTGCAAACTATAGGCACAACACTTTGGATTACCCCTCTTTCCCAATTGTTGAAAAGTTTTGAGTTTCAACAGTAACCAATATGGGGAAATTGGGCCTAGTTAGGCTTGAGTCATGATCCATAAAGGAGATAGAAAGTTTTACCGAGTACAATGCAAGTAGTAGGTTGAATTGAATTCCTACATAATTTTCAAGTTTTTGAAACAATATTTACTGAAAACTTCAATGGGAAGGTTGCCACCTTGGGAATTTTGGTAATGGGAGTCTTGGAGGATTTCATCTCCCAAGAAACAAGAATTTTGCACGAATGGGAGAATTGGTTTAAGAATTTACAAGTGGAACATGGAGCATGGCAGAGATTTATCTCAGAACTAGTGTATGAACATAGCTGGAAGAAGGGTGTCCCAAGGCACGTTACTGCACCCAAATGGAATTACCTTTTGTATGTGCTGCAAATTTTTCTTTTGTATGTGCTGCAAATTTTTCTTACTTGTGAGGGCCGGTATTCTATGGCATTCTTGTACCATATCTGGATGCTACTGCGTTTCGAATCATATCAAAATTTTGTATGGTAGTGACCTTGATATATCATACTAGTGTTTCATTTGTATTGGGACAAACAAATATATTGGGCTGAGGGAGATGTCAACCTAATAATTTTCATACTTTTACCACTATAAGGCCTCATCTTGTCCCATGTTTACGCATTTTGAAGCCTCCTACTCTGCACTTATAATACCCCTTTTTGGTACAGTGGTGGAAGAATGCCTCTAATAGGTATTTTCTTATAAATTTAAAAGGTAAATGTTTATTTGTTCCTAACACCTTCATTTACATGCATTATTTAGGCTTAATTATTATTTTAAAGGTTGTTAATGATTGTTATGTAGATCTTGGACCCCGCATAAGATCTTGCAACCAAGAGAACAAGAAGTGTAGGACTATTTCAATTGAAGACTACCATGTGGGCCATGATCAATGGGAATATTCTAGATGATATGGAGTTCCTCAACAAGGATTAGGTCAATTTCAATGTCACGAGGTTCTAGTTGGGTCACGGTTGATATTGGAGGTGCTAATATTTGATTTTTTCCTACCGCGATCTGCAGTTTTCCTAGATTGCTTTGTGGGTGCAACAAATATATTTTCTTCCACAAATCGTTATGATCCAAATCTACTTTTTTTGTATTTTCTATGATAGATTCAAAGTGTATTTTTGTAACATAAATAGTATAAAAATCCAAGCCATGGCTTCCTTCCTGGTTAGAAATATAATTGTAATGTTTTGTTGTTGGTTTAGATTCTTGGATAGCTCCCTTTGGTTTTTGGAATCTAAGCTACTATTTTGTGATGTAAAGACTGAGTAGTGATTTTATGCAAAGAGACTATGTGAGGTTTTATGTTTTATTATGTGCAAATTTGATTGCTCTGTGATCTAAATCCTTCACGGGTGAGCCTGGTTGATTGGGCCTGCCAAACAAGCCCGTTTCCCTTCATATATATATCTATATATATATATATATATATATATATATATATATATATATATGTTAATTATTGGTGCTTGGAATTTCATGTTTACATGTGTTATATCATTATTTATAGGTCTTGAGAATTTGTTGGTGTTCACAATAATAAAGTTTGTTTGTTTCGTCTCTTCAATATAATCATTTATCTTATGCAGATCTGAAGAGACTATTGTGGGGTTACAATGATAAATACTGTGTGCTCTGTCGCTTTGATCTAGCCCTTTATTTTGTGCTTGTTTCATATGCATATGGATTTTTAGATATGACAAATGCGAGTGTGATAAATCACTATTTGATACCACATATAAACCATTGGAAGTTTTATTTGTGTGCACTGTAATGAATGAATAACTCTATACTTTGTTTTCCATGATTATTATACATACTTTTGATTCTCGGATAAGGTCTAAAGCATTTAATTAACATTATACAATATATTTATCTTGATATGCGGTATTTTTTTTGTGTGTGATACAAATCTATTGTGACCTTGAGTGAATTATAACGTTATTCCTGGATCTAGTTGTGTTAGTGTACTGAAATAATGTCTAAGCATATATGTATTGCTTTCTTGGTTGGAAACTTATGGATTTATCAGTGATATTTTAATATATGCATTTTCATTGTCCTAATATTTTGAAAAGTATTCATTTGATGAGGAATTAGGTTCTCGATTGTTACATGAAAATCATATGATCATTGAATGAATGACTTGTGGCTTTTCCAAGTGTTTGAAAACAGATTAATTCTCATGCCCTTTTGTGGCTATAGAGTATCTCTTTAATAATATCTCATATTTTTTCTCATTGAATTGTGGTAATTTATTTTTTTCTCTAGAGTCTCATATTTTATTGAATATCAAGCTGGTCCAGTTCTAAGGATTTGAAACTTGTACACAAGGTTTTAAAAGAATATTGAGTTCCAAATTTGAGTAAAGACACAGTCAATTATGCATACGATTTTTTAGTTATATAGTTATCATATTTGCATTATATTGGTGTGAATTAACCATATTTAAAACCTTCCCTTTTGGTTTATTTTATTTTATACAGAGTATTCGGTACGGGACTGTGTTCGGACTTATAAAAGGTGTTGTTTCTTATCTTGGATTTATGCTCTGCATTATGTGTGGAAAATAAGGTTTTCATATTTACATTCCTCACAATAGTTTGAAGTTTACTAAGGAATCCCGACTCCTTTTTACTCTAGCCTAATGAGACAGCCTTTCACGCTGAAGTTGTTCCACCTATAAGGTACCAGAGCTCAGATTTCCACATGACCAGTAGATAGGGTTTAATTTTCAATAAATTCCATTTGATTGTAGGTTTGGAACACTAATTTGATAGTGTTTAGCAGGAACTTGAGGAGTGATAATCGAGATATTAGAGTAGGGTTTTGTTTTTTATAGTACCGAAGTCTTCTATAGGCACAGAGAATGTTGTGTATCAAAGTGTAAACTACCCTGGATTGACATAATGATGTTGGGTTATTAAATGACATATACTGCAACCAATAGGAATTAAGGAGCCCCTAAAGGACTCCCCTTGTCTCACACTAAATGAAATATCATAAATGAGCCAAGGAGAGCCAATGAATGAGTCTTGGCATATAAATATCAATGTATTTGGAACCAAAACAAGAGATAAGCCAATACAAAGTTATGTACAAATTGTATAGCTACTTAGCATTCCTTTCTATTCATAGAGCTCACCATTGAGAGCTTTCATAGGACTTCTTTGAGGAGAGATCATGCTTGCAAGGAGAGAGAAAAGGAACCTTTAAGATATTCATAAGGACCATTTCTCCATAAACTCCCTTTAATGTCTTTCAGGATAATTTGTAACTCTTTTCATCAAGTAATAAAGAGAATTCTCGCTTCCCTACCTATTGTGTTTCTTTATTTTGTTTTCCATTTTTATTACAGCATTGTAGCTAATGATATTTGTATATTTAGTTACAATACTAATCTGTTTATGTGTTTCTTTTTATAATCATTTTCTTTTTGGCTCTATGTTGAGAACAAAAACTTTGTAATATATTGGATTTTGGTACACCATTGCATAAAAAGACAAAAAACAAATTGGTGACTCCACCTTATTTTTCTTTCTTCTTTCTGTTGTTTGTAAGCTCTTTTACTAGCTTTGTTTCATTCTATTTTTTCAGTTAATTTCTTGTACAACCAATTTAGGCCACCTCTTGGCCTGTGTGTGCTGAAATTTGGCTTTGTTTCATTTTTAGGCTAGTCCACATGGATATCAAATAAAAAATCGTGGTGATTTTCTTGTGACTATTAGCAGAGATCTTGGGCAGGTTTACATAACCTTAAATCATTGTAATTTTCTCCTCTTATTTTAGTTTGGTGGAAACCCTTAATGACTTGCCCAAACTCCTGCATGTTTTAGTGACCTAGTTAGGTTTTTTTTTATTATAATTAACCACTAGTGTATAATAATTTAGTTTTTGTTGCCACATGTATGGCCTTTCTTTTGCTAACCAATTGTAGTATTGGGATTGGAAGTGGATTTAGTAAAAAATGGATTATGCTCTTCCCATTTTGCACATAGAAATCGGGGGGAATCATAAACATCTTAAAATCCCATTCTCATCTCCCTTTAGTATTAGAGGATAATAAGGGAAAGAAAGCATCACATTATACACATATTTTCTTTCATGCAAGGTACAACTTACAGAGTATAACTAGATTGAAAAGTAATTGATCCCATGATATCCGCATTTCTAATATATCATAACATTGTTTGATGATCACTTGATACTTTGCATACATTACACCCCATAAACCAATTTCACTTATTTTTTACTTTATTAGTATGCTCTTCCCCTTGCACCCAAAGTGATTAAGGGGAAACAAAAATTCCATTCTAGACTAGTTGTAGTTCACCATTTTCACACCCTAAGTCACATGATTTTTGATCATCATGCCAAACTCAAAACCTCTTAAAAGAAACCTAACTTAAAAATGTTGGGTATTTTTATATTCTTTACACGAATTTATGTAGGGATTGTTACATTACGTTAGGTGCAGTGAGGATATAGCAAACCCCCCGATTCATGGTTTGCAAGGGTGCGGAATCCCCCCCTACATGGGGTTCATGGAAGTGCCCTAATTGTTTTTTATGTGGAACTAAGGATGGAAGGCAGGCCCAAGGATGGTGGGAAGACCTACTCATGGTTTTTTGCATGATGGTTTTTTCCATGGTATTTTGTAGATCGAGTCAAGGGAACTACAATTATGTTCTAATATAGGGTTAATGTATTGGGGGTTTATGAATGCTTCAACATGTATATAATGTATTGTAACATTTAAAGGAATATAATGTAAATCAATCTGGTTTTCTTGGTATTGGGTTCCAGGAGAAAAATATCTGTGTATATTTTCTTTTCTTGCCTATTGTATATTTTATGTTTTTAAGAATTAATTTGTAGGTAATTTTTCTATAGGGTTAAAACCTTCAAAAAACATTAATTCACCCCATCACGGGATGAAAAAAGAGGTTATAGTATAAGTTAGGAACCTATGGGTAGGTATCCAAATAAACTCCCTTGGTCATTCTCATTTGAAACATAAAAAATTCTCTTTTAGGGAAATTTAAAATTGTCCATAATCCAGTGCCACAAAGCCAATGGTGAGAAGAAACTTGTGAAAGGGAAAATATTAGACCAAATATTATCATGGGCCTCTCTGAGTCTCTCAAATTTTGGTAGGGGTTCCAAATATACAGTTGATACCTAAAAGCTAATATTATCTCACCCACACTAGACAGAGCTATCTCAGTTGCCAAAACTTAGGGAATCTTACTAAAGGTGGAGAGGGAAAGAGAAATTGCACCCAGAGAAGATTTTGAACAACTTGTGGAAGCATCACCAATTTCTTTAGGACATTACCATAGTACCCCTTATTAAAACCCTCCCTTCATACCTTCACTAGTTTTCTTATGGTGCCTTGAGAGCCCACTATCATAAAAATTTTGGAAGACCCAATGAATTTTTTAGTGAAAGGATGTTACATCCTTTTAGGATTTCATATGGCAAACCATCACGCCAAAAATTTGGATTGTTTCAAATGATAAAAAATTGTTAAAGGAAAATAACATTTAGATTTTTGCTTTGTTTTATGTACTGATACTTTGGTTTTCAATTCAAAATCCCCTCATCATTCAACAATCATTTGAGCACCATAGGGGACCACTTAAAACCCTTCCACTATATATGTGTGTTAGGTCATATAGTTTTTCCTACTCAAACTTCCCCTAAGAGATCACCTCTTGATCTCTCTTTATTAGGCTCTTCCATCCTTGGTGATACTTTTTTAGGAACCTCTTTACCTCAAAGTATCCCTTCATCTCACACAAGTCAAGAATGAAAAATGACCCCATAGCCGAAAATGCTACATGACAGGCCATGCCTACCGAATTTCCCTTAGAGATACCAAAATGTGAAATGAAACCCAGGGAATATACCATAAACCATGCGATGAAATTTCATCTATGGTGTTATTCTAACAACACCATTGATGACTCAGTTCAACTCAGGCACTTCCAATGCAGCCTCACTATCCCCTCTACTAAATGGTACATTAGTGAGAAGTTGGGATCGCACAACACATTCAAATCACTAGCCAAGTAATTTATCACATTTTTCTAAATAGTGGTTCATCGTAACATCAGGTTAGAACTATTTTCTAAGTTTCAAAAAACATATTCCTATTGAATTATGGACAACATTCATGAGTGGCACAAATGCTGCAATTTTTTCAAAAATGATGTTCCCAAAGTACTTCTCTTAGACTTCTTTTGCAAGTCCCTCTTACCTGTCATACAAAGGACATTTACACCATCATGTTGCAAGACGAGTAAGAAGAAATAAATAAAGATCAATGATTTGAGCTTCTTTATGCATAATCGAGGTACCTTTATATAATAATCCTCGATTCTCCAAGAAATTAACCTTTCAACAAAGACATGTTGGGGGAGTCATATGCTACTAAAGGAATTATTAAGTTCATTTTCCAATATCAACACCAACAAGGAAACCCATTCACTATCAGAAAAAAGCATATGGACCATATCCATCATTCCCCTGGGTAAGTGGAGCATTGCTAGCCCCATCAATGCTCACGACAGGGTGCCATCCTAATATCATTTCTCAAGTGAAAAATCACCTCATGCAATGTGCACAATATCATCTGTATAATTTTGACGTAGTTTCAACATCCAAACATCATTATTTAAATGCTCCTCAAGTAAATTGACATTTCCCTTTCCAAGTTTAACAAAAAACTAACCCCCCGCATCCTCAACAGGATGTGGGGGTACAATTTGGTTAGCCTTCTTTCCACCAACAACAATAGGTGATTAACCCATCCAATAATGGGAAAGTGAAAGGAAAGAATAAACAGAAGGGAAACTAGGGATGAAGTGGCAACCTCAAATAGAAGAATACATATGGAGGAGGAAATTCCCCTAACCAAAACCAAAACTTGAACCAAGGCACCAAAAACCCACATATACAAGGCTGTAATTGTGTTCTACAAACTAACTATGCTTTCTCTCTTTGTGGGGAGTAAGACAATTCTCATAAATATCAAAGTCTTGGATGCCCCTCTAGACTACAAAATTATTTTTCGCCAAATATAAATGTATTCCACGAAGTTTGTAGCATCTTTGATACTCTTCACTATGAGCTTTCCCCATAACAGAATAATCATAACCATCGACCAATTAACAATATACGAGTCGAGTGCCTCCCAAAAACCCAACAATGTTTTTTTTATTTTCGGGATCTCAACAAGAACTAGTTCTCTCTTTCATATAAGTCTAACATAAAGTCATTAAATATTCTAGTCTCCTCGGTACATACCCAAGAGACCCCCTAGTCATGCTTTCTCCTGAGACAACTCTTGTATGCATAGTAACCACCTCTTCGAGTAAATCATCCTTGGAAAACCAATCCACAGCCATGGAAATAGCGATAGCTCTGATAAGTGATACAATTTTTTAAACATATGATAGCACTTAAACTCCCTTCCTGTATCTCTTACATGGTTTCATCTCACATCAAGTGATGTTCACACTTACCTTGACAAGCATGGCTTTAACACTACCCATTTGGTATTTTGAACCTCTTGCCATATTGGCTATGTGAGTGGTTCATCCCATTGGAAAAATTAAACTAACCCCACCTTTACAGGACCATACTCCTTCGAAAACACCAAACAATATAAGGACACTATAGGGAACCAAGAAATTTGAAGAGATAAAGAAAAATAAGAAAGACCCCTCAACCACAATCACCCCTAGGGTGAGCCCCCCATGTGCCCTTCGCAACATGTTGAGCCATCCTACTAATAAATTCCCACCATTGTACGATTTTAAATTAATTATTCATGAGCCTCATATTCCCCCATGTAACACCCTACTCCCACATTTACCCAAGCTAATCGATCCACTAGGAAAACATGTGACAAATAGTTACTATGATATGTTTAAATCCCCATGTGGAGTTAAGGAAGTCGAATCAACACACCCAAAAAAAAAATTGACCTTCTTCAGGAGTTATAGGACCTCGAGGGGCTAACCAATCACTCCAAGTGCCTAACCCCTAAGTTAAATATCCTTTTAACTTAAATAGACCCCCAGTCACTCCCATGAAAAGCCCTCCATGTGACTAAAACCCTCCAGCTACTCCCACAAAAACGCTTTCATGTGATTGCAGTGTTTTCTAAGACGTTTTGTGCCATCAACCTCGAATTTCGAGCCACTTTTCCGGGCTAGGAATCAGGCCTCTGCCAAGAACATGATGAAACTTTCAAATATGATAAATAAAAATGAAATAAGGCCTCTAATGAAAAACTTAAACAAATACCTAACCTGACCCATCCTAACCATGACATGAATTTCATCAAACACATCATGAACATGAAATGTACATGTCATAAATGCTCATATGAACATAGGGGTCTCATCATTATCTAAGATTCTTCAAGAAGGCTTGATTCCCTATCATAATAACTACAATATCATCTCTTAGGTCATGCATTCATTAATATTTCATTTACTAACCAAAACCTGATGAGATCCATAACTCAATTATATCATAAAACGATGCTTATAACCAAAATATTAAAAATGATAGAACAACCATTAAAATCACACAATAACAAGTACATTTACCCATCAAATACAAGAGGAAAATAGCTTTAATTAACATATGAAAAATCCAACTAAGTCAAGGACTTCCACATACCACCCAACCATATATTGGGCTGAACCAAATCGTTCTTTCAACAAACCACCCACGTTAAATATTCCAAGCATGAATGTGGGACTCACAACCAAACCAACTAGGGCTTCCTCAATATTTATCATGTATCTCGCCATTACTGTTCAACAGATTCCTAGGCCTGAAGCCCTTATCTGTACATCCGATTTACCATGTATCCTTCCATTACTCGTCAACGGATTCCTAGGCCCAAATAATAAACATAAAATAGCAGGCTTTACCGTAATCCTGCCATATACCAGTCAAGGGATCATTAGGCCCTAAAAAAGCATGAATGCCTCTGTATTTCTCCACCTAAAATGTGAGTAATTTGCATGTTTCCACCCTCAGGATTTACCATGTATCCCGCCATTTACTGGTCAAGGGATTCCTAGGTCTTTGAGAATTTTCCTGAGACCACTCCACTCAGTTTTTAAACCATCCGAAAATATAGCTAAACCAAGTAAAAGAATGTTATCACACCATGGTTATCTAGAAATGGCAAGACAAGGTTGAAAAATATTTTCACACATGGAAAAATCCTTCCCAATGACAATACGATAACCAAATACATGGATGCATAATCAACGCATGCAAAAACTTGCAAGGAAATCATACATGCAACTCGGTACCTGCAATTAATCACGTTGTAACTCAAACTCTTCCTTACTTTATCTTTGCTTCCCTTTGCTTCCATGTCCTTCCTTTTCCTTCCCTATTCCAATGTTAGAGTACTCCGAGAATTCTCTAAGCGTGCGAGAGTATGAGAGAGTATAGAGAATAGAGAAAGAGATCCAAACCTCCACTGTCAAAAGCTATGTACTAGTCCTCATAAGCCTTTTTATCATTCAGGCCTCTATTTTATTAAATTTTCCATTATTTTCATTCATTTTCATCCTCACATGCAACCTATGACCTTTCACCTCCATTTTCTCCTAATTTCCTTTATTTTCACAAATAAAATACCAATAAAATCCTCTTTTCCTTTTCAATGCCTTTTTGATTTCCTTTTCAAATTTCCTTAGCCACAATAAACAAAATGAACACCCACTAGGATGTTTTTCCCAAAAATCATCTTGGAATACATGTCCCATGACCTTAGTCTTAGTTTTTATTTATTAAATTGATTACATGAAATTTTAACCTGAAGCTGTTACAAACCCGTACCCGTTAGGGTAACACTGTCCCGAGTTTTCAATGACACCTATAACCAGAAAAACCATTGAAAACCAAAATATACTTCCCATGGAGCTTTATAACTTATCTTGATGCAATATTTACAATGAATAGCCTCTTGAGAAGAAAATCAACATGAAAAATATGACAACATAACAACCATACCACTTATTAAAGTTTTATAACATAGATAGTGGTGGTATTTACATCCATATACATATATACATATAAAAAACTACTTTGCCTCAACCAGCAAACAAGGAAGGATACATAGCCCACAACTGATCAACCATCTCCCATGTAGCTTCATCAAGCCCAAAGTGCTTCCACTGCACTTTAGCCTACTTAATTTCTCGGTTCCAGAGCATGAGCATATTTCTCTACAAAATACATCGAGTTTCCAATTGGAATTCTCCTTCTGGTTCCACTTGCAATACAGATCAATCAATCAAATGATCAATATATCTCACATATCATTTAAGCAATGAAACATGGAAAACATCATGGAATTTCACTGTCGAAGGAAGTGCAATTCTGTAGGCCGCTCGTCCAATCCTCTCAAGGAATTCGAAAGGCCTGCAATACCTAGGTTTCAACTTCACACACAACCCAATACTCAAGGAGCTCTTCTTGGGATTGATTCCACTAGTAAAAAATGGCTAATTAGTTACTAAAAAAATGACTAAATTTTGCATATAAATGATGAATATTCAGTCGGTGACCAATAGTAGTTAATTTACAGTATATTATAATGCGACCAACTTTTAGTCATTTTTAGATTAGTCATTAATTGGTTTTCTCACTTTTATCTTCTAGTAGTATATTTAGTCATTGATTTCCACAATTAATGACGAAATACACAACAAAATATAATACTATATGATCACCTGAGAAAACCAATTAATGACCAAATAAATATGACCAAAATGTTTGTCGCGTTATAAGATATTGTAAATTAGCTACTAATAGACACACACACACACATATATATATATATGCAAATTTTATTCGTCGTTTGAAACCTATTAATGACCAAATAAATATGACTAAATTTTGGTTGTGTTATAAGATACTGTAAATTAGCTATTAATAGTTGCATATATGAAAACTTTAGTCATTATTTGTAATAAAAAAATTATCATTTGTTTTATTCATTTATCTTTTTTTGGTAATTTACTATTCTTTATATAAACGACTGATTTAGTAATTTATATTCATTTCATTTATTTTCATTAACAATCATTATAAACGAATAATCTAGTCATTGTATATTCATTTTATTTATATTCCTTATTGATGAATAAAAGCTACTAATTCAATAGTTTTATATTCATTTTATGTGTTCTTTTTTTTTTCAACATAAATGAATTAGTATGATTTTGTGACTATATTAAAAAAATATCATACAATATTCATGCCCATATAATATGAAAACACACAACACAAATGTTCACACTAAATTTTAATTGTCTCTTTAATTAAAATGGCGACAACCAATTAAAAAATGTCAAATAGTACAAAAGGTGAAAAGTAAGTGAATAAGTGTGATCTTAAGTTTTCGAAATCTAGAACTTTAGAATTTGAAAGCATCACAATGATGCACCTAGCCTGTCACTCAATTTCCTACTTAACCCAATAAAGGGATAGGATATATAGAACTTAAAAATTTCAAACATATGTGTACTAAATCTAACAGAAAAACATAACTCTTTTGATGTTTTCTTTCAGATCTAGCAAGGGTCAAACATGTGTTCCTATAGGTACACAAGTGCTCTGAGAAAATGAACTGGCCGTACTCATGTGACTACTAGGAACAGCAATAGATAAGGAATCAATGTTTGATGTTTCTGACTCCATATAAAACTAAGCCTGAAATATAGCCAAATGGGCATAATATGCTTGGGGTACCTGTACATAATAACAAATAAAATATATGTCAAGGACAATCCCCAAATATATGAACCAAGTATATATTTATGATCTAGCATTGGAGGCCTACGTCCTATAGAAATTAAGCATGTACATCTCGCATATCTACCACAAACCAATAGATACAAGTCAATAGGAACCCAATAAAATATACAAGGCATTAATTTTTTTCTAAATTTGTTTCAATTTAATAACAAAAACCAACTCTCATTTTTCAACTAGAAGAGCACAAATATCATTTTTTCGAAACTGAAAAACAACCATTCCTCGAGAACTAACATTATTTCAAACATTAATTAAGATTTACCTTAAAACCAACTACAACTACATATGTATTGATATTTTTCATCTAGAACTTACAACTCTTATCCTACAGCTTAAACATGAATTTTGCAACCCGAAACTATAAAATTTTCAATATAAAACTCAAAAACCAATAAGCCAAGTAAAAGTCCAAATTGATAAGAAACACACTAAAAGCAAATTATAAGATTTTTAAAATATGTTATTAGGGGTAAATAGGATGAGGTATAGATCTACGTGTAACAATTTTTGTTGGTAAAGGACTACAATCCATCGGCTATGAATTTGTTTTCATCCCAAAGAACATGATAATGTGCAAATATACTAGTTCCCTATAAACATCATAAAAAAAGATCGGTCAATATTCTAGTCAACATGTTAATCTCTTCTAAGTTGGAAAACATAATAACATATTACCCTCAGAAGATATCAAACTATTATCTAACCAAATGGAAAATGTAATATCAATGGTACGTGAGTACCAACATCCTTGTAGAGGTAAAAGTCAAATTCTGTTGGATGGAAAATTTTGGAGTCAACTACAGTGCCTATCATATCATAAAAAAATATCGTAATCATTAACTCTTATGTAAGATAAAATGAAAATTACAATAGAATTATGATCAATAGCAGACTATCATACACAGTATCTAACAACTGCTAGTTGTGTATTCCATAAAAAGTATCTTCTTATCTGGTAGAATGTTTCTACTCTTGTTTGTATCATTTTGATCTGGATGGTTGTTTGTAAAGAGTTTGGTATGGTGACTTTTTTGAACCACCATAAAATTAAATGGAGATTGATAATTTGGTGCAAGAGATGCACAGGCCTGAAATTACCACCATAGAGATTCAACTCACTGCATGGAGATAGTCATTTCAATATGGATAAGATGGATATATGGATTTTACAAAAAATTAGAAAAAAAACAAATTTGAACCATGAATTTTGAATGTAACATTAAAAAGGTTATCTTATATTTATAGATAATCAATGACTTTGTAAAAAATAAGGCATAACAAGGATTTTAAGAGGAACTTCCTCAAACAAGAAACAATCAAATTTGATAATTTGAAAAAATTAACCTTAAAATAATAATTCTCTTTATTAATATCCCCAACCTTATGAGTACAATTATTTCTCTCTAGACACTCAAGAAAATGAATATTTTTTTATCCTACAGTGAAAAAGTATGGTGCTTCCATTAATTACATATGGAATTTGGGGGTTCTTTTCTTGGCAGTCTTTCACAAATTATAGTGCATGTTTCTTTGTTCATTATTTTGGATGGTGCATGAGCATTTAATCATCTAGAGCATGTGTAAACAAAGATGTCATTGGGTTGGTAAAGTTGGATTGTTTGGAAAGATGCTACTAGTTATGGCAATGACAACTTAATGACTAACAATTATTTTTTCTCATGGAAGTTGAAAATTTTATAATTTCCCAGCTTTCCCTATTTTGTCTCATACCTTTATCTCTACAAAATTTATCCTTTTTGACTTCATCTGTACATAAGGAAACCAAATTTCAAGTCGTTATACCTT
This sequence comes from Pinus albicaulis, assembly GCA_034641835.2. Taxonomy (NCBI): domain Eukaryota; kingdom Viridiplantae; phylum Streptophyta; class Pinopsida; order Pinales; family Pinaceae; genus Pinus; species Pinus albicaulis. The sequence continues at coordinate 227,937 of JAXQQM020084769.1, read as the reverse complement.
GTCTTAGTACAAGTTATAAAACGGGCCTATCATAGTGATGCAGGAGCATTAGGCTCAAAAGTTACTTTGTACATAAATAGCCATAGGGGGTCCCATGTTCTTTGAATTTCTTGTAAATATTAATATTTTGAATATTTGGTAGGAAATTGTAATTGTTCTCAAGTCATTTTGATAACATGAGAATTGGTTGAGATAGGAATATGAAGAGTCAGTTTAGGATTAGTTAAGTTATTAAGTCTGATTTTAGGAATTTGGAATGTTAAGAGTTGTTGAATTGTTTGGAGACCTGAATCGATTCAGGCCATCCTTGTGGTATAAATGTAACCCTGACGAGTCTAAAGAGAGAGAGAGAGAGAGAGGGAGAAAGAGTTAGAGGTAGAGAACCTCTTCAGCGATAGAATAGGAGGATAATGGCCATCGAATTGAATATCTGGCCTATCATGAATTGTAAGAATTAGCTGAGATTTATCACCTGTATATGTATGTATATACCTGTTTATGAAGAATTTTTTATGAGTTACATGTGTGACTGTATATCTTCTTGGTCGAATCGTGTGAAGGAATTATCTCAATGTAGCTGTGCATTTGTTCTTAAACTCTGCATGGGGAATACCTTGCGTGTTCGTGCGTTCATTGATTATTCTCTGTAATTATGTATAGTATGAGTCTCTACGTACGAAGTTAAAATTGAAACCCTGTTGAGAAATCATGGTGGGGGTTTAACTCTGGTTAACGAATACTGTGTGTCATTAAAGAAATCGACTTTCTTGTCAGTGTTATGTCTTGATTGTATGTGCCTTGATTATATGTGTGTTCTCGATGAGAGTATTTGAATCTGTAACAGTTAAGGATTCGATGGTAGATCATGTCCGTATGGGTCGCTTGAAGTATTTGTGAAAGTGCAGTTGATCCGCGCGAAGCGATACAAGTGGAACTCTGGAAGTGGGGTTCATTGGATGAGTGTGGTGTAACGAGAAGCTATGTATTGACTGAAGTGGGAGCGAAAGCAGAGCATTGAAGTGTTGGACCGGAACCTGGAGTGTAGGAATAAGTGGAACCATGACCAGATGAACAATAATGGAAGTTTGGAGCTGGACGGTGGGTTTTATCGCACCACCTTTGCGGCGAAAGCGGTATTTTAAGAGTTGGGAGAAATTCCATAGATTGATCGATGCATGTCCCCGAGCGACATTACAAAACCGCCTCCACTGCGCGACATCGCGCATTAACCATCGACCAAGGATACGGTGTGATATTGATATATACCGTTGATCTAGGGGAAGGTGCATCGCACGGTGATCGCCTTCGGAAGTAGCATGGAGGTTAACTTAAGGTACGGGCGTGTGTATTTGATTGATATCTGTCCGATTTGATGTTGCGGCGCGCTGGAACATGAGCCCTCCGATCGGGTCAATAGTTAATCGAGGTAAGTGACGTATGTTGGTGTGGGCCAGACTTTAATATATAGTGGTGATTAATAATTAACCAAAGTCTGAGTGGTATATGGTATACGGTTGGAAATATATGTACATGTCGAGGGTCAATTTATATGGTTTTAATAGCCCAAAGTATTATGTCGCGTATATTGGTTGTACATGAAAAGTTGGCGCATATGTATACGAAATGGACTGTCGGGTTATAACTATAGAGGAGTGTTGAACTAATATCTCAATTCTCTGAATTGAGATATTAAAATAACCCAGACTTATTTGTTAAAAAAAGCCAGCGTAGAATAAAGGGAGGTTGTGAGATTGTCGGACTAGGTAAGAGTATTGGACATGAAAATTTGGATGCATTTACACACAGTTGAAGTTGGGACCAAGGTAAACCAGGGATAAGGGAGGCCCCGCTATCACATAGGTTCCATAATTATGACTTCACCTGCAGGGAGTATTATATAATTCTTATATTTCCCAAACACAAATTATTAATTTCTCTTGTAAGAATAAAGAAAATAATAAGTGAAACATATATGAAATGCCATGAAGACTTACATGTATTTTGGAAGGGTGGAATCATAAAAGCATCCATACTTGATGAAAAAAATGCATGGCCATAAAAACTTTGTGGAAGGGAAATTGATACCTCAACCTAGTTAGTTTTGTCTATAAATTTAACTTATGAATATCTACATAAATCAATTTCAACTTTTAAATAAATTCAAATATTTAGAAAATATGCCATACCTTGGTTATTTGGAAACTTTGTATTCAACTCTATTGTCATCCTAGTCATGAAAAGTTGCTCAATAGATCCTAGAAACCCTTCTAAACTTCCCATATGTAAAAATCCATTCCCATCCAGACCACCTCCATTACAAGTGGTGAATTGTGCATCCAGTTGAATTGGTGGGCTAGAGGAGAACACTTCAATATTAGGCATTGCAGAATCTTGATTGAAACTCATCTTTCTCATGGATTGGACATTCAATGAGGATGGTGGCATGAACACAAACACTTCCATGACCCTTTTAACCTCAATGATGTAAAAAATTGGGCCAGTTTTCAATTGGTTGCTTCAAATGCAGGGCATAAAAAGAATTGGATCATAGAAACATGTACATGCTAAGAAGGAGAACATAAGCTAGCTTTGAAATCTTACTTTCCAAAATTTCCAAGTAAAAATTGTGATATCTGGTGTGTAAGTTGAGTACAGAGCCCACTAGAGACAACATAATGTTGTTTTCTTATTTGAAATTATGGTTGTTTAATACCTGGTGAGTATGAGTACACTCTTTCAATAATATTTGCAACACATTAGCTGCTATATCATTAAAATTTTGTGGAAAAAAAATTGAATGCAAGAGCTAAACAAATGAAAAGCTATTTTCATGCCAAATCTTGGTTGCATGCATCAAATGCTTTACAAAATTCATCTGTTCAAGTATGGAAAAATTGAACATAATTAAGGATGGTTAAGTACTTATTAAGCTCAAGTCTTGGTGCCTCTACTTTGTAAATAAATGGAGATATGAGGTTACCTAATGCCCTTTCCATCACTGTGAGGTGGTGTTGTTTTTCGGGAAAATGGTTGAATAACAAGATCTGATATTTTACTTTCAACCATATATAGTAAGTCCTTAAAAGTTCATGATTTTCCCTCTCAAGTCTTTGCCACACTATTAAATTCAATAGTGATTTTAATGACACAAGAAGAACATTTAGTTTTTTTAGAAGAGTGGAAATTTTATCGACCTTGCCTTAAATGCTTTGATCTACCTTGTTACAAAAACTATTCATCCACATAAAATAAATTTTCACCAAGTTAATCAATAAAAACTACATCACTTCCTAAACTTAAATCATGTTGGTTAAATTATGCATATTCATTACTTGTTCTACTAGCCTTCTAATTTTTGTTTTTGTTTGTGTCAATAGTGCACTTTTTTCAATTTAGGTTCTTGTGATGCCCAACCTCGTATGAGGTTATGAGAAAAGGAATGTCATATGTGAAAAATGAAAATGGAGTAGAGATAGAATAGTTAAATGACTATTAGCTTGAACAAAATAAATAGGAGAGAGTTCAAGTTGTAGATAATTCATTGCATGGGTTAATAGTGTCTTTATACAAAAATTCCAAAGCATATTATGTGTGAGTGCAAGTGTGTAAGCCTAAAAATTACAAAATTTATCCTCTAGAAAAAATGAGATGCTTGACATTTATTAGACATGCCATTTGACTATGATTGACAACTCCAATATAATGCAAGCATAGAGGGATTACATTTCCCAAAAGAGACTCCAATATAATCCAGGTATAGGGGGATTACATTTCCTAAAAGAAAATTAGTTGCATCAGTTCCTCGGTTGATAATATCCAGCTATAAATTACATTAAAATTGCATCACTTTCAAAAATCCATACAAAATAATTACAATAATATAATATCTTCAACTAATTTTTGTAACAATTTTACCTTTTTAATTAACACACCTATAGTTCGGTGCTCTGCCATGAAAATTTATTTTAAAATATTAGAATATCCCAATTTACTAAAAATATAATAATGGATATTTTTTCCAAGAAACATCTAAAACATCCATCAAAGCATATATGTCAAAATGGAAACAACTAAACTCACATCCCATTTTTGATCCAGTGGATTAAGAAAGTGCTCAAAATTCAAAATGTTCAAATTTGCTCGAAACCAGTGCCAAAGCGTAGATATCGTCGCCCTGAATCCAACGCAACTCGTTTCACTAAAATATGACATCGGGTGCTCCATATATAGCATTCTGTTCGAATTGGGAAAAAATAATTTGAAATTGAGTTTGCAAGGATGCCCAATCAGCAGTACGTATGATGGTTGGGCCATGACTGGGCAGGTTGACTGGGTCCTCCATTACCCTATGGGTGATCGACATTTGGCATCATTTGATTGGTTGTAGCATGGTGAATTTTTATTGTTTCAATAGTTGTTGTGGTGGCCCAATGAGTGAGAGCCACGTGGGCCAATAAGTGGCTGCGACGTGGCCTCCTCACGACCATGTAAAATTTTGTTTGGAGGTCGAACAACCCCCATGGGAATAAAAAATCAAACCTCATACAAGCCAAACAATCCTTCCACAATCTTTGTTGCATTATTTCTTATTATATATGGTAGTAAGGTTACATTTAAGGTTTAACGAATTCATATTCCAGGGAGGGGACCGTGGTTAATCGTAGATCCTGGTCCACCAACCAGGGTCAGGGGTTAACCCTGGCCCCAAAACCTTATATTAAATGTATTAACCAAAGTTCAATGAAAATGTATTAACACGGAAAACATACCATATATACCACTGAAACTATATGTTAAATGTTATGCAAAGTCCAGGAGCGGAGAATGGTTTGGGAACTCGGAAGTCTGGTTAGACAGTTAAAACATTACGATGTTTGCATATGTAACGGTTAATGCCACAGTTAAATTGATGGGTGGGGAGAGTAACTTGCCTTGGGAAGTGTTCCCGCTAGCCCCAACCCATAGTCAACCTCAACCGACATTCAACCATGAGTATTCAAACCTGGAGTCAACACCACCAGAAAGAAAGTGTACATGCTCCAAAATCGACGACGGATCAAAGGCCACTTGGCGCAATTCTAGATGGATAAAGGCCGAATGAGCACGATTAATGGTTCGACAAATTGCACCCGGTGCAGCTGAAATCTCACCGGCGAGGGGCTAATTTATTGCTCCGTGTGGTCGCGAAAGGAGGAAATTGTGGAATAGATTGCAGGGAAGTGCGAATTGTAGGAAATTTAGCAGAAAACTTCCTTGGAGCATAACTCAGTCAGATTTTGACCTTTTTTTAGTGCAGAAAGAGCCCACCTAGACATTTTTTACTATTTAGAGCCATTGGAGACATTGTTTTAGCTTTCTGAGCACTATAACTAGATGTAAACACATATTTTTTAGCATAATGAAAAATACCCAACATTGGAAGTTGTACCAAGAGATGTATCCTAGGAGGGGTGGACTCCTTCATCATTTGTAGTTTTGTGTATTGTTAGGTCCCTATATTTCTAGTATAATCCTTTATTGTTGTTAGTGGAACCCCCTTATTGTTATTGTTGTACCCCTGTAACCCCCATATTGTTATTATTGTTAGGTCGGCTAGGATTACATTGTGGCCCCATGGACTCCTATATATAGAAAGGAGGTTTTGTCATTTGTATCATCCAAGAATTTTTCATTCAAGTATTGTATTGGAGTTTTCCCCCTCAAAGTGGCTTATGTCTAAGGCGTTGATTTCTCTTTTCTTCTATTTTTGGAGCTGGTTTCACAACATTTGGTATCAGGGCTTTGGATTCTAGGGTTTCACTGCTCCAAACAGGTCATCATGGAATTTTTGCTATAACTTGTTCTACGAAGTTTCAGAAACTGAAATTTTCAGGGTGCGAAGCCAAAATCATGAGGAACATCTTCACAAAATTTTAGAGCTTGGTTTGCAATATTTTCGGAGATATGGTCTGTGGAAGTTAGGGATTTGTTAGGCTCCCGAATTTCATCGTAAAGAGTTGATCCTGGGAAAATATTCATAAATCTCTCTCTGAGCATCAAATTGGAATGATGTAAAAAGTGGTTGCAAGTACATGGAATTTAGTTTTTTTTCTATCAATTTCAGAGCTGAAGGAGGAAACAGTGACACGTGGAAAGTCATACAAGTTCGCTCTACTGAACCAGTCCATAATTAGGTCATTGTGGGAGATTGGACATAAATTTTCCTTGAAGAATCCAAATCAGGTCAGACCTGTGGCATTCGAAAGAGGATTCAGAGGGATACCTCAGGGCCAAATTTAAGATATTGAAGATCCGAAATCACAGAGATAATTCAGCTTCAATATCAAGCTCCTCAAAAGCAAGAAAAATGTGTGTATTTTTTTTCTGAATTGCATAAATCTTGTGTAAAAAATCAGTTTGAAGTGATTCCAAGGGCCTATTAAGCATATATTTCAGTATTGGGTTCTAAAATGCCTCCTAAAAATAATTCAACACCCATTAATTCCTTAGAAGACTCTACTATGACTCATGAAGATGAAGAATTGCAACATGATCTATCAAAATTACAAGAGCAAGTGCACCAAATTTCGTTCTCGCAAAGAGCAACAAAAAATGAAATGGAAGTTTTGAAGAAATGTGTGGAAGCGAAGATGGATGGTTTGAAGAATAATATGGATGGTTTGAAAAAAGGTGTGGAATCTAAGATGGATGGCGTGGAAGCTAATATGGAGGACATGGAAGAAAAAATGAAAGACAACATGGAAAACATGAAGAATTATCTAAAAGTATACATGGAAGGTTTGACAAAGTTGATACAAGAAATGATTCCTAATGGCGAAAATATAGTAGAGGAAACTCATGATGAGAACAAAATATATGTTAATCGTGATTTCATAAACTCCAATGTTGGATTGAATAACCACCATATTCCAAAGATGGATATGAGGAAGTTTGATGGCAAGAATCCCGTAACATGGATACTACAGATGGAGCAATATTTTGATCTCAATAATGTGAAAAACACACAAAAGGTACGCTTGCAACTTTACATTTAGAACAAAATACATTTCTATGGTATCGATGGCATTGATCCCATAAATAAATTGTCACTTGGTCAATTTTTATGGAGGAAATGATAGCACATTATGAGGATACAAAGAGCAACGCCTTCTTTAGCCAATTGATAAATCTCAAACAAAAGGGTTCAGTGGCGGAGCACATTGAGGACTTCCAAAAATTGAATATAAGGGTAACTGGTATTCCAGAGGAACACCAGATTGATTTATTCATAGGGACTTTAAAGGATAACATCCAACATGAAGTTCACGTTTGGGAACCTGATTCATTGGAGAAGGCACTCAGGTTGGAAAGAAAATTTGAATGTAAAATTATGGTGACAAGGAAGCCTACCACTCACATCTACAAAGATGGAATTTTTGCTACTCCTGGACTTCCACAGCCTACAAGGTTGACACCACAACAATTGGAAGAAAAAATAGAAAAAGGGATTTTCTACAGTTGTGATATAAAATACACTAAAGGTCATAAGTGCACTGAGAAGAAATTATTTTACATAGATTGTGAAGAGGAGGAAGAAAATGAAGAAGAAACTTCAAAAGTAGAGGATATACACCAGGAAGAAACCCTAAAAGAAGAAGAAATGTGTCCGACCATATCATGTAATGCATTGGCAAGAATTATTACTCCTCAAACTCTCAAGATATGAGGAAACATCAATAAGAAAAAGGTAATAGTGTTGATTGATTCGGGTAGTACCCATAATTTTATTCATTGTAAGGTAGCCAAGGAATTGAATTGTTTCCTATACCCAACACCAGAATGTCAAGTGATGGTTGCAAATGGAGAAACTATAAATTGCTCTGGAAAATGCCATAATATCAAGCTAACCATGGGGGAATATGTATTGAATAGTCCAATGCTTTCCATTCCTATGGGAGGTGTTGATGTTGTACTAGGAGTACAATGGTTACAATCTCTGGGGACAGTAGCTTTTAATTTTCAAGAACTTTTCTTGAATTTTTTTCAGATGGAAAGGAATTCGAATTATGGGGTATCATAGTGAAGCCAGGAAAGATAATAAGCTCTAATGTCATGACAAAGCTTTTGAAGAAAGAACAATTAGGCGTAATTGCACAATTATGCTCAATAGAAGTTCCAACATCAAAATCATCTATTTCTGCAGATCTCCAAAAAGTCTTGGATAATCATTCCAAGGGGTTTGAAACTCCCAAAGGACTCCCACATATTTGTGATCATGATCATGCTATTCATTTGATTCCAGGAAGTGTTCCTCCAAACATCAGGCCTTATAGATATCCTTATGTCCAAAAGAGCGAAATTGAACATATGATTGCAGAAATGTTAGAGGCGGGTATAATTCAACCTAGTCAAAGTTCTTTCTCCGCTCCTGTAGTATTGGTACACAAGAAGGATGGATCATGGCGAATGTGTCCGGATTATAGGGAGCTCAATAAGCTCACCATTAAAGATAAATTTCCCATTCCTGTGATTGATGAATTATTGGATGAATTAAATGGAGAAATTTATTTTACCAAGTTGGATCTTCGTTTAGGATATCATCAAATTAGAATGAAGACTGAAGATATCCCAAAAAAAACATTTCGAACTCATGAGGGTCATTATGAATTTTTGGTCATGCCTTTTGGCCTTACCAATGCACCTTCTACATTTCAAGGGTTGATGAATTCCATTTTCAAACCCTTCCTTAGAAAATTTGTGCTAGTGTTTTTTGATGATATACTAATCTACTGTAGGTCTTGGAAGGATCATTTTCAACATGTTGATAGGGTGCTCAAACTATTGGAGGAGAAACAATTATATGCAAAAACATCCAAATGTTTCTTTGGAGTACAAGAGGTGGAATATCTGGGTCATATTGTATCTCACGAGGGTGTTAAGACCCTAACAAAATTAAAGCCATTAAGGAATGGAAATTCCCCACAACCATAATGCAGTTGCGAGGATTTCTAGGGTTAACAAGGTATTATCGCAATTTTGTTAGGAATTGTGGGAGAATAGCAGCACCTCTAACAACGTTATTGAATAAAGATGTGTTTTCATGGACTCCTGAAGCAACTAAGGCCTTTGAACATCTTAAAGAGGCAATGTGCCTAGCACCAGTCTTAGCTATGTCAGACTTCACAAAAACCTTTATTATGGAATGTGATGCCTCAGGAAATGGAATTGGTGTTGTTTTAATGCAAGAAGGAAGACCCATTGCTTTTGAAAGTCGTTCAATCAAAGGAAAGTATTTACAAAAGGCTATTTATGAGAAGGAAATGTTGGCAATACTACATGTACGAAAGAAATGGAGACCTTACCTAATGGGAAGACACTTCAAGGTAAAAACTAATCATGATAGTCTTAAACACTTTTTGGAAAAAAAAATATCTTCAGAAGAGCAACAAAAATGGGTCACAAAGATGTTGGGTTATGACTTTGAAATTGTCCACAAAAAAGGGAAGCTAAATGTTGTTGCAGATTCACTCTCAAGAAAGGATGAAGATGTGGAAGCATTACTTTGTGCCATTTCAATTATCCAACCAGATTGGATAACCAAAGCAAGGGATGAATGGAAGAAGTACGAAGAAGTGTGGGCTCTCATTCAAAAGTTGCAACAAGATCCTAGTACATATGATACATTTAGTTGGAAAAATGGTTCCTTATGGTACAAAGATCGCTTATATATTTGCAAGAATTCCCAACTAAAACAAAATTTTCTTTTGGAATTGCACACTTCTCCTTTAGGAGGACACTCGAGATTTTTAAAAACTTACCACAGGGTGAAGAAATAATTTTTTTGGGATAACCTTAAATCTGATATTCAAAATTTTGTGGCGGAATGTTTGGTTTGCCAGCAAAATAAAGTTGAGACAATTAAGATCCTGGGTCTTCTACAACCTTTATCCATTCCAAGTCAATGTTTGGAGGAGATTTCAATGGATTTTATCACATGTTTACCTAAGTCCGAAGGAAGGAGTGTCATCATGGTGGTAGTTGTTTAGTCAATTCAGTGTCCTAAATTGATAGCATAAATTATCGACCAGGGCTTGTAAACTGATGAGGTATACTTGCACTATATGTGCCTAAATATCCTTATTCTTATTTTATTGATTTCCGTATTTTGTTGATGTTTTTGAGTTTTTTTATGTTTAGGTTTTAGTATGCTATCATATGTTCAAAAGATGACATCAAATCTATGACAAAAAGGAAAGAAAAGGGAACCTTAGATTCAAAACAGAGTGTAATTGTAAATTTGGTCACTAATTAGGAAAATGATGAAAAAAAATAGAGCATTCTAATCCATGGATGTCCTAGTTTGAAAATGAACATGTAACTCAAGAAATTATATTTCAACCTGATCCTTTTTAGTTAGAGGTTTTTTGGAATAGTCTGTGGAAGAGATTGAACTCCAATGTGATGAGGATCTTCCTAAAAACAGATAACAACTTAGAATATTATAGTGCAATCTTATTCATATGATAGAGATATTTTGGAACAGCTTGAGAAGAAAATTGCTATAATATGCTAAAGATATCCTATGAATATTTGAACTACTTATGACATTACAGCTGGATCTCGTTCATCAGCTAGAGATTTATTGGAAGAGTTTATTGAAGGAGACTAGATATAACGAAATAAGGATCTTATAAACAATAGGTAACCCATAGTATTACAGTTAGGTCTTTTCTGTGATTTAGAGATTTATTGGAACAATTTTGAGAAAAGACTGTTTGAAACAATATGAGGATCTCCTATCCAATTTCAGAATCACAAAATGCTAATTAACTCAACATAGTATAACCAAATCTCATTCGCATAATAGTGATATGTTGGAAAAGCTTTTAAGAAAAAAGAATGGCTGTAGGATACTGAGGATCTTTTAATCTAAATGACAAAGCTAAAGTGCTGGTAACTCAAGATGTCATAAATAAATCCATTCATTCAATAGAGATATGTTGGAAAAGCTTTGAGAAAAGACTAATTATAAAATCATGAGGATTTGTTAGTTAAACAAATAATGCAAGACATGATACTAAAAGATATGAACTCAAAAAATTGTCTAAGTGAGAAATATAACAACACAGAATTAAAATCTACTTATCTAGAAAGCATGTAGAAGCCTCCTTAGATAGCAGGGGCACTCTGCTATGAATTTGGCATGAAAATCTTTAACTCCTCAATTTTATCTTCAATACAGCATCAAAGTTATGCTTCTTCTTATTATCAAAAATACTTCGAAATGGAGTATCACAGTATTGGAAAAAATAAGAGTTAACCTTTTTCTCTCGGTCTCACCATGCTAAATTTATAGGCAATTACATAACTGATATTGAATGAAAGTAGGAACAGGTGTATTCTAAAGTCAAAATCAAACTAAAACTCCTTTTTAGGACTCGTGATTTGTTGAAAGAAAATCAAGAGTCCTTATCCTTATAGAAATCTACTTCTCGAACTTTTGGTTTGACCACGTACATAAGCATCTCCAGTTCTTGATTCAGCCTTTGTGGATGACAAGGAATGTAGGAAAGATTTAGAATCTAACCATATATGCCTTTTCTTCAAATGACACCCGTAATATGTTCAAACACCAAAATGGCTATGGAATGTGTAATTGGCTACATAGTGACTGCATTTTGTAGCTAAAAATGCTCAGAAATCATTAAGACAACAAAACCACAAAAGTACAACAAGTTAGTCATTGCATGTATTCCTTAAGTGATTTTAATCATTCTTATTGATCTTTAGGTCTATAAAATGACAAAAGGAATGATAAGATGAAGTGGAATTTGGCAAAGGAGAAGACACTTTTAGGGCTCAACAATAGTTGATAGACTTATCAAGTATGCACAATTTTGTGCATTATCTCATCCATTTAAAGCGAGTATAGTTGCTACTGCATTTATGGAAACAATTCAAAAGCTACATGGAAACCCGAATATTATTGTAAGTGACAGAGATCCCATTTTTACAGGAAATTTTTCGACGGAATTATTTTCTTGTTTGGGTACTCAACTAGCTCATAGCTCATCTTATTGTCCCCAATCCAATGGTCAAACATAGATAGTGAATAAATGTTTGGAAGGATATCTTCATTGTTTTGTATCTGATAAGCAAGCACAATGGGTCAAGTGGTTACCTTTCGTTGAATGGTGGTATAACACTTCCTTCCATACTGCAGAAAAAATAACCCCATTTATGGGACTTTATGGATATAATCCACCATCCATAACATCTTCTTTAAGGGAAATTATAGGGTTCAAGTAGTGGAGGATCACATCGAGCATCAACAAGAAGTTCTCCAAATCTTAAAGGATAACCTAAATTTTGCACAAAATCGAATGAAACAACAGGCAGATCAACATTGCAGTGAGAGAAGTTTTGATGTGGGAGACTGGGAATCTTATGGCTACAACCATACAAACAAATGTCCCTCAAGCAAGCTAAGAAGGATAATAAATTATCGCCAAAGTACTATGGTCCTTACAAGGTTTTACAAAATATTGGTACTATGGCATAAAAATTGGAGCTTCCAGCTTCTTCACGAGTGCATCTAGTTTTCATGTTTCATGCTTAAAAAGGGTTAGAGGGGAAAAACTTCTAGTTCAAACAATATTGCCAGAACTTGATGAGGAAGGAAAAACCATATTGGAACCTGAAGAAGTCACGGAAACAAGAACTCGACAAGTATGAAATCGATCAATTTCAGAGTATCTCATCAAATGGAAGAACTTACCCACTGAAGATTCTACATGGGAGGATGATAATTTTATACAAAAGCACTCGGAGCTTCTAAAGCATTGAGGACAACACATTTTTGAAGGAGAGGAACATGTTAGGCCCCTATATTACTAGTATAGTCCCTTATTGTTGTTATTGTAACCCCCTTATTGTTATTGTTGTATCCCTGTAACCCCCATATTGTTATTATTGTGCCCTTAAATTATTATTGTTAGGTTAGCTAGGATTACATTGTGGCCCCATGGACTCCTATATATAGAAAGGAGATTTTTTCATTTGTATCATCCAAGAATTGTTCATTCATGTAATGTATTGGAGGTTTCCCCCTCGAAGTGGCTTATTTCTTGTTGAGCTAACACAATGGAAACTAAATAAACAATCAAATCCACAACGGCATAAAAAAAAAAAAAAAAATAAAAAAAATAGAGATTTAACGTGGTTCACCCAACCAATCTAGGCTACGGCCACCAAATAGAGGCATTGAAATCTCATTCATCAATAGAAGAATACAACGAGCGGAATTTCTCATCTGCAAATTCTCTTCCTCACCTCACATCCCTCATGTCGAAACCTCTACGGAGCTTACATTTTGTATTTAAGGATTAGAAGCTGAATCATAAATTCAATCACAACAAAATGGAATTAATAACTCACATCGAGTTAGATGGAGTCAATTTGGTAACAAATCCTATTGTTATCATATTTATGAGATTTTTCTCCAAATTATTATTATAAATCTCAACGATCTCCACCTTGAAAAAAATTAGCACGATGCCCTATTCCATTATTATTTTTATCATTTTTGCAAATGAAGAAGCCGAGACACCATCGTAGCTTCTCTTAATAAAACTAGTTTCGTGAACATGTTTGCACGGTTTCCTTTGTATGCCTTTTCCAGAGAGACTCCCATTCGGTGATAACATGTCTTACAAAATGGTACTTGATAGGTATATGCTTTGATTTACTATGATAGGGTGGATTTTTAGCCAAGTGAATTGCACTTTGACTATCACAAAAATAACTTAATGTTGTCTTGCAACCTACCAAACTCACCAAACAAACCTTTCAACCAAACCACTTCTTTGCAAGCATGTGAAACTGACTATGTATTACCTTACCTTAGTGGATAAAACAAAAATGTCTTGTAGCTTTGACATCCGACTTATAGCACACACTGCAAGAAGTAAAGACATATCCTAAAATTTGACCCTTCTCTTATCAAAGTCTGCAAAATCGGAATCAAAATATACTTGAAACAAATTATATGGCTTATAAGTGATACAATTATCACTTGTGCCTCTCGAATCTTGAAAGAACCCATTTCACTATTTGAAATAATGTTCTTTTCCTAGATTTTCCATATACTACTGATAACTCCAGCCATGTAAGTGCAGTCATGTACAAACCATCGCATACATCAAACAACCTACTACATTGGCATATGGAATTAGAAGGACATGCATATTCCTTTTCTTCATTTCTGTTAGGACATAAACTTAGAAGAAAGCTTAAAATGGAGAAAGCTAAAAGCGACAGAAATAGGCTTCACATTGTTCATACCAAACCTCAAAGAGGATTTTCTCAATATACTTATGTTGTGATAACCACGGCTTACCATTGCTCTTGTCTCTAAAAATCTCCATGCCCAAGATTTGTCTTCTTTGCTCCTAGATCTTTCATATCAAACGTCCTCGCCATCGAGCCTTTAACCTATTGATCTTTGTTATGCTTTTGCTTGCTAAAGCATATCATCTTCTCTGGCAACTAAGATAACGAACATGCCATTACTCAATTTCTTAAAGCAAACACAATGATCATATTCACTTCTTATATAATTTTGACTCATCATGAAAGAATCAAATTTCTCGTACCATTGTCGAGGCGATTGCTTCGGACCATACAATGATATCTTGAGCACAGACAAATTTCGTGTTGCGATTTTGAACAAACCACTTGAGTTGTTCCTTTCACCGTCTCTCATCTAAATATCATGTAAAAATGTGGGTTTTAACATCTAGTTGTTGTAATTCTAAATCAAGTAAAGCAACTAATGCTAACACAATCCGAATTCGAGCAATTTTTATTTGGTGAAAAATATCATGAAAGTCAATTCTGATTTACGAGAAAAACCTTTCGCAACTTGACCTCGCTTTAGCCTATCTTGTTTATCATCAACACCCTTTTCCAATTTGTAAACCCATTTACATCACAATTTTCTATCTTTAGGAAGTTCTACCGGATCCATGTCGCATTCTTGTCTAATGCCTTCATCTCATCCTTCATATCTTCTTATAACTATTAGAACCCTCTCTTAGCTTCTTGATATGAGTTCATCATCATTAGCGGTTAAAGAAAGCTGAAGTAACATAATCATCATACCTTTTAGGAGGATGTACGATTCTCGTGGACCTCCTTAAAGATGTTTCTAGTACTTCCACAATTTGCTGATTATTATACGTAGGAACTTCTTCATGATGCGCATGCGAAACTTGTTCATCTGGACTATCATCGGTATTTGAGCGATTTCCATTGAATATGTTGAAACTTAGGTACATTATCTGTTTCAATTTATCATCTACATACGGATTATCGAGTGAAGATTCATTGAATTTAACATCTCTGTTAATGATGATCTTTTGAGTAGTAGGATCCCACAACTTTGTCATCCCTTAGTCCATCACCATATCCAACAAAGATATATCTTTTATTTAGTATCTAATTTAGAACGCGTGTTTCGAAATTAGAGCACACATCACAACCATTAGAATAATCACGAGATGACCTTTCCTTACCTCTTCGAAATTTTGCATCCTATTACTAGGTTGATGGTGATCGATTTATCAAATAACAAGTATTAGATACTGCTTTTGTCCATAATTCCTTACGCAAATTGGCGTTACTAAGCATACTTCTTGCTCTCTCCTAAAAGAGTCTTGTTCATGTTCCCGGTAACTCCCATTTTGCGGAGATCCTCTGATAGTTTTATGTCTTAAATCCCAACTATGTAATAATTATCAGAATTCCTTTGAATTAAACTCATCACCATTTTCGATTTATTAAACATTTAATGGTTCTTATAGTGATGTTTTCTACTAATGCTCTAAACATTTTGGCCTTGAATACATCGAGACTTTTTCTTTAACATATAGACCCACACGTTTCTAGAGAAATCATCGATAAAAGATACAAAATATGATGATCCTCCATATGAGGTTGTAGGAGATGAACCTCGAACATCGGAATGGATATAATCAAGGATTCCATTACTAGTATGTTTTCAGGTTTAACACGCACTTTGTTTCCCATATAGACAATGTTTACTAGAAATCTAACTAGAAGATTTTAAACTAGAGAGTAACTTATGATCGGATAAAATTTTTAATCCTCTTTCGCTCATGTAGGCCCAACCGTTGATGCCATAGATGAATAGGGTGTCATTTCGGATACGTAGAAACATGATGCGACTCTTGTTCTTCCTTCTAATTGAAAAATATTTCCAACCTTCCTGCTTTCATTACTAGTAAAATTCCTTTATAAAATTTCATTACTCCACCTTGAATAAAGGTTTTATATCCATTTGTGTCTAGCACTCCCTGAAAGTAAGGGTTTCGAGTTCGGAACGCGTGTCTTACATCAATTAAAATTTTATTTGTCCCATCAAACATTTTAATACGGATGCTTCCAATTCCCACAATATTACATGAGACATCATTTCCCATGTAAACAAATCCATCATTGATTGATTTATAAGATTTAAACCACTCTCTATGAATGCACATGTGATTTGACGCACGAGAATCTAACAACCAATGTTGAACATGATTGAACAAACCTAACTAATAACACTTCATCACTCATACAGAAACGAGATGTCGAACACCTTATCTATAAGTGTTTGCTTCTTTCTTCTCGTCGAAAAGTTTCACGGATGTTTGTTGTCTCTTCAAGGTCTCCTTCTTCAAATGTCTTGATTTGTCACAAAACCAACACTTTACCTTACTCTTCTTCCCTTTCGATTTTGACCGCAAGTTGTTACGCTTCTGCAAGACGTCTTTCTTTAGAACGACATATATGCATCATTTCTTCGATGTATGAGGTTTATGAATTTGACCTTTTCCTTGTTTCTTCGGATAACAAAGCTCCGAACAACATCATCAAATTCAAGGGTTTCGATGAACTAAGGCTTATAGAAGTAACAAAATTATTTCCATGACTTGGGCAATGAGCATAATAAAGTTATAGCTTTTATCTTTTGATTCAAATTTTACTTCTATACTTTCCTAGCGTTGCACCAAGAGAGTATTAAAGGTATTCAAAAGATCATTAATTGATGTACCTTCCTTCATACGCAAGTTGTGCAAGCTGTCTATTCAAAGAATCCTATTGGTTAAGGATTTTGTGTACAACTTTTCAAGATTTTTCCTGAACGATGGCAGGTTTTCTTTGACACGATGTTAAAAAAAACATCATCACTCAAGCAGTAAATGCGCTTAGTGCTCTTCATCAACGTCACTCACGTTGATGTCCATCTTGAGCGAAAGGTTGTTTGGATTTTCCCAAAAGTGCCTTCGCCACACCTTGTTGTGAGTAGATTATTGCATCTTCACTTTCCGAATCTTGATTGTTTCTCCCATTAAACTTCTTGATCTCAAATCGATCACTTTGATTTTTTGACATTTTGGTAGCTTGTGTCAAACAAATCTCCAATTTCAAAAATGAAGATTTTTGTTTTTAATCAAAATTAATAGTTTTGATATCACCCTTCGCCAACAAAAAATTTCCCTTGATTAAAAAAAAATGCCACTAGCCCCAACACACGTGCATATTTCAAACTCGATATAATGACATATCCAAGTAACCCGATATCTGTAATTCGATAACATTACAATATAGCCAGGCATTTCAATAAAAATCGATTTAAATAAATACAATCGATATAAATGACAATTTCATTAAATCGATACACCATATGCATTTCAATGTAAATCGATTTATATGCATTCCAAAAGAAATACAAAAAATCGTTATATCTGCACTTTCTTGTCATGGCTCACCCGGTCCACGTATTCGAAGTCCACCATTCAACAGCTGGGGCTCGCGACGCTGCGGGTCTCCCACCACCATCGGTCGGTAGTCTCAAAACCAATTGATGGCCTACAAATCGAGCGAAATTCTGCAAATCAACTTCTCTCGAGTTATGGAAGATATCTTTTGCTTCTTCCACGGTGAATACGGGATCGGCTTTCTAACTAGAAACTCTCTGATTTCTACAAAACAATGGATCAAAAATCGATACGGCGCTATTTAAACCTGCCGGCCATAGTATGTCTTGCTCACAACCCACGACACGTGTGTTTACACTAACACAACGGTTTTACCATGACCACGGCTAACGGACTGGAAGCACGAACTCGGCCTTCCGCTGTACTCCGGAAGCTCCCATTCCTTAAAAATGAAATTACGGATCATGCATCGATGTTGTTCGCAACTTATCTTAGCGACATGATTGTATGGCGCTGCATTTTGCTTCTTCAAGCTTCAATTTTTTTTGTGTGGTTAAAAAAAAAAAAAACCCAACGAGTTATGCTCCTGAGCAACTCACGGTCACACACGGCGGACGAGCCTCACGGTCTTACAATCGCACGCGACGGACGAGCCTCACGGTCTTACAATCGCACGCGACGGTAGGTTTCAACCACATCGACCACGCAAACTCAACCTAAGCTACGATACCAATTGTTGAGCTAACATAATGGAAACTAAATAAACAATCAAATCCACACGACGCAAAAACATAAAAAGACGGAGATTTAACGTGGTTCACTGTCAATCTAGGCTACATCCACCAAACGGAGGCATAAATCTCATTCATCAATAGAAGAATACAATATAATTACTCATTTTCAAATTCTCTTCCCTCACCTCACATCCCTCATGCTCGGAAACATCTCTGAACACATTTTATAATTTCGGGAGTAGAAAGCTGAATCATAAATTCAATCTCAACAAAATGACTTTAGGATGCAATAACTCCACATGAGTTAGATGGAGTCAATTTAGCAACAAATCCTATTGTTGTCATGTTGTAAGTTTTCTCAAATTATTAGAAATCTCAACATTTCTAAGGCGTTGATATCTCTTTTGTGATATTTTTGGGCCCCAAAACACAACATGTCTAGTTGTGAATGTGATGTCTTCTTTATTTTCTGCAAAACTAATTTTTAAAGCATGTTAATGTGTAATGAATTTGACATAATTTTTAAAAAATAATCATTTCACTTGCAAATTTCACCATAAACTCTCAAGATTTCAAATACATATAAGATTGGTATTATATCTTTGGTTCTTTGTTGCTTTGAGGGTTTAATTTTACTGTAAGTGTTTATAGCTGTCTCTAAGGTTGAAGCTTAAGGAGTGAGAAAACCTTATGGTTTCAAGTCCTCAAGTTGGGTCAAAAAGGACAAGAAGAGCACATTTGCCACAATCTCCATCACAAATTTCACCTCAAGTTGCACACAAGAAGATTCAGCGGTCATGGCATCAGGAGAGCTTGAAAATATGTTAGAGGATGAAAAGGATTTTAGAAATGCTTCTTTGACATGACCAAATGGTGAGAAAGGTCTCTATGAAGAAGAAAAAAAAGGTTGCAAGGTGACAACTCCAATCCTCCAATGGTAGATAAGCCTTCAAAAGGAGATGGAGGAGATGGGGACAGAATCCAAAAGGGAATGGAGGGGAATGGTGACAAAATTCCTGCAGATCCACCATTGTCTTCAACTCCATCCTCACCACCATCTTCACCATCATCATATTCTACATCAACCCCTTCACAAACACCTCCACATTCTACAAAGGGACATGGTAAAGCTCCACTTTAAAAATTGACATAAAATTTGAATTGCCTATGTTATAATGGAGAGGTAAATGCTAGAAGATTAGATAATTGGGTTCGTCAACCGAGTTGTATTTCAAGATACAAATATCAAGGATGATAATATAAAAAATTCAACTTGCTTTAAATGAGGTTCATAAGGAAAATTACTTATTTGGGTAGAAGCAAAACTCGAAGGGAGACATGAAGAAGATACATGGTAAGGTTTTGTCTTCTTGGAATGATTTTGTTGTTGCATTGAGAAAATGGTGTTACCTCAATGTACCATGAAAAACTCTGTCATGTGTGGAAAAATTTAGAAATTAAAGGGTCAAAGTGTGCAAAGTTATACCCGAATTTTAGAAGAAGAAGGGTGATATTGAGGTGTGAGTTTGTTATCTCAGAATGCTTTGTTGAAAATACATTGGAGGTTGCATATCTATTTCATGCATACAATTCTCATGTTTAACCCTACAATTTTAGATGAGTTTTGTGTATAGGAAAGACATCCCCAGAAAGAAAAAGGGAAAAATATTCACGAGAGAGAGCGACAAAATCCATTTAAGAAAGTGGAGACAAAGGAAAGGGTAAATTCAAAGGAAAAAGGAAGAAGAATGCTTCCATCAAGAAAAGAGGAGAAAAATTAACATGAAAACATTGTTGAAAAGTATGGTCATGATGATCACACTTTTGAAACTTTAAAATGAGATGAGACCCAAAATTTGTAACAAAGGAAATAAAGAACGACAACTGTGACATGATTTGGGGTCTCATTAAAGAAGATGAAACAAAATTCACATTGGGATTGAAAGGTAAAAGTCCATTACTCATCACTAGTTCTTCAAATAGTCACAATGTGGAAACTCAAAGTAAAAAAGAATAGAGATAATCATATTATGTCATCTCTCAAAACATAATAATATTGACATTCTATTTGATAGTGGCTCACAGAAAATCTGTTTTGAAAACATTGTCAAAAAGTTGAATTTGGAAACCATTCCACATCTTGACATATCCTTTAGGTTGGGTGTGTGACAATGCAAAGTTGCAAGTAACTATAAAATACAATGAAATTCACCATTCTTTGCAAACTTCATTGATGAGGTAGATCTTGATGTAGTGCCATTAGACATATGTGGTATTGTTTTTGGAAGCCTATATCTTTGCTAATGGAAGCTCTCTTTATCATGTGAAGGCAGGATATCGATTTTCAATGTGGTGTTAAGTACATTGTTAGAGAGTACGTATAAAAACTAAACCTTTAACTTGTGGTCTGGACAAATGAAGAGGCTTGTTAACTCTGGCAAGAATTTTGTACCTCTATTAATAGTCAAAACCAAGAATGATGTTGATAATGAAGCCTTTCAAGGTTGGGATTCAAAGTTGAAATCTGGACTTGGTTGAGATTTGTTAACTAGTATGATGAAATTTTAAAGACCTAAGGCAATAGTACCAAAAGAGGAATCAGCAACATTAAATCCAATTGTGAGATTGTCCTCTTCCTAACATTGGCATGTACGGATGTCGGTGATGGAAAATGCAAAAATTAAAAAAAAAAAAAAAATCCAAGAGAGTTTATTGACAATGGGATCATCCAACCAAGTACTTTTCCATGAGGTTCCTATTATTTTAGTGCCAAAAGATGGAACATGGTGCATGTGTGTGGAAATTTAGGTGCATTGAACAAGATTATGGTAAAAAGCATTTACCCTATTTCTAGAATTGAAGATTTACTTGATCAATTGAAAGATGTTGTGTGTTTCACTAAGTTAGACTTGAGAGTGGCTATCGTAAAACTAAGATCTCCTAAAGGTGACATATGGAAGACAATATTCTTTAATTTATTTTTTGACATCTTGGTTGACTCCCTATAATTTTCCTTTTGTTCATATCTTTCATTCTCTCATTATACCTTATTGTGATATCTCACTTACTCATGGATATTTTTCACGAATATGTGTGATGGGCGGTTCGAAAGCTTGTATGGCTTCTATCAATAATGGATGCGATAGTGATTAATTTTAGCCCTTTTAAAGAGTTTTCAGTAAATGTGAAGATCAATTTTAACAGGTGCTCTTGCGGGCGGGAGCTTTAATGGGGTTAATTTTTTAATTTTTTCTACAAAATGAAGTTTTAAAGCATGTTAATGTGTAATGAATTTGACATAATTGTTTAAAAAAATAAAATCATTTCACTTGCAAATTTCATATAACTCCCAAGATTTCAAATAAAGATCAATTTTCCATCTCAAACACCCTACAAATGTACTTACATTAGGATCAGCAATTTATTTCCATATGAAAGGCATGAGAATTTGACAAATCCTCATTTGCAAGTGAAACTCCAGAAAGCACTTTGTTTTATTACTTGATGTATGAAAAAATCATTGCTCTAATATGGTCTTCAATATCAAGGTCCACTCATTGGAACAACAATTCATATAGAAAGTCCCAAAGTTATATTAAAACATTTGGAGATGGATGTGTCATGCAAATCCACAAATGCGAAGGGCTTGTCATGCAAATCCATGAATTTGATGGGAATCTAGTTATAAAAAGGAATCATATATTTTAAGCTTTAATTTGTTGTCATATTACTTTAGCTCCAAGATGAGCATCCTTAGCTTCTTGTAACTTAATCATAAGTGAAATGAGATTCAAATCAAGCCCATGCATGCATGAAACAAATATTTTACAAAATTTGATTTCATAATTCCCTCTAGTTTAATTACACCACCTTTTGCTATTGTTACCGCATACATTTCAACTTCATCGAATTAATCACCCCATATCAAGCATATACAGTGTTAACATACACTCCCCCATAGTTTCTCTGCATTTTTTTTGGTGTGTAAACAATTACGGGTTGCTTGTATGTGTAGATATTCTCCACAATGGTAGATCCAACTTGAAGAATTTCTTCAAAAATATCGCTTTAAACAATGGAGAACCCTCTACGGTTCACCAATATAAACAAAGGAAGCTCTTCCTTGTTAAAATATAGTAGGGTTTTGTTGTTTTACATGCTAAATATAGAAACCGGACACGACCTACTTGGGGTACTACTCTCTCGACATAATCAAGTTGAGCGGGGGTCTATAGGATCACCCACATCAATCTTTGGGTCTCAACAAAAATAGCACCCGCAGGGATTCCCAAGCTTTTCTCGCCCAATAACCATTATTTTTTTTCCCATTTCTAATGTCTCTTGTAAAGCACTCTTTTTCAAAGAAGTCCATAATACCTACCATTATCTTCTACACCATTAATAGTTTCACAAGGATCACATGAATTCTGCGGAGAATATTCAACTGGTCTATCTAAAGGATCTAAAGGATTCACAATAGGAAGGGGTCTTCCTATATATGGAGGAATATATCTAAGCCACTTCAAGATGGTCGGGGTTCCATTCTAAATCCATACGGTACAATTAGATGAACAACACCATTTTTTGCAATGATTTTTTGGGCCTTCTAATTTCTATGGGAGCTATGCACATGATTAGATTAGTTGAAGGGCGAGCACGTGCTAAGCGATGTCCGGAGTAAAATATGGGTAGGAAGACCCACCTCAAATTATTAATTCAATAAATAGAATATCTAATCCCTCATCCAAATGATGAAGCAATATTAAATGAAGGGCACAGACAAAATCCCACCCATGTCAAGTACCAAAAGAGCTCGGTTAATAATATTACCATTGCACAAACCAAAAACGTTTCATAAATTTTCAACAAGATTGAAGCTCCATCCATGTGTTTTGAAACACCCATTTTCAAGAGCATATTCCTTAAAAAAATTTTGTATACGACTTCACAAAACTACATTTCTAATTAAGTCAAGCTATTGAGGTACTTTGTGCCTCAATAGAAAACACAAGCTCTTCGAAATAATTATTCTCAAAGGAAAAACTCAAAACTCCCAATCGAAATTTGGCACATACCTTCTCTTAAATGTAACAAATAACATATCCATGATAGATCCTTTAAGGCTTCAAAACCATAGATAACCTCACCTTTGCATAGTTGGCAAAGGGATTCGTATCCACCTCACTAGAAAGAGTAACAAAACTTTTAAGCCTCCACTCATGACGAAGTAGTGCGGGTTTCCCTTCCCATAATTATTGAGGCACCCCTAACTATTGTTAGTGGGTCCAAAGCATGTTGAGTTCTTGGTGAACATGTTCTCGTTCCTTGAAAATCTATGTGATATCTCTTCTCCGATGACAATCTTTGTTAGAGGACTCACATTGTGCAAGTAAGATGGCTTCAAAGTGTCGCCCTTAACAATTTTAGGAAGGCATGAATACTTTCAATATGACACTATAAAAACGTTCTGTACGATACTTCATAAAAAAAAAAACCACTAAAATTCACTATGTTAGTTTACAAGAAGGCAAAATGCAAATATCACAAGGTCAAGAAAACAAAATCAAGCTTTGAAATACTCAACCCTGTCATATTTCAAAATTTTCTGATGCGATATGAAATCAACTTCATCTAAAATATTCTTGTTTCCAATTACTTGAAAAATGTGTAATTGGAGATGGTGTGTAATTCTTGTACTAAACCCTACATAATCATGCGGATATTGAAGCTAAACACCTTAAATTATACAATATATAATATACGCAAAGTGTAATTTTTTATGTAAAAATATTTACAAAAGTACTTTTATGGCTATAAAGCATGAAGAATGTTGTTAAGCATTGTTTATCACAACATACCGACATGAAATTTTACCATGTAGATAACCTGGTGACTATTGACGATCAAAACTAGTGGGCATGTTGAAGCTTTGACTAATATGATTTTAAGGTAAATGTCTACAATATTACAAAGAAATGGCTCAGGATAGAAACAAGAACGATGTTTTTGTTTTGGTTCTCACATGTAAAAACCGGTTATTATTTTTGATATCCTTCCAAATGGCTTATTTCATCTTTAACGACGGAAATTGATCCCTTCTCAAGTGATGCGGGTGGAGCAATACTATAGATGAAAAATATATTGCAAATGTATTCATTCGGGAAAATGGGAAAATTGACACAAATGTCTAATCACCTTAATTGTCATGTATTTCTAAATAGGAAAAAAGGAATTCCCCAATAAGCGAAAGACTTTTTTTAATTATAAAATATGTGATATCTGATTAATACAAATTACTAAAGGTTGTTACTTTACTAAGAAACACCTACATTAAGCATGCAAATTCTTCAAAGCTAAGTATCATGTCAAAGATAGTTTGATTGTCAAAATCCTACAATTAATAGAGATGATATCTTTCACAACTAGGTTTTCTCTCTCAACTTTTGTATTATAAGGGTCATCCATGAATTCCCCAAATTAAGTTTGTTCTTCTTCTCCTCTTATCAACCTTTGAGGTAGCCAAAAAAACTTTCAAATATCTTTTGGTAGCTTCTTTCTCAAAAGTAAAAGAGCCATAACATCAAGAAAATGACGGTTTGTTAAGAAATGGAATAAGTGCTTAAACCCATTCCATCAATCAAGGAGAAAATAACTTCATTTCTACCTCTAAAGGTGTGCTTCAAAATATAGATTCAATTATCAACTACAAACCCCAAAGTTACTTGAGGACATCACCCATTGTCACCTTCATGATCATCCTTCTCACATAAGGCTAGCTCTCATCCAACATAAGGGAGGAATCCATGATAAGCCTACGAGATATGTCCTTCAAATGCTAAAAATTTGATTTGAAAAATGATATTGTTTTCTTTTAAAATTTAAAATGGAAAGCTAGGCAAGACCTAGTGCCTAGTCCACAAGGCTATAGACTCTAGGAAACACATAGAACTTTAAAATTGATGAATAAGATGTGAGTCATGAAAAAAACAAACAACATGTGTTATTAGTCAATAATATATCTAATAAATATGTAACAATGTTATCTCTTAATAGATGGAACATTTGAAGACAATGTACTCCCCCAACTTGATTTTAACCTTAAGTCACATAGATGAAAATTCCCTTTGAGGTGTGTGATGCGATGAGCTATCTCAAACCAAAGCTAGTGGGGATACTCTTGAATGAACCAAGGGGAATCCTACGGTTGTGCATCAATGTCTATTAGTATAGATAATACTAACAATATGAGTCACTTAGCTACATAAATCACTCAAAATAATGAAATGACATATTCAAGATAACGACCTCAAGGGAAGGGAAATCAGAATGATTTGGATGTAGCTTTTAGATATCCTCTCTAATAGCCTAGTTTAAGTCTCATTTTAGATAGTAGGAGATTATCTAGAGTGTCTAAACATCACTAAAATGGAAATTTGATTGATATAATAAAGAAATTAAGAAGAATTTGTAATTACACCAAGGAGGATTTATTAGTAATACCTAAACTCCACCTAGATGATAGATTGAGGAATTGCATATTTATTGGAAATGATGCATCATAATATAAGGTTTATAATATCTCTATCCTAGCCCAATCAACCCAAAGCAAGCCAAGTTCCCAGTCCTTGAAGCCATATGGGGTCATGACTCTAATAATCATGTCCAAAAGAGTTCATCTTGAAAGATATTTCCTAGAAAGCTATCTCTTTAATAAAAACCATATTCCTTATTAAGTTGGGGCTAGAAATAATGCTTCATACTAAGATAAAATCCTAAGATTTTATCCCAAATATGTGGGTTGTAGTAATCTCAATCATCCCCTCCCAACGTAGAAATGGTATTCGAAAAGAGATAATGTTGAGACGTTTTGAAAATCATAATATTAGTCTTAATAAATTCAAATGTCTACTATCAAGATCACAAGGGTTGGATAAGACATCAATTTGTCTCTAGAACCCATTAGGTGAGGTGCCAAGAGGATCATGTTGTTGAAAACCAAAAGCAAGGAGATGAAGACATCGTGTAGAAGAAAATCAACACCATCCTATATATTATCTAAGAGGGAGTCCATATTATCGATATAGAACCCAAAAGAGTTAGTGAGAGAAAGAATTCCTATTTGACCTCTACAAATGTATACAAGGTAGTCTAAGAAGTCGTGGATAATGAAGAAATGACCAAGCACTCACTCATATATACTGGTGATAGAAGCTAATGCTATATCACCTCTCAAGTAAGGCCTCTCTCATGACGAGGTCAAATTCCTTACAAAAGTCAACAAATCAACAAAGGAAATATTTTCAAAGAGAAATGATGGGCCTCTCCAGGTGATAATGGCACAAAAAGTGAAATATGTGGTAAGTAGTTTGGTATCCCTTTTAGAACCCTATCTACATTCTAGATCTAGGGTTCCTCCTCTATCTCATTTAATAATCACATGGGGTTCTATTTAAGACATGTTTTTAGCAATATAAGTAAACTTTTATGAGAAATTAAGCTAGATATATTGTCATTAACAACTTGGCAAACATAGCATGTTAGAGTTGTTTGTGGTGAATTGTGAAGTAGAAGATGATATTTTCATGAATCATTTTAGTATCCAACATAAAGTCTCCATCAGGTATGTTGTATCCTTGTCATAGCGTTCATGAGTAGTGAATGAAGGTGAATGTTATGCAATAACTTCGGTGTTGATAGTCTACGGGGAAAGGAATTTGAAAGCTCTAGATTATAGGAGATTTTAGACCAAGAATTATTGTTGGAGATGATGTTTTGTTTTATTTTATTAGCCTAAACCTTATAATCATGATCATTTTCAATTAGGCCTCACCTCTACAATCCAATTTTTCTGTTTCCAAGTGAAGAACATACATGTAGAGAATCTATATGATGAAAAAGGGCTAAGAATATTTTTCATAGCATGCAAATATTTTTAGTTGATTGAACAATAAACTGAAAGACAACTATGGGATTTATCTTATGTACTAGGTAATTACTTGAATGATGTTGGTAAGTTATATAAATCATAAGATAACTTATGTCGACAAAAATTGTGCCTCTATTCAATATGGAAGCACAGTATATGTTACAAGGTTGAGAAAGGCTTATTATCTCAACATATTCATGTCACTTTTCCATCAAGCTGAACAACATGTGAGGATGAATGTAATGTCCACAAGGGAATGTTTTCTGCTTTATAGTTCCAAAAATCCAGAAAATATTTCACCAAGCACACAATTATCCTCTAAAAACTTTTGATGAAAAATAAGATATAATAGTGAATATATAAGCAACATCAACATAATACACCAATTTATATATCTCATGAGCTCATTCCTAATGCAATTCTAACACTAGTCCATTAATAATATTCCATAGATTTCTTTAGCCATTCTTAGCTCATGGACATAAAACCATGTATGTGGAGACTTGAACCACAATTGCACAACAATTGTGTAGTACGATTGATTGATGATCATTGTCTGTTCTACTATTCTACTAGATCTGGTCCTAACATTATAGTAAACCTAATAAATCAATGCGCTTGTGGGCTTCTGTTGTTGCGATAACTATGGGTTAAGTGTAGGACCGACGAAGCGGTCATTTGATGTCCCAATATGGTCCACTACCTTTTAAATACCAATATGGCCCTTAATACTTTATATGTTAGTTAATTCCTAGAATACTACCCTAAACATCCCACAGAGGTTGGATTTAGGGTGGTGCCCTGTCCTAAGTAGCCTTAGGAAGAAAAAACAACCTTAGATCATGCCCTAATGTGCCTACGGTCAACTATAGTAAATTCGGGAGGGTTTACATAGTGAGATTGTTTGTTGATCCATGCATAGTCAGGACTCTGCCTTAGAGAGGGCCTTCGCTCACTATATACCCCTTGATCGGGATGTTGGTGACCGGGTAATTCTAAGAGATATCCTTTGCTTCTTCGGGATATCCATAGAATTATACTTTTTTAATAATCAATTCAAAATTTCAGCAACACAAATTAGCCTCCGTCAATCTAATCTGTTTTCTTTCCAAGCCAAATCAACGTTATCTCAACGGTATCTCTCCTTCCTACGATAGAAAGTGTTGCTTCCTCATGATATCCTCGGAAATTGGCCCCCAGCCCCTTTTGAATTAGAACTTGTGCTTGGTATTTAGATAAGATTTAGGAAAGACTGCTACTCTTGAAACATAATTTAGTGATCAAGAAAATAACCATAGAGAAATTGATTCCTTTCTTCCAAAAACCAAACAAAAGATGCTCCAAAATATTGTGTTTTGAAATAGTACAGGAGGAGAATACTAGCTAGGATTGGAATTTGTAGTCGGTAGAATATTGTCTCCTTTGAATGTTTACTAAAGATATTTTGACATTAATAAATTATGGATATTGTTGACTAATATTTAGAAGGCACAGCAAGTCAAGGTTGTTCATTTACATTCAGTTATTGAATCACTAAAGAAAAATACTGAAACTACTTATGAGCTACATGGACTCCTGTAAGAAATAATATACCCCAATTTACCCTAAAATTTTTATGGTCGAGATCTAGAACATATTGCAAAATATTCTTAAAAGAAGGCATTTGTAGTGGGCACATCATATTCTTGAAAAATATGTTTCCTTCACCATTGAAATTAGCCGGCCAATAGATTCAATCTAATTTTGTAGTTTGAGGGGGGTGGCTATTGATAGTTTACCAAATTCCAAAATAATCTTTAGTCGTAGTCGACAAATTTAGATGAGAATACATCAAGTCAATGCTAACACATGTCATAATATTTTAGAACCCACTTTGCGTGCAAAAAAATGAAATAAGAAAAATTTGAAAAACATGCATGTTTAGGCTTGGACTATTGGTGATAGCAGAGGCGAAAATAACATAGAAATATACCTATAGCACAACATGTTCGAAAGTAGACAAATGTTTTCCAATTAATCACATTATTAGATTTGATTTGGCAGCGAGTCAAACCAACTAATGTAGTTCATCGATCAAAAGTCCCCCGGTCAACAAGTTCGAGTGTTACAAAATAAATTGTTACATTGGTAATAGTTTGATAGATAACGATTCGTTGTGTCATCTTTAAAATGCCAAAAAATTTGGAACCATACGAGATAAGTGTTGCAAGTTCTTCAAACTAATATCTTCTATCATCGTGCTAAAGTAAGTTGGGTTCGATTTTGGTTAACACCTACATTGTTGATCATAGTAAATTCCAAAACATACGATTGGGTATAATTTCATGTTTTCAATTTGAAATTTAAACCTTATGGTACAAACAAAACAACATTTAAATCATAAATATGTTGAAAATTGTTTTTAAAGAATAAGCATAATAATAAATTTAAAAATATCATATTAGAATATAATTTCGAATTTATCACCTTAACAACAAGCTTTATCAAATATAATAACATTCATTCAAAAACATAAATGAATATACTTATCATATGTTAGCATTTATTGTAGAGAGTTGTTTTGAGATATTTTTATTTTAAAAACATTTAGTAACTCGAGACTTTATATTATGCAAAATGCATTATGCCACAATGATCTGCTTGCATGAGCAGGCACTATTAGGGTTGGAACATTTCTCTTGTGAATTTGAACCTTAGTGGAGGAATAACACCAATTATGACTCATGTTTATTTGTTGAACCAATACTATCGAAATTATGCCTAAATTTAGAAAGTTTGAAAGAATGGATGAAAATCGATTGGAGTGTGAAAGTTAAAGGGATTTAATTTGTGGTTTTGTGTTCTAGAGTTTATTTTCTATCAATATTTTTTAAATAGCATGAATCTAGTACAATGGATGACATGAAACTTGTAGTAATTATTATTATTACTTGTTGTTCTTCTCATTATTGTTATTTTCCTTTGGTGAAAATTAGGGGAAACACTTCCCACTATAACATGGGGAAGAGCATTGTCAAACGCGGTGGACCATTAGCTAATTTGTTGCATTTGAGGGGTTTCTATGCCCCTATAAAATCCATTTAGAATCGATGAATTTTGTATTTCCCTCTTGGCCTCATCATAGGTGATAGTAACACGATGAGTATGCCTATCGGGGTTTGGTTAAGTCATCATATGCACTCCCTCTTATTGGTGAGCCATTTTTTTTGCATCTCATGTTGATGGCAAAAATCCCTCTTAAGGGTGCCACTAATGTTTCGGACAATAATCAAGATAGTCCTAATCGACTTCTGTGCCTATAGGGAATAGAAGCTTGATCTCCGACATAAATTGGTCCAACCTTACCACTAGACCAAGCCCTATGTAGGCTAAATGTTGATGGTGAGAAATCATAGCAGGGAGCCACTAATGTTGGAAGCTAGCCAACGGGGTAAACCTAGTCACTTTTGTGCCAAATAGGAATAAAAAATTAGTCCCTCACATGGCATATGTTCTTAGATTGCATTAGAATAATCCTTATCGACTCATTTTTTTATTAGTAGGAATGATAAAGATGTGATTTTTTAAGGATAGTTTCACTAATATCTTGAATAATGTTCTTTCTCATTTCCCTCTATGTACGAGATTTTCTAAAGCGGCTCCTTAAATTCTAATACAAGCTAGAAACACTAAGGGATATATGTAATGCTGTGAACATTGTTAAAGATTTAAGTGATAATGTTAGAAATTGACTATAATTTCTTGTTTTGTATCAATAGTGAATTGAAAGAATTTGGACATTGGGAAATTGGAATTTACCTATTGATTTTAAAATGCACCAATCGATTACACATGATGTTCGGGTTCTATAATTTTTGTAAACTTCCAAAGTAAGAAGTCGGACTAAGCAAAGCAGAATCCAGATGATAAGAGGAAGGAAAAATTCAAGTAGGTTGTGGAACATGTAGAAATGGAGAAATATTGTCTAGAATATGAGGCGATGTATCATTTTGCTAGTGGTCTGTAAAGTAAGTTCAACTGGCTTTTGGCACATGCAGAAATGGAGAAATCTTGTTTAGAATATGAGCGCTGTCATGTCTTGTTTTATGATTAATATCCATATTATCATCTGAGATCAATGGAAGAAGGAGAGAGTCTAAGAATAAATGCAAGGTAGCAAGGTTGTTTTGGATATTTGTGTAATAAATAAGGAAAAGGGGCACTTAAAACGTACTTGTATGCTCTCAAGGAAATGATTTGGTAGGAGAACATAAAAAATCCGGGTTGGAAAGAGATCTTAATATTGAATAATCCATCCCTTGTAAGAAATATAAAATAATAATATGTAGAACATGATATTTATTCAATATGTGAGTCACCTCTAGCACAAGTTTCTTTACAAGGATTTGGATTTGTTAAGATCTTGGATCTTTGAAATCATCTTTCTAATCAAGGACATTATAATTTTTATTTATAATATTTATTGTCAATATGATTTTTTATCCGGAGTTTTGTGGCTATGTAGTAACAATCTTGTTTGGGAGGTGATAAATTGGATTAGTTTATAATTTTCAATGGTAAAAATATTGAATTTTGATTTTGTGGTGCATGTTTGAGGTGGGGGATCAATAATCTATTTTTTTCCAAGATTATTTCGAAAACAAATATGGGAAGTGGTTAATAAATGCATTTTCTTTTTTGTGTGTGTGTGTTGATTTCAAATTGAAACAAAACTAGAAATAATGTGAGTCATTTTTAGTTACTAGGTCATTGATAATGCCTTCAATTAAATTTATAGGTCTTTGCATTATTTAAGTCGACTCTCCACAATGACATTGTTTAAGGAAAATGTGTAATGAGTCAGTTGACTGAAGTTGTTTTTTACTTTGGTAATTAAGAGACCATGTATAAATTTGTTTAAGATGGGTTTTTAGTGGAGAAGTTACTTTTGTATCTTGCCTTGTCGGTTTATTAATTTGTTAGGATAATTGGTGGTACAATTTTTGATAGAAATAAGTACATTTTCAACATGAACATGATGGACACACAAATTTAGTAGAAAGAAACACTGTTGTATGAAAATTTAACTCATGGAGGATGGACGCAGTGAATATATGATATATAAAGTTAGGCTGCATATCATGTGGATCCAAATGTCGATGTATTTGTAGGAATCCTTGAAATTTTGTAGATTAGATCCCTTACAAGACATGGAGAAAAAAACTTCCTCCTTTGTTTCCTTGTTTATTATGAGATCCATTAGGATACCATTTTAAATATTCTCACACAAAAACGATGCCTCCTTACGGAAGAAAAAAGTAACAATTTTGTTGAATAAATTAGGTCTACCTTTCTGTAGCTCAGAGATTTGATAAATAGCAGGCCTATTAAGCTTAATAAGAACTTAATTATATTTGTAACTTGACCAATCCTAGCCATTGTTCCCTATTTCCAAGATAGCCTTAACGCCACATCATATTCCATGTCTGGAAAGTCTATCATCCAAATCTAATAGTGGTATCCTAAATCAAAGAAAATTTGAATTTAGGTAGAAATAAAGCTTTGTATGCAATGGTATTGAAAGGTTTACATGCAATCCTTATTGAAATGTTTACTCTTCAAAAGGTTGGTCTTGAAAGACACTAGATTGGTCTGACTAGAAGTTTAATCCTCCTTAACCCGATTCTGATTGCGCAGTGTGATAGCCCATATTTATTTTGACATAATAAGTAGTCCATTTCCTTGGAGGTGTATATGCTTAGAATAGAAAACCATGTTAGGCCATTATAAACCTCTCTTCTTAGTTCATCACCTCGAATTAAGTTTTATGGTGATTTCTAGGAAACATCTATATTCATTGTAGTTTCATATCAATTTTTTAAATATGTAGTATGAAAGTTAAATTATTAGAAAATAATTAATTATGGCAACACCATATGGGGTTTCATAGGTTTAAATCAAAAGAAATAATTATTTAGACTACAAGTAATATGGGTGTGGGGTGTGATCTTGAGCTTTATTTTCCTTAACTAGATTAAAAACCATTTTTTGCAAATTCAACACCAAGTTTTTATTATTTAATTAAAATATATATATATTCCATTGGAGTTTTGATATCAATGTTCCCTACTAACCAAACTAAGTTAATAGGGTAGGAATATCTATGGTAGACTTCAAAGGAAAAGAAAATAAAATAAATAAGCAAGCCCAGTTATTTGTATGTGTGGTTGTAGGTGGACTATGTATGGATGAGTAGAAGATGGTCCTTAGCATGTCTACTTGCTTGGAATAGCTTGGATATGGTCCTTGGCTTGTCTACTAGCTTGGATATGATGGTTGAAGTGTAGATTATTCTTGGAGGTTGGATGATCATGTGTTACACTAGCTTGGTGGCCTTCCCATGATGGTGGTCTTCATGATCATGTTGCTACATATAGATGGTGATTGTTGCTTTGTAGGTTATAGATTTGAGGAGCCTTGTTGATTTGGTTTTCTTGGTCTCCATGTTCTAGGATTAGGTCTCCTATGATGACATCTTATACCTTAGAATTAGACCAGGATCCACATGAGATTGTGGATGCTTGAGATAGTTGTGAAAATGTTGGAGGATGTATAATAGGTGTTAGAGTTGCATGTTTTGGCGGATATGTTTGTGGGTAATTTTGATGGCTCAATTAATAAGTATGCTTGTTGGTTGGCATCCTAGTCAACCTAGTTTGATAGTGGTGATGTTGGTGATGTTTTAGAGACTTGGAGAAGTGTTGCAAAGGTTCTAGTGACTTGGACCTACAAAGGTCAAAAATTCTATGGAAGAGTTTAAGGCAAGTTTTGAGTAGAGAAAGAATGGTTTTGAGTCTCCTGAGCCCACAATCACATGCATTATGGGTTTGAAAGGTGGTTGGAGAGCTCCATATGCATGGAGGACAACCTATGGGAGCGGAAGTAGCTGACACACATGCGAAGGGGGAGTGTTAAGGGAGCGAGGGCGGGGATTTCTCATGTTCTCGGTCTATTTTTTTGTTGTGGCAATGTTATTGATCTAGAATTTTCGACGCATATGGTTGGAAAGCATTTGTGGGCCCTCTAAGTTGGTGATGGTTGAATATATCAAAGGGATAGTGGAGTTAGTGGTTTATTCGGTGATATTCATTCCTAAGACATATATGAAGCATGTGAAAGGAGTTGTTGAGTCTTCCATAACTTGTAGAATTTATCAAGTTAATCATCTCGGGGAATTTGATAAATAGAGGAAGACGTGAGTTCATTTGGTTGGTTCTTTGGGGAGTGAATGAGTATGCTAGTGTGAGAGAATTGTGAGTGGGTAGAGTAAGGAGAAAATACTCACGATTTTATGCGGATATATCGAGAGGTTTAGGAAAATGAGAGATAGAGCTTAGTGAAAGATTCGATTTTGTGTGTAGCTTGTGCCGAAATTTGGCTTCCTTGTTGTATGTTTTGCAACACATTTCGGTGTGAGTTGGAGTGAAGAAAACCCCCCCTGCGGGTCATAGTTTGATTGATTTTTTTTTGTGCATAATGATGGTTTCGTTGGTTTCTCATGTTGAGCGAATTGAGGAGCAGGTTGAAAATATGAAATGTGGTTCGCATGGAGGAAGTGAAGGTGTGTTGAGGCTTCAGTAAGACAATGATTTGGAGATTCATAGTGGGAAAATATTTCTTTATACAATAGGAGTTAGATAGTCCAATGGTGGTTGGGTGAGGATCGTTGGTCATGGGAGATTCAGGTAGATGGTAGTTGTTAAATACGAAAGAAACAAATTTCCAAATAGATAATTTGCCAAAGATACGTTAGAGGAATCCAAGTATTCCGACTTATGGTTGTAAGATAATCCACATAAATTTGTTCGGTAAGTTAATAGAAGATTTCGAGAAGCGCGGTTCAACAAGGGTGGTTTCTCGAAAGGGTTTCACAAAAATACTTGTGTTCATGTGTGTGCATGATTGTGTTTATCATGGTGTTTTATCATGTTGTTATGATTTCAGTTTATTGTTGCTAATATTTTTCATGATCTAATGATATTGCATGTGCATGGATAATTAAGTTTGGGAAAAATATTTATAGTGGAAAATTGATACAAAGGCCATCATTACTTATTCACACTCTCGGTAAGCGAATATATTTGCAACACTTCATAGAAATTTAAAGAAGGATAACATCCAACATGAGGTTCACCTTGGTAACATGATTTAATGGAGAAAGCATTTAGGGCGATGAAACGTTGAAAGCAAAATTATGTAAACGAAATTCTACCACTCACAGTATAAGCCACTGGAAGTGTTGTTGCTCCTTTTATTCCCCAACCTACCGGGTTGACACCAAACAATTGGAGGGAAAAGAGAGGAAAAAGGTATTTTTTATACTTATGGTAGAAAATACACTAAAGGCCATAAGTGTGCTCGGAGAAAATTGAACCCAACATATATTGTTGCCAAGGAAAGGAGAAGAGAGCAAGAAATATCAAAATAAGAGGATATTCACCAAGAGCCAACACGGAGTCAATGAAGAAATAGAATCGGAAGCCATATCTTGTAATGCATTAGAAGGAATTACCACTCCTAAAACTATCAAAATAAGTATACATCAAGAAGAAAAAGGTAATAGTGCTGATTTATTCGAGTACAACCCATAATTTTATTCATTTACAGGTAACTCAAGGAATTGAATTGATTTCTATGTACGTGACGGCGGGTTTCAAGTGATGGTTGCAAATGGAGGAACTATAAACTAATCTAGAAAGTTCCATAATATCAAGATAACCATGGGGGAATATGAATTAAATATTCCAATGCTTTCCATTCAATGGGTGGTGTTGATGTTGTACTAAGAGTCCAATGGTTACAATCTTTGGGGACAATAACTTATAATTTTAAGAACTTTTCTTGAAATATTATTGGGAAGGAAAAGAAATTGATTTAATGGGTATCACGGGGGAAACCTTGGAATATAATTAAGTTAATTGTGATAAATATTTTTTAATAAATAACAACGAACCCGTTGCAAAATTATGCTCACTAGATGCTCAAACGTCGAAAACATTTATTTCTCGAGATCTTCAAAAAGTCTTCAAAAATCATTCCAAGGTATTTGAGACTCGCAGAGCCTCCACCAATTCGCGATTAGTATCATTCTATTCAATTGATTCTAGGTCATGTTCCTCCAAAAATCGGGCCTTACATATATCCTTATGCCCAAAGAGAGAAATTGAATGTATTGTTGCGAAATGTTAGAGGGTAGTATAATTAAAATTAGCCAAAATTATTTCTCTTTGCTCCAATATTGTTGGTGCACGGGAAGGATGGATCATGGCGTGTGTTTCGAAATATAGGGAGCTCAACAAGATCACTATTAAAGA
This sequence comes from Pinus albicaulis, assembly GCA_034641835.2. Lineage (NCBI taxonomy): Eukaryota > Viridiplantae > Streptophyta > Pinopsida > Pinales > Pinaceae > Pinus > Pinus albicaulis. The sequence continues at coordinate 191,159 of JAXQQM020084769.1, read as the reverse complement.
TCAATTTCCCATTCTTGTTATTGATGAATTATGGATGAACTACATGGAGAAAATTACGTCCCATAGTGATATTCATTCAACATATCATGAAATTAGAATGAAGATTGAAGACGATGCAGAAAACAACATTCATAACTTATGAAGAAATTTTGAATTTTTTGTCATGTCTTTTGGCCTTACTAATAGCTTCCACATTTCGAGGTTTGATTAATTCCATTTTTAGACCCTTTCTTAGAAAAAAATTGTTAGTATTTTTTGATGATATACTAATCTACAACAAGTCCCTTGAAGGATCATGGTCAACATGTTGAAAGGGTGCTCAAACTATTGAAGGATAAACAATTATATGCAAAAACCCCCAAATGTTTCTTTGGAGTACATGAGGTGGAATATTTGGGTCATATTATTATCTCATGAGGGTCTTAAAGGTAGACCTAACAAATTAAAGCCATTATGGAATGGAAAATCCCCACAACCCTAAATCATCTTAGAGAAATTCCTAGGTTGACCAGGATGTTATCACAACTTTGTTAAGAATTATGGGAGGATAATAGTGACTTTAAAAAAATTGCGAGAAAGATGCATTTTCTTGGACTGAGAAGAAACTAAGGCCTTTGAACATATTAAAGAGGAAATGTGCCCAAGCTGTTGATCTTAACTACACCAGGACTTCACAAAAACCTTTATTGTGGAATGTGATTCCTCATGAAATGGAATTGGTGTTGTTTTAATGCAAGAAGGAGGACCCATTTGCTTTTTTAAATTCGTCCAATCAGAGAAGTATTTATAAAAAAACCTATTTATGAAGGAAATTTTGGGGAAATACTACATACATTAAAGAAATGGATACCTTACCTAATGGGAAGATACTTCAGGATAAAAACGGATCATGATTGTCTTGAATGCTTTTTGGAATGAAAAGATTCCCTCTTTTATAAAATGAGAAAAAATGGGTCACAAATACGTTGAGTAGTGACTTTGAAATCATCTACAAAAAGGGATGCAAAATGTTGTTAGAGATGCACTCTCAAGAAAGGATGAGGATGTGGAAGCATTACTTTGTACCATTTCTATTATGTGAACTAATTAGATAATTTAAGTAAGGAATGAGTGAAGGATGATGAATAGGTGTGGAAACTCAAAAAATATATTATTTTGGAATTGCATGCCTCCCCTTAGGAGGGCACTCGAGATTTTAAAAACTTACCATAGGGTCGAGAAGGATTTTTTTGCATGGCCTTAAACATGATATTCAAAAGTTTGTGGCAAAATGTTTGGTTTGCCAAAAAAATGAAGTTGAGACAATTAAAGCTCATGGTTTATTACAACCTTTATCATTCCAAGTCGGCATTGGGATGATGTCTCAATGGATTTTATCACGAGGTTTACCCAAGTCTAAAGGAAAGAGTGTTATCATGGTAAGTTGATAGACTTACCAAGTATGCACAATTTTGGGCATTATCTCACCCTTTTAAAGTTAGTAAAGTTTCTACTAAATTTATGGAAACAATTCAAAAGCTACACTTGGAAACCCAAATATTATTGTAAGTGGCAATCCCATCTTCAATGGAAATTTTTGGACGAAATTTTCTTGTCTTGGTACTCAATTTGCACATAGCTCATCTTCTTATCATCCTCAGCAGAGTAAGAAAAATGAGTTAAGTAAACAAATGTTTGGGGAAGGATATATTTGTTACTTTGTATATGATAAAAAAACACAATGGGTCAAGTAGTTTTACCTCTTGTGAATGGTAGTATAACACTTCCTTCACATCTTTTGTAGCAAAAATGACCCCATTTATGGATCTTTATGCATATCATCCACCATCCATCAAATTATCTTTAAAGAGAAAATTGCAAGGTTCAAGTAGTGGAATATCACATCGAGCATCAACAAAAAAAAATCCAACTCTTTAAGTATAACCTCACTCTCACGCCAATCAAATGAAACATGTAGATCAACATCACAGTGAAAAGAAGTTTTAATTTAGGTGGCCCGAAGTACCAGGATACAACCATACAAAAAAATGTCTCTCAAGCAAGCTAAGAAGGATAATAAATTATCACCCAAGTATTATGGTCCTTACAAAGTGTTGCAAAAGATTGGTACTATGGCATACAAATTGGAGTTACTTGCATCTTCAAGGTACACCTAGTTTTCGATGTTTCATGCTTAAAGAAGGTTATTGGTGACAAAGATCCGAAGTTCCAAACAATATTTCTAAAACTTGATGAAGAAGGAAAAATAACATTGCAAACCTAAAATAGTCACGGAAACACTAGAACCCAACAACTACATAATCTATCCAATTTCGAGTATCTCATTAAGTGGAAGGGCGAACTTACTAAGATTCCCCGTGGTAGGATAGTGTAACAAGCTTATCCAAAATTACCCAGGCGTTGAAGACCACATTTATTTTTGAAGGAGAATGTTAGGTCCCTATATTACTAATGTAGCCCCCCTATTATTATTTTTGTGCCCATGTGGACCCCATATTATTATTTACATAGAATCCCACTATTTTATTTTTGTGCCCTTATATTACTCTTGTTATATGAGGCTCTAATTATCTTGTGACCCTTGGAATACTATATACCAAGAATGTCTTGTAATTTTTATCATCCAAAAATTTTCATTTATATAATGTAAAGTTTCCCCCTTGAAGAGGATAAGTTTTAATTGTTGATCTATATTTTCTTATTTTATGTGCTTTGGTTGCATAACATGGTTTCTTTCAGAGGCCACTTAGCATACAAAGAAAACTGCACGTATTTTTAATTCCTTCATACGGTGTTACTCACCTTGTCTTTTTAAAGATACTGCAAGCGATATGTCAATCAATGCGATAATTTTCAGTGAATGGTACACTTACTGGCAAGATGATGAAACTCCCTTGTGCAATAATTTATAATCCTGCTTTGAAAAATGAAATTTTATTGATTTTGTAGGACCTAATACTAACATCATTTAATAAGAGGTATATCTTAGTTTGCATTGATTTTGTTACAAAGTGGGTTGAAGTTAAATGTTCTTTGTGCTCTTGAAAGGTCTCTTTTGTGAATTTTGTTTTGATGAGTTTTGTAATAGATTTTCTTCCTAAAGAGCTTATTCTTGACCATGGGTTGTATTTTACTTTAAATACGGTGAAAGGCATCATAGAACAATACTAGATAAGGCATTGGAAATCTTCTTTGTATCATCCACTCCAATGGAAAAGTGAATTCTACTAACAAGATGATTGAAGGAATCCTTACAAAAATTATACAAATGCATCGAAAGGGGCCCAGGAAAACAAGCTTCTTGAAGCCTTGTGCGATCACTTAGAACAACATGGAGAAATAGTACGGAACGCCCAACTTATGAGTTAGTATATGGAAGTAGGTCTTATTACCTATAAAATTGATTTAAAATATTCAAAACTACGATCGGTTAGAATTGTTCTCTAGAAGGACAACAATTTCATCTTTTGCAACTAAATGAACTTGAAAAAATGAAGATTTTGTTAACAAACCATTTGGTTCATTCATAAAGAATTAAATGGCATCGGCCGATTGATAAAGAAGAAACAGATTCCAACTAAACGTTAGGATCTCCTTTACGATTCAAAGTTCAAGAAATTTAAAGGAAATTTTATACGTGTTGGTTCGGCCCATATGAGGTAGTTTGAGCCTTTAATAATGGTGTGGTATAATTCAAAACTAATGATGAGAATGGGACCATTTTCTTAGTGAATAGACATACTTATACTATATCAATGACCCATCACTAAAAAGGAGTGTATCAATAGATGAAGCAACCTTCATATTTGGAGATGGTAGCGAGGAAGGACTTCCAACTTGCGTGAGCACTTCTTAACCTATTATTTTCCTTTCAAAATAGAAATAAAAGGGGAAATTTTAAAATAAAAAATAAAAAAATTTATAAAACGGAAAAAAATAAAAAAAAAATAAAAAAAAAAATAAAAGAGAAAAATAATGCTTGTTTTGTAGAAAACTATCTTGCTAGTGCTACTGAACAAGGTTGTGAAAAATAGGCCATTGGTGGGCATATTCTCTCTTAAATAAATCAATAAAAGAAAAGATAGATAGATGTTTAAGCATCTTGACACCATCCCTTTGAGAAAAGTTTTATTTCTAGGAAAAATACTATGGAAACATACAAAGATATATAGGAATATTTATCCTTACCAAGTTTAGGAAATCAATTTTCTTCATCTATATACAATTGGTGTTGCATTTCCATGTGTTATTTTGTTCCTGGGTCACCAACATTATTTCCTTACATAAGGATTATCTTCTTTAGACTTGAGCATCTATGTTTGGCTCAAATCCCTATTTCTTTTGTCCCCTCTTTCATCCTTCCCATTATCATTATAGTACCTTTCCCCTATTCTATCATCCCTTATCTTACTTCCCCCTCTCTATACTATTCCCCTTATTATCAACTATCCCATTCCCTACTTCCATTGCCCCTTATTTTATTCCCTTTTTCAATATCCTTCCCATTCTTCTTACTTTTTCCTTGTCTTTTCTTTTGTCTCTACTTTTATTCCCCTTCTCAATATTCTTCTTATTCCTATTACATTATAGTCCTATCTCTATATCCCCCTATATATATATCCCTATTTGATATCCCTCCTATTGTTGATTAAACTGTGTCCATGTTCTCATTATCTCTTTTTCCATTTTCATAGTTTAGATAATTTGAGTATAAGTGCTATTGTATAAATTAATACAGCATTATTATGGCACCAACGGCATTAGCTAGTCTTATAGAAAATAATGAAAATGAGTCTTAACGATGATGGATCCGACGCAAGATTAAATCCAACATGTATCTCTTCTACTAGCCTTGAAACGATGGGCGAGCAGAAGAAATTATTGTTTTTGTGTAATTGTAGCGAGTTGTGGGATCTCTCTTGTAGATGCGGTATCACTTGTAGATAACAAACCACTTTGTTATCATATGAAATTGGATATATTCTTGATATCATATTTCTTTTGGCTTTGAGAATATGTGGAGCACACATGTTTTATGGTTTAAATTATTTTTGACAAGCTTAACAAGTGTGTTCACTTGAGTCTTATTTTACTATGCTTCAAAGTTTTAAGACTCGATAAGATAGGTTAATATTGCGGCATGCACAATTTTATAGCCTTGGTACATGATGCAGAGCCTATTAATGTACAAACGTGATTGCAGGTAATTTTTAACTATTTTTAAATTTTTTTTATACCATGGCCACTCATGCATTGTTATCATTACGGGGATTGGGGGTGTGGAGGTAGTGGCATTCTCTTTTTATTCCCATCATCATGAAGAATTGGGGATGTAATTCAATTGACCACGAGCATTCCATAATCATAACTACATCCTGGAAATGCCCATTCCTATTATTAATCAATTCCATTTTCACAATTAGTCCTCAATTTTTTTTATCTCGTTTCCTTCATCTCTCTTAGTTGAAGTTTTCTCTGGCAATATCCATAAACCCCAACATGTGTGAAAACTATAGCCATAATGCCCTATATTACCCCTTTATTTCATGATTGTTGATAATTTTTGAGTTTCGACATAACCAATATGGGGGGGTGGGCCTAGTTAGGTTGATTCATGGTCCATAAAGGACATAAAAAATTTTCCCGAGTAGAATGCAATTATACCCATATTTATTACCGTCTTAAATTTGAATATGAAATTCTACACAATTTTTAGGGTTTTGGTAATAGGTGCATGGGATTTCATTGAACAATTCAACGGGAAGGTTTCCACCTTGGGAATTTTTTGAAGTGAGAGTCTTGGAGAAGTTTTATCTCCCAGAAACAAGACTTTTATTGCAAATGGGAGAAGTGGTTTAATAATTTACAAGTGGAGCAAGGGGCATGGAAAGATTTATCTCGAGCAGTATAAGCGGATTTGGAAGAAGGGTGTCCTAAGGCACTTCATGGTGCACAAATGGAAGTACCTTTTGTATATGTTGTAGAAGTTTCTTACCTACTGAGAGTCGATATTCTATGACATTCTTGTACCATGTCTGGATGCTACTACATTTCGAATCGAGATCAAAATTTTGTATGGAGTGACCTTGATATATCATAGTACTATTTTATTTGTGTTGGTACCAAACAAATAGATTGGGCTAGGGAAATGTTGAGCCTAAGAATTTTCATACTTTTACCACTATAATGCCTCATTTTGTCTTCTTTTTATGCATTTTGAAGCCTCCTACTCATCTCATATACGACTTATTGGAACAACGGTGGAAGAATGCATATAATAGGTATTTTCTGGCAAAATTTAAATATTTGTTCCTAACACCTTAATTTACATGCATTAGTTAGGCTTAGTTGTTATTTTAAGAGGTTAATAATGAGGGTTATGTAGATCTTTCACCCCACATGGGATCCCGCAGCCAAGAGAACAAGAAGTGTATGATTATTTGACTTGAAGAATTCCTGAATGATAAATGGGCATATTCTACATCCTATCGAAGTACTCAACAAGGATTAGTTTTAGCACAATGTAATGAGTTTCCATTTGAGTCGTAGTGATATTGGAGGAGCTAATATTCAATTTTTCCCACCCATATCTGCAATTTTCCTGGATTGGCTTGTGGGTGAAATATCTCTTTTCTTCCACGGATCATTATGATCCACATCTACTTTGTTTGTATTTTTATGATAGATTCAAAGTGTATTTTTGTAATATAAATAGTATAAAAATACAATCCATGGCTTCTTGCGTGGTTAGCATTACAATTTTAATGTTATGTTAACAGTTTGAATTCTTGGTACTTCCTTTTCTTGTTGGACTCTAAGCTACTACTATGTGATGTAAATATTAAGAAATGATTTAATGTAAAGAGACTATGTCGGAGTTTTATGCTTCATTATTTGCACATTTTATTTCTGTGTAGTTTGATATTAGGAGGTAATGAGCTTAGTTGTTTGGGCCCTCAACCTAGCTTGTTTCCCTTCCTTTTGTTTATTGGTGTGTGTATAGGTTATAGATATATTTTTTATGCTTGAAATTTCATGCTTACATGTGTTATATCATTATTGATAGATATGGAGAAGTTGTTGAGTGTTCACAATAATCAAGATTTGTGCCTCGATCTCTTCAATATAATCCTTTATAAGTTATTATGCGAGATATGAAGAAACTATTGTGGTGTTACGGTGATAAATACTTTCTTGCTCTATTTCTTTGATCTAGCCCTTTTTTTTCATATGCATAGGGATTTGGAGATACAAAAAATTTAAGTGTGATAAATCACTATTGGATACCACATATAAACCATTGAAGTTTTATTTATGTGTATTTTAATGAAGGAATAGCTATACTATGTTTTGAATTATTATTATATATAGTTTCTCATTACTAAGGATAAGGTCTAGAGCATTTTCATTAACGTACACATTATATTTATATTTATCAAATCATATTTATCATGATCTTGGATATTTGTTTTTTTGTGTGTCTGGATTTGTTGTGACCTTGAGTGCATTATAACGTTATTCACAGATCTACTTGTGTTTTTTCATGCGAAATATTGTCTAAGCATATATGTATTGATTGCTTGGTTGAGCTTCTCGATTTATCGAGTTGGATCTTAATTTATGCATTTTCTTGTCCTAATATTTTAATAATTATTCATTTTGATGAGTATTTTATTTTTGGATTGTTACATGAAAATCGTATGATCATTGAATTAATGAATTATTAGGACAATGAAAATGCATAAGTTAGAATGTTGGTAATCATATATGTATTGCTTTCTTGGTTGGAAACTTATGGATTTATCATTGGTATATTAATTTATGCATTTTCATTGTCCTAATATTTTGATAAGTATTCATTTGAGGATTTAAGTTACTGGATTGTTACATGAAAAGCATATGATCATTGAATGAATGACTTGTAGCTTTTTCAAGTGTTTGAAAACAAAGTAATGTCACTTTCCTTTTGACAAGCTCTGAGTATCCATTTAATAATATCTCATATGTTTTCTCATTGATTTGCCTCTAAGACTCATATTTTATTGAATGATTAGTTTTTGTAGGATTTGAAACTTTTCAGTTTTAAAGAATAATTATCGGTTGAGGAAGTGAACCTGATGAATTATGCATATGATTTTTGAGTTATATAGTTAACATATTTATTAGATTAGTGTGACTTAACCATATTTAAAACCTTTCCTTTTGTTTTATTTGATTTTATACGAGTGGTCAATAATGTACTATGTACGGACTTATAAAGGTATTGTTTCTTATCTTGGATTTGTATCTACATTGTGTGTGGAAAAAGAAGGCTTTCATATTTACATTTCACACAATAGTGTGAAGTTTACTAAGTTATCCTAACTCCTTTTTTCCTCCTAACTGTTGAGACAATCTTTCACAATAAATTTGTTCCACCTAGAAGGAGTTAGAGCTCATTTCCACATGAACGGTAGATAGGGTTTACTTTTAAATAAATTCCATTTCATTTCGGGTTTGGAACACTAATCGGATATTGCTTTGCGGGGAACTTGAGGAGTGATAATTGAGATATTAGAGTAGGGTTTTGTTTTGTATAATATTGGAGTCTTCTGTAGGCACATACTATGTTTGTGTCTTAAAGTGTATGCTACCCTGGATTGACAAAATGATGTTGGATTATTAATTGACTATATTGCAACCAATAGGAATTAGGAGCCTCAAGGACTCCTCTTGTATCCCATTAAATAAATATCATAAATGAACCAAGGGCAGAATGAGGTTTGGCCTATAAATATGGTGGATTTGGGACCGAACAAGAGATGGCCAATGCAAATTTATGTACGGATTATTATAGTCACTTAGCATTCATTTCTATTCCTGGAGTCATAGGTAGAGGCTCTCATGGGACTTCTTTGAGGAGATATCATGCTTGCAAGGAGATTGTAAAGGAACCTTCCTTTAAGATATTAATAAGGTCCATTTCTCCATCAAATCCCTTCAATGTCTTTATGATAATTTGTAACTCTTTTCATCGAGAAATAAAGATAATTATTTCCATACCTCTTGTTTTATTTATTTTGTTTCCATTTTTATTGCTTGCTTAGCTAATGATACGTATAGATTTAATTTTGTTCTCATTTTATTATGTGTTTATTTTTCTAATCATGCTTGTTGGATCTATGTTGAGAACAAAAAACTTTGTAATATGGATTTTGGTAGACCATTACCAAAAAGAGAAAAAGACAAATTGGTAACTCCACACTTTATTTTTTTATTTTTTGTATTGTTTGTTATGAGCTTTGTTTCATTTGATTTTTCCAGTTAATTTCTTGTACAACCAATTTAGGTTACCTCTTTTACTGTGTGTGCGGGGTGGCTCTATTTCATTTTCATTGGTATATAGCTCTCAAAGAAACAATCGTGGTGATTTTCCCTTATTTGTTATGAGAGATCCTGTGTGGGTTTAAATAACCTTAAATCATTGTAATTTTCTCCTCTTATCTGAATTGGGTGGAAACCCTTAATGACTTTCCCCCACTCTGCATATTTAGTGACCTAGCTAAGTTGTTTATTATAATTAACCACTAGTGTACAATAATTTAGTTTCTTTTGCCACATGTATGACCTTTCTTTTTCTAACCAAAGTGTAGTATTGGGACTAGAAGTGGATTTAGTAAACAATGTAATATGCTCTTCCCCTTTGCGCATAGAAATGAGGTGAATCATAAACATCTTCAAATCCCATTGTCATATCCATTTAGTATTAGAGGATAATAGGGTAAAGAAATCATCACATTATACAAACATATTTTCTTTCATGCAAGGTACAACTCACATAGTGTAACTAGATGCAAAGTAATTGATCCCATGATATCCGAATTTCTAATATATCATATGAAAAAAATTATGATCACTTGATACTTTGCATCCACTACACCCCATCACTTAAAATTTAACTTATTTTTACTTTATTATTATGTCTTCCCCTTTCACCCAATGTGATCAAGGAGAATCGGAAAGTCCATTCTAGACTACTTGTAGTTCACCATTTCACACCCTAATTCACATGAGTTTTGGGTCATCATCCCAAACTCAAAGCCTCTTAAAATAATCCTAAATTAAACATGTTGGGTATATTTTATATTCTTTTCCGACTAGATCTAGGCATTGTTACATTACGTGAGGTGCGTGAGATACATAGCCTATTTGGGGTTGCAAGGATGCGAGAAAGCCTATGGGGTTCGAGAAATGCATTGAATTAATTTTTATGTGGACTTAAGGATGGGGGCGGGCCAAGGATGGTGGGAATACCTACTCATGGTTTTGTGCATGGTTTTTTGAAGTGATTTTCCCATTGTATTTTGTAGATCCGAACAACATAACTACAATTATGTTCTAATATAGGGTTAATGTTGTTGAGCCTCAAAATTGTGCTTCCTTTCATCTTAATTTACCTCATTTTCCTTTGTCCATTGTTATCCTAGACCCAATTGTTCAATGAATTTAGTTAAATTTACTTTTAGATTTATGTTGACTTGCTAAGTTTTGTGATTTTTTGCCATTGTAATGCATTTTGGCCAAGACAAATTTATGAGGAATGGAACATTTAAAATGACTAGCAAACAGTGCTGCGTTGTCTTCCGTTTGGGTATGTTCCCATGTCTACATTGGGTGCTCTGTCATGAAGGAACGGATTACGGATATGGTTGGTACGTGGGAACACATTTAGGAAGACAACTGTTAGAATTTGTCTCGGTCGAGATCTCCTTTTCCTTTTTATGTTTCCACTCCAGAGTCCTAATGTGATTTCGATAAGGAAAGACAATGATCTGAGAAATTGTTGCAAGTCTTGTTATGTACATTTGTTATATAAACACTTATGACTGAGAGCTAGGCTAGATTTTGTTCTAGATTTTTCTTAGATTTTTGTACTACATTTTCGAAGACGCGGATTGCTTTCTGTTAGTTATTTCTCCCTTAATGAAACGACGGTGTTGTTTTGGAAAAGCGTTGATTTGATTTGGAGTTAGATTAAATCGGTGGTGGGGAGCCTGCCTCTTGCACGGATTTATTTGCGTAATTTAGATAAGTATTCTGTTGCCTTTACGTTTTTAGAGTTGAATTCGTAGTTGTTTTCATTAATTACTATAATTTAACTGCGTTCTAAACTCTTTAATATTCTTTAAAAGATGAAAATGAATGGGAAATGGCTATAGTATTGTGAAAGTTTAATTGTAATCTTTTTTTTGTTCTACATCACGGTTATACTTATGCTAAATGCTCTTCCACAAGAAGAAACTCTTCCAAGAAATCCTTATAATGTCTTAAGCATGATTGTGATCCTGGACGCTTCGGTTGTGTTTGCACTAAGTACCATATATTTTCTTGCTCTTAAACGCTTGTCCAAAATATCATAATGATGAGTGGGAGATAGCCATGATATCTTAGTTTTTAATTGCTTTAATTTGTATAATTCCATAGAATAATACTTGATAGCATAGTTAGAATCACTAGGAGTTTAATTGCCACTTAACTCATGTTCGGTTGTTTTATTTTAAGTTTGATAATGACTTGTAGTTCGGCCTTGTTTTAGGTAGTAACATCTTAAGTACGGTTTTGCTTCACTCATTGCATTTCACTCCACATTCGGTGTCATTCACTTTGCATGTTGAATTACTTCGATTGTTAAACTTAACAAAAAAAACCTTCATTATTCACAAACCTCTTCTTGTTCTAAAATCCATAATTGATTCATAACCATATGAACGGAAAGATAATATCATTTTAAGGCACAGAAGCATACATAACTACATTCATCTTACAAACAAACATTTCCTCAAAACACTATTTTAAAAATCTCCTTTGGGTGAAGTGTAGTGTTATCCAACTAAGTGGGGAATAGAAGGTTAGGAACTAGCCTTAGAGGTAAAAGACCTTATGATGGTATCAATGTTTTACTCAATTATGCTTCAACAAATCTCTAATCGAGGACAAAAAATGTTTGCATCATTATAAGTTAGTTGTTTTACTTTGTTTAGATAGGAGGATTTGCATGTAATTGACCATGTCTCAAGCTCTCTCTCAAAACACCTTTGATGAAAGCATTTGACAAAGTTGAATTTATGTTTTGAATCATTTGTTTAAAATTCATTATCAAGCTTTTTAACCTAGTCATATTTTAGATTTGATTCGTTTTAGTGTTGCATTTGCATTTCTTTTTGTTTTTCATCAACTTAGTAGGCTTCACTACTGTTTTGTTTTTAATCATGAGCTTCCTTTCATTAGCTTGGTGTTTTCACTTGTAGACATAAAGCCACCAAAGACCAAAAACATCACAAAACACTACACACAACGTATTGAAAACAAACACCTAGTGCCTCTGATACACTTCACTTCGGCGAGTTTACCAACTGCGGTTGACCCAATTAAATGAGCTCCAATTTGAGACTAGTTGAGACCAAACATTTTAGCGCGGGTGCGGGAAGTGAAAACTAGATAACCTTTGTTTCTTCGCATCAAAAACAATTTTATGCGTAGGGAGAGAGATTAGAGGAAGATTTATAAGCGAGCGAGAAGTTTGATTTTATAACACCACTTGTTTCATCTGAATCCCGAGCTAGTACACCTTCAACTCAAACCGTCTTCCATCCTTTGCGATCACGGACTTCTGAAGACACGAAATCAGATATCCATTGAGAAAACACTTCCACTTCATCCACTAAACTTGCCATAGAAGAGATCTAAAGACTCTGGTAGGGACCTTAAATCTTTCCACTTCCACGGAGGTCAACCATGGCGAAGAAGAAGGAGGAGGAGGATTTTGCAATGAACACACTATTTGGAGGTAGAGGTAGAGGTAGAGGAGAAGGAGGTAGAGGAGAAGGAGGTAGAGGTGCGAGATGGAGGAAAAGGTAGAATAGAGAGCTCTTTTGGGTTCCCTATAATTTGATGAAGAAACCAATACAACCATGAAAAATATTTCACCCTCTGTCCTTCCAAACTTCTATGGACTTAAAAGCGAAGATCTGGAAATCTTCTTATTCGAATTTGAAGTGGCTGTGCAGAACATGACTACTTATAAGATGCTCAAAAACTAAAATTATTTCCTTCAACTTTGAAGGGAGCGACGTGAAGTGGTTTATGGTGCGATCGGTTCTCGTAGAACATGGGAAGATATGAAACAAGCATTTCTAGAGAGATATTTGGATTATTGTATGCGTTAATCATAAGGAAGAAGTGTTCAAGATGTTACAAAAGATGAAAATTTGGAAGATTTGTTGGAAAGATTTCATTACAACATCAAAAAGAGCAAAAATGGAAAACCTAGATCAAGACACCTTAAAAGCTCTTTTGTTGAAAACGATTAAGTATGAATGGTTGGATATCCTTAACATGATGCAGGAAAAGGATATATCACAACTCACATTACTGAAATATACGGGTTATGTATCAACCTTTCAAGAGGGAAATCTGGCCTTGAAAGGTCCAAGAGATCCTTGCTCTTGCAAGGGCAAGTAAGTCTATGCAGGACGGTAAGTAGATCGAAGAGAAATAAGTCACATGCTTGATGATTTTAAATGCGACATCTTAGGGAGTCTTAGTGAACAAATAGACACCCTCAGGTACAAAACAAGCAAAGGGTGAATCGATGCCTTGGCAATCTTTTTGTCCCAAATGTAGAAAGAAACATGCCTTGAAGAGAGTGTCCTTTGGATGTAAAAGTTGTAGGGGCTTGAAGTGTCATTTTTTTAAGAAAAACATGAGACCAAGAATTGTCCTTCTCTTTAGGGTCTCAAAGTTGTCTTTCGAGGAGGAAACTCCTACATGTTCACGAGTCTGCGAATTTTGTCTAGAAGGCCTTGGTAGGGACCTCAAACACGAGGATTCCATGATCAAATGTATAATCAACCTCCACCTTGGAATTCTTGGCGACAACCTTGGCCCCCGATTTCAAAATCAATCTCGATCCTGGGCACAAGGAACGGAAAGTCCCTATGGAAGATACTCCCCATATTATCGGTATCCACCATCCTATCCACCATATCCACATTTTTATCCTCAAAATCCTCAACAAAATTTTCCTCCAAATTTTCCTCAAAATTTTCAACAAAATCCTCAACAACATCATCGAACCAACCACATCAAAATGAATACTTTCATTACCATTTGCCCTCAGAAATCAAGTCATTCTTGCGCTCAACCCATACCAAACCCCAATAATAGAACCCTCATAATACATATATGATAGAAAGTAACAATTTCAACTTATTTAATTACTCCTTTAGACCTTGGTGATGTTCAGCGGGGTACGGAAGGAGCTCTTGAAAAGAGAGGAAACCTTGCGGCAGTCATACAAGAACAAGATAATTCTGAGGAAGACTCTACGGGTGAATAAAAGTCTTGAGGAAGGCACATCATTTAGGGCCAAACCTTTCAGGAAAAAATAAAATAAAAAGACCCAATAAATCCAACTCCTTTGTATTAGAGCAACCATCTACATCTACTTCTATACCTCCTTTCTGGAAAGATTACAAATTGTTGGGGTGTAGAAAAACAAATCTGGTGCCTAATTATGATTTTACGATGAGCTTCAAAATGTTTGCATTAAAATTCCAGTAGCCACAAGCCATCAAGAAATCCCAATTTTAGCCAAAACAATAAAGGAGTTGAGTATGAAGACAACAAGAAAAAGAATAAGAGAAACAAAGAAAATTTAAGCGGTAGGACAAATAGCGGACATTATGATGGCGAATTGCTATTCGAAAGTATCTTCGACCCGGAAATCCGATTGTCAAAATTCACATCAATGGAATTGAAATTAAAACATACTCATTGATTTAGGAGCGACGATAAATATCATGAATGGACAAATCATGGACAAATTGAAACTTCCTAATCTTCTCTTTACACACTATTACAATTAGTAGAACGGATACGCGGTCAAACGGATGGGGTAATAGAAGACATTCCGGTGTCCCTAGATTCTTGGGAATACTGTGGATTTCATGATCCTAACTCTAAGAATAATCTAGGAGGCCATCCACCAGTATATTAGGAAGACCTTGGTTGGCTACGAATACAATTAACTTTTATTAGTTGTGGGTGGAAATTGATATGTATATTTAAGTGGTATTTCAACTAAAATTCACTTTATATCCTCCAACTAGGACAATTACGGATCTAGATGACACTCAATGGATATAGAGGATGAAGAAGATTTACAACCACTCTTCACAATTTCATAAAT
Organism: Pinus albicaulis; assembly: GCA_034641835.2. Taxonomy (NCBI): domain Eukaryota; kingdom Viridiplantae; phylum Streptophyta; class Pinopsida; order Pinales; family Pinaceae; genus Pinus; species Pinus albicaulis. The sequence continues at coordinate 175,930 of JAXQQM020084769.1, read as the reverse complement.
TAGTGAAGATAATCAAATTACGAATACTCTAGAAAACTTTGAATCATCTCGAACACAAACATGAATCATTCGGGGAGGGATCCAATATTGATTTTTTGTCATCCGGGCGGATGTCTCTTCATTCTATGGAAAAATTTGGCGACTCTACAAGTGAAATTTTCCGGTGGCTGAACATAAACAAGAACTAGAAAAATCTCAACAAGAAGAGTTAGTCAAAGTATTACGAAGTTGTTCTGCTGCCATATGCATGGGGGAATACAACGACATGAAAGGGGATATTCAAGACTTGTACTCATCACATCTATATAGAGGCAAATTGCAAACCAATCGAGACGGCCTCAAACGGTCGAATCCAAATCTTAGGGAAATTGTTAAAGAAAAATTGCAAAAATTGTTAAATGTTAATTTCATCTATCCTATTTCGGATAGTCGGTGGGTTTCTCCTTTGGCCATTGTGCAAATAAAAATGGAAAATGGAGGGTGTGTATTGACCTCTAAAAGAGAACTAAATAAAGCTACTCTTAAAGACCATTTTCACTTACCTTTCATAGATCAAGTATTAGATACATTAGCTAGCAAAAAGTACTTTCATTCCTAGATGGGTTTAGTGGTTACAATCAAATCCAAGTAGCACTTGAAGACCAAGACAAAACCACATTCTTTGTCCTTGGGGTACCTATGCTTATCGAGTATTGCCATTTGGATTATGCAATGCATACCCAACATTCCAAAGAAGCGTTATTAGAATTTTTTCGGGATCTAATACATGGTGACAACCAAGTGTACATGGATGATTTCTAGGTTTACGGGAACACATTTGAAGAGGCTTTAGAAAACTTGGAAAAAAGTCTTAAAAATATGTCCAAAAGCAAACCTTTCACTTGATGAAAAATGTTTTATGATGTTCTTTGAAGGTATTGTTTTAGGGCACCACATTTCGGCGGATGGGATTAGAGTTGATGAGGCAAAAGTTGAAGTCATTTCTAACCTATCCATTCCAAGTTGTCAAGATGTTAAGTTTTCTAGGATTTACGAAGGGTATTATCGGAAATTTGAAAACTTCATAGATGCTCTCTCCATATTTAAAATTACTTGCAAAGATTGTGAATCAAGTGGACTTAGATTGCAGTTAGCTTTTGAAACACGAAAACCAAAATTTCGGCACCTATATTAAGGGGACCTAGCTGAGTTACCTTTTCATATCTCGACGGATGCTTCGTCTGACTCTAGGGCCGATATTGGATTAAAAAATATTTAATTCCTTATACCATCTATTATATTAGTAAAAATTTGACTCCTGCGAGTTAAACTATCTACATGGCCCGAAAAGAGTTTTAGGCTGTTGTTCATGCCATAAACAAATTTAGACACTATATAACAAGCTTCTTCATTTTGTTCACGAGTCATTACGCAATTATGATATTTAATGAACAAATCAATTATAATGGCGAGTTATAAGATGGTTGTTGCTCTTACAAAATTCAACATTACTATTCTAGATAAAATTAAGAAAACAAAAACACGATGGGCGGTTCCTATCCTGACTCCAAAATGTCAAAGATGACACTCCGGTTGAAGATCAATTTCGTAGTGAATATCTTTTTGCAATCTCTACTCAAACTCCATGGTTTGCTGATATTGCTAATTATTTAGTTTCGGGAAAATTTCCTTCAATTATGAATGCAAGGGATAAAAAGAAAAATCATTTGTGATAGTGAAAAATATTCATGGGTATAATGAGTTCTTTAAAATGAGGTCCAGTTTGATCATTAGAAGATGTGTTCGTGAAGATGAGATGCAGAGATTCTCAAGGCATGTGTGATGAACCTTGGCGGACACTTTGCGAGATAAGAGGGACAGCCTATGGATCCTTGATTGGAATCGCTGTGGCCATCCTTGTTTAAAGATGCCAAAGATTATGTCCATGAGTGTGACGATTTGCCAAAGGAGTAGAAACCTTCTCCTTCGAGTGAGATGCCATTACAACCTCGAGGGTACATATTGAACCTTTTGAAAAAAAATGGGCCTTGGATTTTGTGGGACCTATTAGTCCTCCATCAAGACAAAAAAGAAATATATATTAGTTTACCCAGATTATGTTACTAAATGAGTGAAAGCTAAGCCATTACTTGTTGCTAATGAAGCCTTATTAGTTCTTTTCTTTTTGAGGATATTTTTATCGTTTTGGTGTTCCAAGGGTATTCTGAGATCAAGGAGCTCAATTTACATCGAAACTGGTGGAGCAAATGATGGGGAAGTACAAATCGGACATGAAAATCTACTCCTTGTCATCCTGGCTTAGACGGTCAAGTGGAATCTACTAATAAGGTCTGACAGAGAATCTAACAAAGCCCCATTTCATTACATAGAAAGAGATTAGACGAAATGAGCTTCACGAAGCCTTGTAGACCTGTATTCAGCAGAAGCTTGTGACCCATGCTCATATGGATGATAACATGGAAAGCAAGTTTTGGCACCCATAGGTTCCAAATTCAAACTTTCAAAAATGGCGGTTCGGCTAGGACCGATTTAACGGGTACAAAAGCATGGAGCTACAAGGAGCAAATCAACTGAATTGGTTGATTAGAAGAAGATGCGGTTCGGAAAAAAAAAGTCTAGTCCATGACAAAGGGCTAGATGGCATGACAAGTACATCAAAGCCAAAGGTATTTGGGCTCTCTTGTTTGATTTAAAGTCAAGGATTTTCAAGGTAAATTTGAGACACATTGGCTTGGGCCATATGAAATTGTTGAAATTTTTGATAATGAAGTGATAAAAATCGAACTATAGATGAAAGAAGAGAGGTCACTTTTCTTGTGAACGGTCATAGATTGGCTCTATCACAAACCACTCTCAAGAGAATAATTTGTCAAGAAGTTTCAAGAAAGGTGATGAAGTTAATGAAGAATTTTTCTTCTTCATCAACTTGATCAGAATTATACAGTATTTCTCTTTTGAAAAAAAAATAAAAAATAAAAATAAATAAAATAAAATATATATATATATATAGATATATATATATATAAATCCTAAACATAAACCAATCATTGATTGGCATGTTTACGGAAAAGATAGGGTGAAAATCGAGTCTTGACTCTCTAACTTTTCCCCATTTTGATTTTCTGTTGTTGTTACAAAATCATAAGTTTAGATCCATAGTGCTTATGATCCATCTCATTTCATTTCACTCCATTCACTTATCCACCCATACTCCATTTCATTCATTCATTCATACTCTCTTGTTCTGACTGTTCATCTCACTCCATACTCCCCATCATCTCATTTTTCAGCCATCAAAATTTAAAGTTTGATGTCTTGTTTTTGTAAATGAATAAAACATGTCATGGATTACGGGCGAGATCTTATATTTCTTCACTCCATTTCATAAAGCGAATCCATTTCATTTCATCATCCACTTCATACATATCATGTCTCATCATCCATCTTCATTCATGACATATAACATCTCACTCATATCCAAAAACATCAAACCATGATTAAAATGCTACTACAGTGCATTCTACGGCTCAACGGACATTTTTGTTGATGGGACTTTGTAGGCCCTGATCATTAGCATTTGCAAATCCTGAAGGCATCAATCAATGGAGACATTAGAATTGTAACCAAAATGATCCGGTGTATCCATGAATAAAAAGCATCAAAAAGGATTATGAAGACTCTTCCAAAGGAGAACAAAGAAGACAAAGACTACAAAATCAAATGAAGAGTGAAAGTAACAAGTTTAGTTATAATGGCATTTCATGATTTAGCATGGTTTTAGTTATGAATTGTTCGAAAAAGTTGTTTTAATTATTTTTATTGATCATGACCAATAAACCCTCCTAAACTTTGGATTAAAATTTCTCATTTCAAATTCCATGCAGAGCATCATTTGACGGTTCAAATGGTCAGAAGTGTTTGAATTCCTCACGCCACTCAACAAAATCATTCAATGATGATTTTCTTTTAAAGTTGTAAAAATCTCCTTCGTCTTTTCAATCATTGGTCGTTTATATCACTCCACTTCCTTTATTGTCTTAACTACTTCCATCACTCCATTACGCGTAGCGGCACTTCATTACTTGCCAAAACGGAGAGATATCCTTCTCATAGTGAGCGAGCAAAGGGTATGTCAGGTTTGAATATCCCAAGTACTATCCTGCAGGCGAAGCAAAGATTGAGCATTGTCACAGCAAACGTGGGGGTATGGCGATTATTGAAATTTGAATCCATTGCCAAGAGATACGGAGAGGTATAGCGATTAGCGAGGTCAAAGCCATTTGTATGAGACGGTATGGCAGGTGTGGGATTTGAAGCCATTTTCATTGTCAACCGAAGGCATATCGGCTCGAAGTTTGAGCTGTTATCCTTGTCAACTTGAAGCATATCGGTCCAAAGTTTGGTGTTGTCTTTTATCAATCGGTGTATCATTTCGAAGTTTAAGCCATTGTCATTAAGAACTTGGTAACATTTCAATTCAAGGTGAAAATTGTGTTTTAAGTAAATGAAAGAAGTATTGACAGACATTGAAAAGCAATTATGGGTTGTGTGAAAATGAACCATTGGGTACAAAATACCTGAAGGCTACCCTCAATGTAAAGAAATATTTGCAACGAATAGGATGTTTCTGATTTTTCAGAAAATTTAATGGCTTCCTAAAAGTCACTAAAACATTTGGGGTGTTTCGAGGCTGAAGTTGAAGTGGGAGATGTCAAATTCCTGATCAATGATTTTCATTGCGAAGCTACGAGATTGCTTAGAAATGGAGAGAGATGGTTCAAAAACGAGAGAAATTCCATCATGAATCATGAGCAGAATTCTAAAATCACCGAGCCAACGGACCTGCTTGTGTTTAAGAAAGTTACGATTCTTGCATTAAGAAAAATAAATGGAGAAACATACTGTGTCTATAAAAATTTATTACATGTGAGAGTAGATATGGCACATTTTATGTCTACCACATTGGAGAAGTGATAATGCATTTTACGGGGGAAGACTTAAACCTACCCTGTTCTTGCTTCAAAGTTTGAAAAGATGGCTTCTGCTGTTTAAAAAGGAAAAGTTTCAATTTTTGGCAGAAGCAACTCTATACCATCATGGCTTGGTAGAAAATTTTAATTAGACACCATTTATTAAACAAATGATACATGGGACAATTTCTTGATAATAAATCATTTTGAAGAGCCAAAGAACCACTCACACGAACAACGAGCCTACGAGGAGAAGTAGAAAATGGAGAGCTTTAAGAATTGAAATTGACAAAACGAGTCCGAAAAGTATTGAGGAAATCATCTCGAGAGGAAAGTTAGCAGCTCAAATAAAGAGACAACTTAAGAAAAGAGAAGGTAATGGAAATCTACCACGGAAGAGGAGAGGGATCTTCTCGACGAAGAAGCCATAGACTAAGGGGAAACTGAAAACTCAAAATCAAACAAACGGGGTGATTAATATAGAGGATGAGGAAACATCTGCGAAGAAGATGTTAGAGAAGGATTTTAATGAAGGAACCCACAGAGTGTTTTCCTTTCAATGACAAGAAGTTTATGATTATGTTGAAACTTTGAAAAGCTTGAGGAAGCGAGAGAGAGAACCCTAGTCCTCCATTATCAAAATAGATGTGTTCGGAAGGGATAGGTGGTGAGATACTTAATAGACACATCAAAAATGAGAATGAAATTTTGAAGGAACAAGTCAAGCTCAAAGAAGAAACCGATATGAACTCAACCTTATCCCTACATATAGACAAAGTGGAAAAGGCTAATGACAAGTTGAAGAAGAGGAACGAGAAGCTAATCGGAAGGCACTTACCAACCTAAGGTTCAAACTTGTCATCGAGAAAACCCAAAATATTTTTGACTCAGGAAAAGGAGAAGGAGGATTAGATGTTCTTGCGAAGCCTACGAGTTTATAGATAATTTGTGAGGACATTGAAGGAGATAGCGGAGTGAGGGGTATGTTGAGCCTCAAAAAATTGTGCTTCCTTTCATCTTACATTACCTCATTTTCCTTTTCCCATTGTTATCCTAGACCCAATTGTTCAATGAATTTAGCTAAATTTACTTTTAGAATGATTTACATGGTGACTTGCTAAGTTTTGTGATTTTTGCCATTGTAATGCATTTTGACGGATAGGCTGAGAATGCCATTAGCTGTGGCCGTCTCGCCGATTGTCTTCACGTTTGGGTATGTTCCGAGTGGTCTCTCAAGAAACACGCATATGGGCATATTCCGTGTGTCTACATTGTTCATTTCTCATCATGAAGGAAGAAACGGATTGGATATGGTTTTGGTACGTGGGAACACATTTAGGAAGCGGACTTCTATTAGAAATTTGTCTCGGTCTAGATGTCCTTTTCCTTTTTACGTTGCCACTCCAAGGGTCCTAATATGATTTCGATAAGGAAAGACAATGATCACAGGGTGTTGCCAAGTCTTGTTGTGTACCGATTTGTTATATAAACACTTGGAAACGAGAGCTGAGCTGAATTTTGTTCTAGATTTTAGCAGATTACGTGCTACATTTAAAGAAGGCAACGGATTGCTCTTGTTCAAGTTATTTCTCCCTTAATAGACGGAACAATGTTGTTTTGAAAGCGATTGATTTGATTTGGAGTTGGAATTCAAATCGGTGGTGAAAGGCCCCCGCCTCTTGCACGGATTTGTTGCGTAATTTAGATAAGTATTCTATTTTGCCTTTACGTTTTTGAAGTTGAATTCGTAGTTGTTTTCATTAGCTACTATAGTTATAACTCGTTCTAAAAACTCTTCCAAAAGAAGAAGCTCTTCCAAAAGATTATGAAAATGAATGGGAAATGGCTATAGTATTGTAGGATTTAATTGTAATATTTTTTTTGTTCACCATCACAGTTATACTTATGCTAAATACTCTTCCATAAGAAGAAACTCTTCCAAGAAATCCTTATAATGTCTTAAGCATGATTGTGATCCTGAACGCTTCGATTGGACACTAAGTACCATAGTATTCTTGCTCTTAAACGCTTGTCCAAAATATCATAATGATAGGTGGAGATAGCCATGATATCTTAGTTTTAATTGCTTTAATTTTGTATAATTCCATAGAATAATGCATGATAGCATAGTTAGGATGCTCCGGAGTTTAATTGCATAACTCATGTTAGGTTGTTTTATTTTAAGTTTGATAATGACTTGTAGTTCGGCTATTTTAGACTAGTAACATCTTAAGTACGATTTTAGCTTCACTCATTGCATTTTGCACTCACATTCGACGATTGTTATTCAACATCTTAAATTACTTGATTTGTTAAACTTAACAACCTGACCTTCATTATTCTAAACCTCTTCTTGTTCTAAAATCCATAATTGATTCATAGCCATATGAACGAAAGATAATATCATTTTAAGGCACAGAAGCACTTCGCAACTTCACGATCATCTTACAAACAAGCTTGTTCCTCAAAAGACTATTTTAAAAATCTCTAACCTTTGAGTGAAGTGTAGTGTTATCAAACTAAGTGGCGAGAATAGAGTTAGGAACTAGCCTTAGAGTAAAAGACCTTATGATGGTATCAATGTTTTACTCCAATTATGCTTCAACAAATCTCTAATCAAGGACAAAATGTTGCATCATTATAAGTTAGTTGTTTATTTGTTTAGATAGGAGGATTTGCATATAGTGACTGTGTCTCAAGCTCTCTCAAAACACCTTTGATGAAAGCATTTAATAGAAGTTAGTTATGTTTTGAATCATTTGTTTAAAAGTCACTTTATCAAGCTTTGTTTCTGCCTAGTCATAGTTTAGATTTGATTCTGTTTTAGTATTTGCATTTGCATTCTTCATTTTGTCATCAACCAAGTAGGCTTCACTGTTGTTTTGTTTTTAATCATGAGCTTCCTTTCATTAGCTTAGTCATTTTCCTTGAACGTAAAGCCACCAAAAGACCAAAAACATCACAAAACACTACACACAACGTATTGAGAAACAAACACCTAGGTACATATAGTACACTTCACTTGTTGAGTTTACCAACCCTGGTTGACAATTCGTGGGCTCAATTTTAAGAACTAGATTGAGACCAAACAAATGTATTATTGAGGTTTATGAATGCTTGAACATGTATATAATGTATTGTAACAATAGAGAAAGGGAATATAATTTAAATAAATATGGTTTTCACGGTATTGGGTTCAGGAGAAAAATATCTGTGTATATTTTCTTTGCTGCTTTGTATATTTTATGTTTCTAAGAATTCATTTTTGAAGGTAATTTATGTATAGGTTTAAAACCTTTAAAACACATTAATTCACCCCATAATGGGGCCTAAAATGTATATTTATAGTATAAGTTAGCACCCTGGGGCTAGGTATCCAAATAAAATCACTTGGTCATTCATTTGAAACATTAAAAATTCTCTTTTAGGGAACTTTAAAATCGTCCATAATCCAATGTCACAAATCCAATGGTGAGACTAAACTTTGTGAAAGTGAAAAGGTTAGACCAAATATTATGGCCCTCTTGATTCTCTTGACTTTTGGAGAGGCTCCAAATATATGGTTGATACATAGAAGGTGATATTCTCTCACGCATAGAGACGGAGGTATCTCGGTGGAAAAAACCTAAGAATCTTACTAATGGTGGAGGGAGAAAAATTGCACCTATAGGATATTTTGAACAACTTGTGAAAGCATCACCAATTTCTTCAGGACATGGCCATAGTACCTCATTCACAACCCTCCCTTCATACCTTTGCTAGTTTTCTTATGGTGACTTGAGACCCCACAATCATAAACATTTGGAAGGCCCAATGAATTTTGGTCAAAATAATCTTACATACTCTTAGGATTTCATATGGAAAACCACTGCGCCAAAACCTTGGATTGTTTGAAACAACAAAAAATAATTAAAAAGAGAAAACTAACATTTGTTTTTTTCTTTGTTTTATGTATTGATACTTTAGTTTTAATTCTTAATCCCCTCATCATCACTTACTCATTTCATCACCATATGGGACCACTTAGCACCCTTCCTCTATGTTCCTTTAAGGCCTCTCACCTTTGGTAAGATGAGTGTCGGGTCTTATAGATTTTCCTACTCAGCCTTCCCCTAAGAGATCACCTCTTGATCCATAGTTCTTAAAGCTCTTCATCTTTGGTGATACTTTTGTAGGAACCTCTTTATCTCAAAGTATACCTTCATCACACAAGTAAAAAATGACAAATGAACCCATAGCCTGATACTGTGACAATCCATGGTAGCAAATTTCCCTTAGAGATACCAAAGTGTGAGAGGTAAACCCGGGGAAGATACGAAAATCATGTGATGGCATTTCATGTCATGTGTTCTTCCAACAACATCTTGTTAATTTGAGTTCAACTTAGGCACTTGTAATACATCCTCACTAGCCTCTCGACTAAATGGTACATTAATGAGAATTTGGGATCACACAACACGGCTAAATCAATATCCAGAAAGTCATTTCTCACACTTTTCCGCTATTGGTTTATTGTGAAATAAAGTTGGAACTATTTTTTATAAGTTTCAAAAAATATCTTCCTCTCAAATTATAGACCACATTCATGAGTGGCGTCGATGCTACAATTTTTTTTCAAAATTGATGTTCCCAAAGAAATTCTGGTAGACTTATTTTAAGTCCCTCTTACTGTCTGTGAAACAATATTATCACCATCATGTTGTAATATGAGGAAGAAGCAATAAATAAGTATTGAAAGTTTTAGTTTTTATGTATAATCGAGGTATATTTACATAATAATCATAATTATTACTGAACTTAACATTTTCAAAAAGAAAAGTTGGGGGAGTCATGTCTTTTGTTAAAGGAATAATTGGGTTCATTTCCCAATACCAACACCAACAAGGGAACCCAATTCCATAGAAAAAAAATCATATGGATGATCTCCATCATTCCCCTATGTAGGTGGGACATCTCTAGCTCCATTAATGCTCACGATAGGGTGTCATCATAATATTATTTCTCAAGTGAAAAACCACCCCATGCGAGAATATTATCCTTTGTGTAATTGTGACGTATTTTCAACATCCCAACCTTCTTATTTAAATATTAATTAAGTAATTTTATATTTCCCTTTCCAAGGTCAACAAAAAACTAACCCCCTCAAATCCTCAACATGATGGGGGTACAATTCGCTTATCCTTCTTTTCACCTGACATGATAGGTGCTTAACCATTCCAATAATGGAAAGTGAAAGGAAAGAATAAACATAAGAGAAACTAGGGATGGTAGTGACTTTCTTGATAGAAGAATACATAGGGAGGAGAAATGACCCTAACTAAGTTCAAAACTTGTATAAAACTTACTTGAGATATCCTGGCCGGGAATTGTGGTATGAATTAACTATACTTTCTCTCTTTGTGGTGAGTACGGTCATTACACCATTATTTCCAAAAAAATCATAAATTAAAATACATCTAAGAGGCTATGGGTACCCATAATCACCAATGAGAAACCAACAATAAAAGGTACTACAAAATCCCTTCCTACATCAAGGGATAATAGCTAATTAGCGAGGAAGGAATACCTTCATAATTATAGAACCTTGTGGTGAGAAACGTCTATATCTTGTAATTAGGACATTTACATTAACACTATAGATATTTATCTACAAAGTCGTTGTAAGTTATTCTTGTTCTCCTCCTAAACATAATCCCTCATCAACAACGGAAATGTCATCTAATACAACCCCAACCTCAACAATCATTGCCTCCCATAGACCCAATTTCTAGGTTAAATAAAGGATTATTAAAAGCACATCACACAATGTGAAGGTTATACATCATTATAACATTATCAACAACCTTGCTATCCCCCACTACCATGTTAGCATTGAGAGTTCTTGAAACATGCTTCAACTCAAAGGAAAGATTTGCTTTTATTATGAGATGTGATTAACCTTACGATTCTTTCTTGATCACATTTGATTTAGATAACTCAAAAATGTAACTCACATCCCCTGAAGTAAACTTTCCAAATCCAAATTACTATACGTAATGCCACCATTAATTAATGAATCATATATGAAGGGGAATCCACATGTGTCATGTAAAAGACATTATGGTAGAAACTAGGATCCCCCAAGCTTGTAACTCCATCTATCGAAGTTGAGGGAATACGATTTGCCATTTGCGACCAATAGGATGCATTTGGAATGTCCCATGGAACTACGGTAATAAAATTCTCATAAATATCGAAGTCTTAGATGCCCCCTGTACTAAAAACATTATTTTTGAGAAAAAAAGATACATGTATTCCATGAAGGTTGCATTATCTTCAATATTCTTCTGCGTAGTTCCCCATAATAGAATAATAATAACCATCAACCAATTAACAAACTACGAGTTGAGGGCCTCCCCAACACTGAAAATGTGTTTTTATTTTGGCCAGGTTCAAAAAAATAACCGGTCCCCTCTTTCATATAAGTAAAACCTAATGTCATTAAATATTCCTCTCCTCGTTACATACCAAAGAGACCCTAGTCATGATTTCTCCACAGAGACAACTCCTGTATGTGTAGTAACCACCTCTTCGAGTAAATCATCTTTAAACCAATCACAACCATGGAACCGGAGATAGCTCTAGTAAGTGATAGAATACAATGTTTTGAACATAATATTCTATCACTTCGCTTCCCTTCTTGTATCTCTCCTGCACAGTTTCATCTCCACGTCAAGTGATGTTAATGGTTACCTTGACACGTATGGCTTTAACACTACCCATCTAATTATTTTGAACCAATTGCCACATTGGCTATATCGATGGTTCATCCCATTGGACAAGTTACATTCTTCCCCACCTTTAAAGGACCCTACTCCTTCGAAAAAACAAGGACACTAGAGAGAACCAAGAAATTGGAAGGGAAAATAAAAAGAAGAAAAGACTCCTCAAATATAATCACTAGGGTGAGCCGTCTTTCGCCCTTTTCAACATGAAGATCTATCTTTTACTAATCAATTCTTGTCATTATACGAGTTTAAATTAATTTTTCATGATCCTCATTTGCCCCCATGTAACACCCTGCTCCCACATTTGCCGAATCTAATCGGTCCAGGGTAAACATGCGACAAAGAGTTACTATGATACGACTAAAATCCCATGTAGTTAGACGGAATCAACACCCCCAAAAAAAAAAACTAACCTTCTTCGAGTTATATGACCCCCAAAGGATAACCAATCACTCCGGGTTCCCAACCCCTAAGTTAACTTGCATTTTAAGCGAACTAGACCCCCGATGCGCTCCACGAAAATCCCTCCATGTGACTAAAACCATCCATTCGCTCCCCACAAGAAGGCCTCCATGTGATTTCAGTCTTTTATAAGAATTTTTGTGCCATAAAACCCAAATTGAGTCACATTTTAGACTGAGAATCGAGCATCTTCCGAAAATTGATGAAAATCTCAAAGATGATAAATAAAAATGAAACAAGGCCTCTAATGAAAAACTTGAACAAATACCTAGCCCAACACCCTAAACGCGAAAAGGAATTTCTTCAAAGACATCATGAACATGAAATGTACACATATCATAATACTCATTTGAACATAGGGGCCTCATACTTATCGAGATTCGTCAAAAAGGTCCGATGCCCTCATAATATTGCAATATCTGTCTATTAGGTCACGTATTCATTAAAATTTCATTTACTAACCAAAACATGATGATATCATAAATCAAAAGTCTATCACAAAACCATGCTTATAACCAACATATAGCATATTAACAATGATAGAGCAACCATTAAAATCACATAATAAAAGCATGTTTACCCATCAAATACAAGAGGAAAAAATCTCTTATTAGAATATGCAAAATCCAACCAAGTTAGGGACTTGTGACGTACCACTTGACCATAGATTGGGCTGAAAAAATTATTTCTTTTAGCAATCAAACTCATGCCATATTCCAAGCATTAATGTGGGACTCACAACAAAACCAACTGGGCTTCCTCAAGCTTTCTGGTATCCCTCCAATAACGTTGAAGGGATTCTGAACTAGAAACCCTCATATGTACATCCAAAATTTACCATGTATCCTTTTGTGATATGGGGTCAAGGGATTCCTAAAGCCAGAAAATAAACATGCACTACCGAGGTTTACCGCAATCCCCCATATATAAGTTAAGGGATCATTAGGCCCTAAAGAAGAAACATGGATTCCTCCACATATTTCTCCACATAAATTGTGAGGAATTTGTGGATTTCCACCCTCAAGATTTACCATGTATCTACTTGCCATTTTACCGGTCCAAGGGATTCCTAAGCCATTGGGAATTTTCCTAAGACCACCCCACTTAGTTTTTAAACCATCCAACAATCTAGTTCAACCAAGTAAAAGAACCCTGTCACACCGACTATTTGGAAATGGAAAAACAGGAGTTCGAAAACAATTTTTCACTGAAAAATCAAACCAATGAAAGCAAAGAGAACCAAATAAATGCATTCATTTTTACAATGCATGACAAAACTAACCAAAGGAAATCATACATGCAACTCGGTACATACAAGTAATCTCGTTGTAACAACTTGATCCAAGCCTTCCTTACTTGATCTTTGCTTCCCTTTGCTTTCTTGTCCTTTCTTTTCCTTCCTTTTCCAATGCTAGAGTGCTTCAAGAATGCTCTAAGTGTGCAAGGGTACAGAGGAAAGATAATAGAAAAAGAGCTCCAAAAAAACACTATTCTCAAAATTTGTGTATTGATCCTCATAATCCTTTAAATTTATCATAAAGGCCGATATTTTCTTCAATTTTCCATTATTTTCATTCATTTCCTCCCCACATGCAACCTATGATCATTCACCTCCATTTTCTCCTAATTTCCCTTATTTTCATAAATAAAAAAATATAAATAAATGCCTCTTTTTCCTTTTCAATGCATTTTCCATTTCCTTAGCCATAATAAACCAAATGAACACCCACTAGGATGTTCCCAACATTCATCTTGGAATACATGTCCCATGACCTTGGTCTTATTTTTTCGTTATTAACTTTGTTACATGAAATTTTAACCGGGATTGTTAAAACCCCTCCATTAGAGAACACCATTCTCTATGTTCAATGACACCTACAATTAGAAAAAGCATTTATTTGAAAGCAAAGCATACTTTCCATGGAGCTTTATAACCCAGCTTGGTGCAATATTTCTGATGAACAACACGATGAGAAGCAAACCAACATGATAAACATGAAAACATAACAACCATCTTGCTTATTAGATTTTTGTAACCTGTGACTCATGGCGGTACTTAGATCCATATACATATATAGATATGCCAAACTTCATTGCCTCAATAAGAAAACAAGGAAGAATAAATAGCATACGATCCAACCATCTCCCATGTGGTTTCATCATTAGAGTGTTGCTACTTTAACCTGCTTGATTTCTGGGTTTGAACATGACATCTTTCTCTTTATAAAATACACGCGAGTTTCCGGTACAAAATTCTCCTTGGTTCCCTTTCAATAGAGACCAATCAATCACATGATCGACATATTTCACACTGTATTTTAAGCAATGAAACATGGAAAACATCATGAAATTTCATGTCGGAACGGTGAAATTTTAATAAAACCACTAGTTAAATCCTCTCAAGGATCTCGAAAGGCCCGCAGCCATAGGTTCCCGACAGCACATTGTTAGCGCTCAAATGCGCACCTCGGTGGGGAGGCAAGGTTCGAGGCAACATCAAACCAACCTTAGCCTCGTAGCTAGCCCTACGAGGACAGGAGAGGGCTCTCTCCGGGTCAAACTCAGTGAAAGATGTCCAATAGGATCTGAGATGACCTAAATGAAACACTGATATTGATTTTAGGCTAGTAAATTGATAAGAAAGGGATTTAATAAATGATGGGGTTTTCTGGGCTGTGTGGGGCAAAGACAGCAAGAGCAGAGATTAAATGAAAAACACAGATTATCTCCTGAGGCAGGATAAGCATGAAGTTTAACAATCAAATTGGAATTATATGGAGTGAAAGACCGCTGCGAGGTTGACAAGGGAAATAGTTGAATCCTTATCAAACTGAAGAAAACATAGAAAATGAATACCTCCCAAGGCAGAGCAGTAAACTGGATTCTGCCTTTCTCACTTAAAAGTATTCAACAGAAAATGATTATGAAATGAAATGTAAAACATTACAAGCTACATATGAAACATAAGAAAAGACAAAATGCTAAATCCACACCACAAGAATCTCAGGAGTCAGAGCTGTATTTTCTCATTAAATCCCTGTCAAAAACTGTACAATGAAACTCTGTTCTCTCTTCCACACACCTCTCAGAACTCTTCCCCCCTTTTACAAAAAATTTACATACAATAAATAAGACTATCTGTGGGAAAACAGATCGACTAAAACTAAGGGATTGTTTACTCATTAACTAATAAGAGCTGAAAATCCAACCATCTATTTTGAAAAGGAACAGCGCTGAATTTTGTTTTTTGATAACTAATGGAGAGGTGGCAGCTGTAGCTGAAGATCCTTTAGATTTGCAACTGAAGACCAAAATAGATAGTACGCTCTGTTCTGGAAGATGTCTCCATTTAAATTTAAACTTTCTGCCTTTGACTGCCACTTGTTTTTCCTTTATTTTCTAACTTATTAACAAATTGCTATTTGAATAAAAACTAATCTCAATAAAAATAGTTTTTAAACTAAAATGATGACAACTGTGCCTTGTAGTGTTCCAGGTTGTACAGCTGCATTCGATTCTTGTGGAATAAGCCTCCTTTCCACCTCTGAATCAGCCATGCCCTCTGGCAAAGGTAGATCTCTATTCACATTGAGATCATCATCTGAAATGAAATAATTGCTTACATCAGGTGCGGGAAGAAGACTTTTTACATCAGCTTCATAAAATACATCAGCCATCTTTTGCAAAAGACCCTCATCAAAATCCTTGAAAAAAACCACCTCGTACATTACAAGCAACGTTCGTTGCAACACACAATACTGGAACAGGGCAATTGGTCTCTGCCTGTGGAGCGTAATATGGTGCAAATGCCGGAACAACATGGACACGAGGTTGATCTTTGTCCTCCCAAACCTTCAATCGATCATCAATTACCATTGTCGTCTTGGATGGCAGAAGCCATCATGAAAGACATTCAACAAGAACTTTTTAAAACCTGGCTTCACACAAAGTACACGGTCAAGGAGCTCTGTGGGATTGATTAAGTGAGCCTCACTATCAAGGAGCCTCCACATCTCTAATGCGTAATCCCTTTCAGACATAGTGCAAATATAAACTTCAAAGCGTTTACGTCTCTTTTTAGATAGGTCCTGAGTTCTTCCCAAGCAGGCCGTAACCTAACAAGGACACTGGTATCTCGAATATTAGGATTAATTCTGGTCAAAATCATATTTCTATCCGGCAATCTTATCAGTGGTTGAATAATAGGATGGGTCTTGTCTGACTGGGACCGAACAACTTTAGATTCAGCTTTGATGACCTTCCCATTGTCAAAGATTTGATCATTGTCAGCATATTGCTTCAAAATTGCCTTATCTTCCTGGTATCGTTTTAACTCTGCTGCCGTTCCAGAAACACGCTGAGGATCCATTTCAGTTCCAATCTTGCGCTGGAGGGCATCAATACGGTTCTCAAAAGACCGCAATGTATTAGCAACAATAAGTGTTTCATCCAAGTCAAAGACAATTGCTAGGCATCTTAGATTGAGCATTCCCAGACAGGAATTGTACATTCCTGAAGATATATTATAACCCCAAAAACACGGCATTTGATCACGCCTATTTCTTGATAGCATGGCCACTAGATGCATCTCCTTTCCCGCGATTGGTATGATAGCATTCTTTGCTTCCTTGAGGCATGTGTTGTACAGTTGCTTTAGAGGTGATTGCTCGGATTGGGGCTGCTGTTCGTTAAACTCCACTTTGATAAAGACGGGACTGGACGTAATCGTGTGGAGCACTGCCAGAGGAGGGCATCTTTCACTTGGGGGTGACAAATGAGATATCTTAATCACCTCCTTCACTGCATTCAACAAGTTTTAATCCTCATACTGAGGGCAGATGTTCACCTCTCCCAAACGGGTGTCTCCATGGTAAAAAGTCTCCATAGCCATTTTAACAGAAAACCAAAGTTACCCAATGTCTCTATAAGATCTTTCACAGATCTGGGATGGAACGATTTGGATATACCCCAATGCTTGTGGTGTACAGAAACCACCAGTACAGTTTCAGTTCCCACAGCCTGCCAATATTTAGCATGAAATTAGACACAAAGACACAAAAATTTCGGCTCTGTCACTGTATGGGTAGCGCCTCTGCCCAATGGGTAGCGCGCACCAAGTGGGTAGCGCCCGTGTAAATTTGCACAGGCTGTAGCGTTTAAGTGGGTAGCGCGCACCAAGTGGGTAGCGCGCCACTCGTATGGGTAGCGCCCACCTCAAATGCTGTCAACAACTATGAAATCACGGCTTCGGCCTTCAAGAACTCCATCTCAACTTTTGCATTGCGGATTTTTGGCAAATGATTTTGTTTGCCATGTTTAATACATGAAGAAAATATCTCATGCAATCAGATTTGATTTCAAACGTTTTGATAGCCCACTTTCATAATGTTTCTGCACTTTGACATTTGGTCATTTAATACAATGCTTCTCCTTTGGCTTTTCTGAGTTTTTAGACTAATAACTTTGCTGTCTTTTGCAGGGATTCTGAAGCTGAAACAGGGCTGCCATTTGAAGAGCTGGAGAATTTGAAACATTTTGACAAATTACATATTCTAAAAAACACATTTGATGATTTCTTCTTCAAAACAGGGTTTTGAAGAAGAATCAATTTCACATTGATGACATTCCTGAAATAAACACCTACTGAACCTTCCTCTAACCTGCAAGTGTTATTGAAACATTCTGAGAACAAGCTTTGCAAACATCTAAGTAGCAGTGGGTGAAAGTTGATTGGCATTTGGCCTACATATTGAACTGAGACTTTGACAGCTACCTGTCTGAATTTGACTCTGAAAGAGGACTAGACAAGACGGAGTCTAACACATGACTCAATCCTTAAGGATCTCTTCTTGGGCATGATTCCACCAGTACAAAATGGCTAATTAGTTACTAAAATAATGACTAAATTTTTCATATAAAAGACAATTTTTCCGTCGGTAACCAATAGTAGCTAATTTACAGTGTCTTATAACGCACCCAACTTTTAGTTGTTTTTAGCTTATTCATTAATTGGTTGTCTCAATTTTATCGTCTAGCAGTATATTTTATCATTAATTTGGTCATTAATTTAGTCATTTATTTAGTCATTAATTGCCACAATTAATGACCAAATACACAACAAAATATACTACTACATCACAGGAGAAAACCAGTTAATGATCAAAGGTATATGACCAAAATGTTAGTCGCGTTATAAGATATTGTAAATTAACTACTAATAGTCATATATATGCAAGTTTTAGTCATCATTTGAAACCAATTAATGACAAAATAAATATGAGTAAATTTTGGTCGTGTTATAAGAGACTGTAAATTAGCTACTAATAGTCATATAAATGCAAAATTTAGCCGTCATTTGTAATCACAAATTTATCATTTAAATTATTCATTTATATTTTTTTGGTAACTTCATATTCTTTATATAAACGACTGATTTAGTATTTTATATTCATTTCATTTACTTTCATTGATAATCACTATAAACGATTAATTTAGTCACTGTTTATTCATTTTATTTATATTAATTATTAATCAATATAAACTACTAATTCAGTAGTTTTATATTCATTTTATGTGTTCATTACAAATCAACGTAAATGAATTAGTATTATTTTGTGACTATATTAAAAAAATATCATGCAATATTCTTGCCAATATAATATGAAAACACAACAAAAATGTTCATACTAAATTTTAATTGTTTCTTTAATTAAAATGGCCACAACCAATTAAAAGATGTCAAATAGTACAATAGGAGAAAAGAAAGTGACTAAGTGTGATCTTCAGTTTTCGAAATCTAGAACTTTACAATTTGAAAGCATCACAGTGATGCACCTAGTTTGTCACTCAATTTCCTACTTAACCCAACAAAGGGATAGAATATATAGAACTTTAAAATGTTAAACAATATTTGTATACCAAATCTAACCATAAAACATAACTCTCTTGACATCTTCTTTCAGATCTGGCAAGGGCCGAACACTTGTTCCTGTAGGTACACGAGTGCTCTGAACTAGTTGTAGTCATGCAACTATTAGGAACACCAATAGATAAGAAACCATTCTTTGTTGTTTTTGACTCCATATAAAAATAAGCCTGAAATGTAGCTAGATGGGTATAATATGCTTGGGGTACCTATACATAATAGAAAATAAAATATATTTCAAGGACAATCCCCAAATATATCAACCAAGTATATATTTATGATTTAGCATTGGAGACCTACCTATTGAAATTAAGCATGTAAATCTCGCATATTTGCCACAAATAAATTGATACAAGACAATACACTAGTAGAAAATGGCTAATTAGTTACTAAACAAATTACTAAAATTTGCATATAAATGACTATTTTTCGGTCGGTGAGAAATAGTAGCTAATTTACAGTATCTTATAATGCGACTGACTTTTGGTCGTTTTTAGCTTAGTCATTAATTGGTTATCTCAATTTTGTTGTCTAGTTGTATATTTGGTCATTAATTTTGTCACTGATTTAGTCATTAATTTAGTCATTGATTTGATAATTAATTTAGTCATTGATTTGGTGATTGATTTGGTCATTGATTTAATCATTGATTTAATATTTGATTTGGTCATTAATTGTCACAATTAATGACCAAATATACAACAAATATATGACTATATCATCACCCAAGAAAACCCATTAATGACCAAAGAAATATGACCAAAATGTTGATCGTGTTATAAGATATTGTAAATTAGCTACTAATGGTCATATATATGCAAATTTTAGTCATAGTTTGAAACCAATTAATGACCGAAGAAATATGACTAAATTTTAGTCGTGTTATAAGATACTGTAAATTAGCTACTAATAGTCGTATATATGCAAAATTTAGTCGTCATTTGTGGTCACAAATTTATCATTTACAGTAGTAATTTATTCATTATATAAATGATTAATTTAGTAGTTTATATTCATTTCATTTACTTTCATTAATAATCATTATAAATGACTAATTTAGTCGTATATTAATTTTATTTGTTTTCATCATTAATCAATATAAACTACTATTTTAATAGTTTTGGATTTATTTTATGTGTTCATTATTAATCAACATAAATTAATTAGTATGATTTTGCAACTAAATTTTAAAAAAATGATATACAATTTACATGTTCATCTAATATGAAAACACAAAGTTACATATGTTAATTATAATACCAAGTAATATCAAGTGCAACTATAAATAATTCCAACCACAAATTATATTATATAAAATTATTTCAAGTATTACAATATGATTTTTCAACTTAATATTGGTTGTAGTACAATTTACAGATAAAATATTGTTCATCACTTCAAAACATTATCATTATCTTTCCAAGGAATTGCAAGTGAATTCAAAAACTTTGAAAACTTGACCATCTGTCTTTATTTGTATGTCTTATGTGGGATATTGGCTCTACAAGTACCACTAGACTAGTACACTTCTCTCTCTTTGTCACTCTAGTGTTATTGTCCCCCTCTTTCTTCAATCCTTGCTTCTTACCATCAATACTAAGTCAATTTTCTACAAAAAGAAAACAAAATAAGTTACAATGCATATTATAACACATGAAAGTCCATGAACACAGGAATATAAACTAAAGTAGACTATAAAGGATTTATATGATATATACCTCAACAACAACAATATTGTTAATGTCATTTTTCACCATAAAAGTAAGAAACTTGAACAAGTTTTCTTTAGTTGGGAAATAGTGGCCACTATGTGGCCAAACGACCTGTATAAACAAAGAAAATAAAATGTCACAAATAAAAACAACAGACCTAGAAATTTCTACTAAGAATGACTCATGCTCCATTTTTGTATTTGTATCGTTTCCTATAGTTATCTCTAAGAAGCAGTGACACTTCAACAATAAAACTGGTTAGTAGAAATCTAATGGGTGGAGCAAAGTATTGCTGACACAAGATTACAACAAGAAACTAAAAAAGAATAATACAAGACTTTGTAAATTGTGATACTAACCAGGAATATAGCTTCAATATAGTAATATTAAATTATCAACGTACTATTCCAAGGGAAAAGGAATCCAATTCCCATAAGACAACAAATTATGTATGCCCCTTGTTTTCCCTGTAATTAATTGAGCAAGATTAGCACACACAATTTCCATTTAGAATCTCTAAAATAGTTCTATAAATATTCAAAGCAAACTTAATGTTACTAGTTCATTTTTCTCTGATGCAAAAAAAACTGAATATGCTAACTTGTTTTTGAGTTGGAGAGTTCTATAATTCATTGTGTCCAAAATCATTGTTTATTGTCATGACAATTTTTTTTAAATGATCTAGCAATGGGCCTATATTTTATCAAAAAGCATATTTTTCAAAATATATTCCATTTTTCTAATTCAAAGCTAGATTTCCTTCCAGTTTATGACGTTTAAACAAACTAGAATCATTTTCCTTTAACAAGTCAATGTTGTAATATACTAATAAACAGACAACTACACAATGAAGTTATTAGTGGTGGAATACTAATAAATCACAAATACAGGTAAGAAATAACACCACTATGTCCTAGACATGCCAAGTCTTCATGAAACCAACGCATTTGACAAAGATAATTTTTCTAAAACTAACCAACGTGAGTGTATCCAACAACATTGACATTTCTATTGGCATGCCCTCAAAATGTGTGGAAATATAAAAAAAGTGTAGTGCGCTTCCCTGTAAGGTTAAAGTTTAGCAATTGGATATGTTGTCCCTTAGTCTAATCTTAACTTGCCTTTGATAACTTAGAGAGAATGGGAATCCAATATAGAACAATGACAAAAAAAGCTTTTATTCATTCACACTTACCTAGATCCTAGACAAGAATTGAAGCGTTATACAAATCAAATAATGTCTCATATTCCACCAGGAAACAAAATTTCTATATTTTGATTGTAACCCTTGACGCTTTCTCAAATTTGTAAACAAGTAACATCATAAATATTTTTCTATAGTTCTCAAACCTTCTTCTGTGTGGAGCTTGAGAAAATATGTGCATACACATATCACAAGTGTAACTAATTTCTCCTTTTCCTAATTTCTCCTTTTCCTTGAAGTAATATAAGTGGCATTTAAAAATAAAAGGAAGCCTACAAGAGAGGAATGCCACAAATGCAGATATATTGTAGTACATAAAATCCAAAATATAATGAAGTTAATTAATGGAGTAATTGATGGAGAAATCAATGGGGTCATTGGTGGTTTTTTGTATCCTAAACACACGAGTTACAATTAGGTTTTTACAAATACATTGTGATACATTCCCACTTGCCACTTGTCACCTAGTATTAGTCTCACCTCTTCCTCCTTTCTTACAAGGAATTATTCCCTAAATTAGAAAAATGGAAACCAGTAATTCCTTAAAAATCCTAAAAGATCATTTGATCCAGTGACAAGACTAGCCACCTCTTAAATCATATCTAGAACCTTTGATAGCCTTTCATTAGTATTGTAACTATGTGCATCCCTAAGGAAATGTACAAACTCCTCAAGAAGAACTGGCAACACTCTAGTAAAAATATCTCTAGTATTAGATCATGTCTGGGCTTCATAGAATTGCATTACAGTAACTAGTTCCTTTCTATCTGAGTAAAGAAACACAAATGATAGAGCCTTGTGACACCATTCCACCAACAAAACTGGAAAAATTGTATTCAACTATGTTTCCAATTCATGCAAAGTAGCTAATGCGTGGAAATTATGCTGTTCTAAAACTACAAGCTTTGGAAGAACAACATGGACCATATATTGAGCAAAATCTACACTTGGTATACCCAAAATGACCTCTGCAAATTCAATTCTCATAACTAGGTGTGTGACAAACCTTTCTTTCAAGTATTCAAATGGCTTATCTCTAATTCCACCAAACTTGAAAAGGATTGATCTCATTCCTCCCTTCTATTTAAAACTAGCAGATTTATGTATTAACCTAGCAGCTGTTGCTCTCACCCAACTATTTGAATTGTTAAGCTGATCAATCAATAAATCAAATGAGAAAAAAATAAAATATCCATGGACATTAGCCACTTTCATAATTTCTGCTACCGCTTCCAACAAAGTGTCGAATACATATGGATCCTCAGTGGCTTCCAAAGAATGTTTCAATATTCCAAGCATAGTTTCTTATTTTGTTTTGTTGCATGTGTCATCATCTTCAAAAAAAATATCCATTCCATTATTCTCAATGAAGTAACGGATTTTCAAAAAAAATTATCTCCTCACAACCTTCTTCTCATAAAGTGGAAGTATATCTAGGCATTTTATCCACAAACATTTTTTTTCCCAGAAGGCCACTTTTGATTGCATGGCATAGAAGATGAGAAATTCTTCCCACAGTAGCAACACGAACTTGCTCTAATGATTCACTAAAAAGGAGTAGAGAAAAGAGAGACTGACAAATATTGAAAGAAAACTCTAACAACTGTATTATTAAGAATGTATTTCCTTTATTTCTGATATAAAGTTACATCAAGGTCACTTTTCCCTGAGTTAGCTGAAATTTTTTTATCACATTGAGCACAAAAGAATCCTGATATAAGAAAATCTATGTTTCCCAAATTCATTTTCAAACCAACATTTTTGTGGATTTGCCACAGAAAGTTGGTTGCATAATCAGTTGCTAAAGGAGTAGTAGATAAACATGCAATGTATCCAATATCATGAGCTAAAATTTCACGAAATTTTTCAGATTTGTCTTCAAAAAATACCTTGAATCTTCTACACATGGTTGTAATAACATCATGCAATAATTGGCATATATGCAACATCTTCAGCTTGGACATCAACAATCTAATCTTGCAATGCTAAGTCCAAAACTTCAAAAATGTTTTCACTCGTTGCTTTGATCCCTACATTAGGCAACATACTCATAATTATTCACTTTGTCTTCTTGATGATATCATATTGGATGTCAATATCACAAAACAACCATGGAAGTTTTAAAATTGAAAAAAGTGTTTTTGTGTTCACAAATCTTTCTCTGTTGCTTGTATTTTGAAATGTCTGAGAAAACACACTTAGCATTGAGAAACTCTTTAGTTGTACATTCAACAATGCATCTAGGGCATATGGCATATAAAGTATGAAGGAAAGCACCCATGGTAAAATCATAAATAGAGGTCCATTGAATGTACAAGATTATTGATAGGAATTATTTCTGTGTCCAGTGATGATGCTGCTAAATGTATAAAGTCGAAACAAGGACTTTGTAATGTACCGTCTCCTTAAGAAAGTAAAATAACATATGCAGACATGAACGATGAGCTAATAAGGCCTTCTACTTGAAGCCTTGTTTCTACAAGGCATATATTTAGCAATTTCAACGTCCAAGAGGAAAATGGTTGCTAGTGTACCTCTCTTGTAACATCAATTAGAATACCTACACTGTCTGGTGACTTGGAGAAAGTAGGAAGGTCACATAAAGGTGTTGGAGAGCTGAAAATATAAAATTTAGTAAAATAAATGTCAAATCATGTTATAGACAAAGTAGTAGAAACTGTGAAGATGGATTCAGTTGTGTAAAATGATGCAACAAATAATAGGTATGCCAGAGGATAATTACATAAAGTCCATTTTCTGGAATAGAAATTCATGACAAACCTGGCTGCTAAGGAAGCATGTCTGGTTGCCGAGGTGAAAAATGATTCTCTCTCAAAACTGAGAAGTGTGACTCCTTCACCCAGAACATAGAATGGTCCACTAGATAAGTAAGTTTTTGCGCGCTGTGAAAAGAGAGTTTTGGACAAATTTTGGAAATTTTCTATAGACAAAACTAAATCTCAAGCATGGTAGGAAAATATTGATGCACATCTTCTAGAGCCTAATGAGTTCTGACAAAAAGAACTAAAGGAAATTTCATGAAAAAATTCAAAGTAAAAGAAATAAAATCAAGACAAAGTTCATGTAGGCTAAGAAATCCAAAACAACATGAAGAAGCCCCATACTACTTTGACTTCATCAGATGTGGAAATTAAAATAGTGTACAAGGGTTGTTTCTAGCTAAACACATCACTACTTACAAATCAAAAAATTTATACAACCTATAGAAAATATTTGAGAACAGTTTGATGTTCTTTTACACACTTGAAGAGGCCAAGCCACTAGTGAATAGTTGATAATTGCCAACAAATTATACTTGGCATTTTAAAAAAATAAGGTAACATGTAATATAGTAGCAGTCGCACATGCATTTAGAGTGTTGAGCGACCAATTTTTCTACCCATGTGAAGAATATATGACTTTCTCTCAGATCTATTTCAGTGTGTTCAAGTCTCACTTGCATCTCCATCAATAATTCAAACACCTTTTTCAGATATGTTCATCAAGGAAAACAATTGATATCTTGGTCAGACATATGATTATAAGGCACTCACAATTTCAACATATATTTAAAGGGTCACTACCCCTTCGAGAAATTTGCTATCCAATGGGGAGGACACCTTATATGAGAGGAAGACACCTTGCACACATTTCCAAGCTATTATGATGAGGATGTATGCTCATTGATAATTACTTCATCTTCTCCTTTGTAGATTGTACTTCTACCATGGAATTTTCCAAATGGAGCCTTCTGCATAGAATATTGATGGAAAATTCTACTCATGATGCCACAAGTGCCACTTTATTAGAGTTTTGCATGGTCTTTGTGCATTCATTCAAGGTTTGAAGAAGGAATCCACTTTAGAGGAGGCCACACATGCTTCTACGGAGGATTCATTCATTGTTCGTGAAGGTAGATACATGGTCAACCACTTGGAGGGGGAACCGTACTTTGTGGTGCCATTTTTGGAGGATCGTTGCAAAACCAACTCCTTTATCATGTTATCGTTGACTTGTATCATGGAGCTAGTTGATTGAGAGAATTATTGTAGTATCTTTCTAAAATATTTTCATGTTTTTTCTTGGAGTAGAAAGGGGATCTCAACATCCTATTGCTATATTTAGTATAGAGTTGTTGAGGAGGTTTGAATGGTAATATTTTATTGTATTCCTCGTAGAATATACTGAAATTAGGAAAAAGTTGCAGTATTAAATGTGAGCATGCTTACAATGCTTCAGCTACAACAAATGACACTATGGATGGTAAAAAGAAGTGGTGGCAACTAAATTTCAAGGGTTGCGAATAGCACTAGCCATTCGAAAAGGAAAGAAGGAGATACAAACATTGAAGATCATTTTCCAAAACATTCAATAGGTGAAAAGATGAAGCTTCCTGGAAAATACGATTTAAAATTTTTTGATGTATTATTTGGTAGGCACTGGCATGCATTAGATGTCCCCTTATTGTTGCAACTAATCAATCAATTATTGCAATCACAGCCTTAGTAATTGTCAAGAAGTTCTGTACTCTAAATTTGTTATCCTTGTTACTTGGTAGAATGGCTTTCATTCACATTATAGATGGGAGCCTGTTAGCTCCCCGTAATTTGCTAGATTGATTGAGATACAAATGGACAGGGGTAACATCAAACCAAGCTTTGGAATGCAAGGACATAGCCTTCCTAGATTCAAAGAGGGATCTCTCTGTTAGGTGCAAATATGTGAACGTGTTTCCTGATTAGGGTTGAATTTAGGCTAGTTATGAAATATTGGGTTTGTTGATTGTTTTTTGGTTGGGTATGATTCTTAGATAGACTAGATAGAAACAAGGAAAACTTCAAGTCATTGGGAAATGGAGTCTAACAAGGTAATGATAGGTTCATAAATGGATTAGGGAGTATTTTAGGGAAAATCTAGCTTGGTTGGTGGATCTTTGAGGTTTGAAGGATCGTGAGATGGACATTAATTTTGAGAAACAAAGTTTGACAAAGAGCAGTAAATAATTCTCTATCATATACTTAAACAAATGGATTTGGAAGAATCATAAGCATAGAAATAAAATCAAAGTCAAAGAAAACCCTAAAATCTTTAATTCAGACTTAAAGCAGATAATTATCCAAGACAAACATTCAAATGAAATACAGAAAGGCAAGAAACTTATTTAACTTTTAGAGATTTCATCATCAAAGATAGAAAAAAATTAAGATGCACAAATAAATATAATCAGAGAAGGAGAGAAACCCTCAGAACATCCAATATTATAGCTATGAAGGTCCTTTAAAACAATTAGTTAAGTAAATACCTGAAACAAACTTCTTTGACAAACCTAAGTAATGATGCTTTAAATAGATGACTTCAAAAATAACGTTCTTAGTGGAAAAAATAAGTAGGGCTAGCCATAAATCATGTTGGATACCATCTGTTTTAAACCATTTAAGAAATAAACAATCTTAGGAGAGCCTTAGAGAGCAAAGAAGGATTCTTTAACATGTCCTAGCAGAAGAAAACATTAAGGCAGTGAAAAACAAACCGACTTAAGGTGCCATTAGAAAACATTTCTTAGTCTAAATTATTTGTCCTACTGCAACATAGAAATATGGAAACACAATGATAAAATAGAAAACATAAACAAAAAGAAACACTTCACCATCAACCAGACTCATGGACCCTGCAACCAGTCCTCATCCATCAACAAAAAAACCAGGGCATTCATAAACTCCAAGACATCAAGTTCTTTTCAAATTCCAAGGGACTATGTATTACCTCAGAATCAGTCATCAAAATCCAACACAATACATAAGAGCCTCATGCTCTATTTATGGAGCAAGTGAGGAGGTGGAAACCATAAGAGGCTTCCAAAAACCCTAGTTCGGTCATAAATGTCATTTATGTGCTTAATGACCATGCAAGGCCCAAGGCACATAATAGATAAGCTAATAAATGAAAAATATCATAACATAACTCCTCAATCTAATTTGGAGTAATTTTCCCAAGAAAATATTAAAAAACTATTTCGCCATAAATTTGTGTCTTTTGTTGACTTTTGACAAAAAGACAGTCTCGTTGTAAAGCGCTACTTTTGCAGAAAATCGGTTGTTTTGCAACCAAGTTTTGGGCCACTTCCCGATGTCAGATTTAGCTCCGTGATGGCTCTTTGGAAAGCCTGAAGAGTCTAATTTTCAAAAATTCTTGTGGTTTTATGATATAGTTCATGTAACCCTATCAAAAATTTAAAACCCTCATACTGTCTTTTGCGCAGCGCCATGCCTAAAACAGAGGCAGAAAGGTGATTTTTGAGGTGTTTTTTGACCTTTTGAGGGGTCAAAACTGCTCCAAATATTATGAAATTTTGTGTGGATGCTGTGAAGGTCATGAAAAATCCAAAAATGGCAAGCTTTCCTCCTAAAGGCGCTCCAGAGTTTTGTGGAGTGCCAGTGGCGCTGCGCAAATGAGGCCAAAATTTCTCAGAAAACAAAATCTTCTCCAAATTCCTTCAAAATTGGTGGAGACCCTCCTTAAATGTTTTTAGATCATTTTTTAGAAGCCTCAACCAAAATTCCAAGGCTATTATGCTCATTTTCCCTTTTTAAGTTTTTTACCTCAAGGAGAGCCTCCTTGAGTTTGGTACAAGCAAACCTGCTCTTCGTTGTGTAATGCTTGGTCATCTTCTTTTTGAGAGCAAGGCCTCTCTTGATCTTCTTGAAGTACTTATGCTCATTCTTATAGTACTGAATGACACACTGGGCTCTTTCAAAATCCTTCTCCCACTCCTTGATTTGTGCATCTTTGTCTACGAGTAGCATTTTAGCGGTCATCTCCTCATCCTCATTATCACTGTCTAAGTCAATGAACTCGGGCCCTTGAGTAGTTTTCTTTATCCTATTACTCCTCCTCATTTTTACCTTCTGCTCAATCTTTTCCACCTTTTCCTTGCCCTTGTCCAATGTTTTGATATCTTGAGGAGAGCTGGCCCTTTGCCTTTTTGAGGCAGCAAACACATATATTTGTCCTATGTAGTATGTGCATATGTGAGGGGTGATGATGGTAGTTTTGACCATGTTTTCATCATTTCTTTGACCCTCATCACTGCCATTGGCCTCATCTTGGCTTTTTTCTTTACTGAGGTTCTCTCCTTGGTCATTTCCTGCACTATCATTTTGAGTTTCTTGGTTATCCAGAAACTGATTAGTGTCATGACAGTCATGACAACTGTCATGATTGTCATGAATATTTCCTTGGCTATCTTGTGCACTTTGCTAACAACCTTCCTCATCTAGCCGCTCTTCCCTACTGTCTCCATCATCTCCACTATGATCTGTTTGTTCATTATGCTCACTGCCTTGTGTTTCATCATTGTTTCCTCCATCACTTCCCATATCCTCTATCTCTTCTTCATACATTTTTGTGTTTGCCTCACTGACTTCTTCACCCTCACCCTAATCTCTATGTGATCCTTTATTTCCACTCCCTGTTTCACCTAATGCATCAAGAGAAGGAGAGGAAGGGATGTGTGCCTGTGGTGAGGGCACTTGTGCTGATGAGGAAGGCAGATTTGTTTGATGAGGATGTTGTGGGTTTGAGAAGAACTCATTGTTTATGAAAACATCCCAAGGTACACCCTATTTCTCTAGCTAATGTACAACCACCATATTGATCAAGGAATGGTGGAACAAGTTGTACATTTGTTGGGGGTAACTCCTCCTTTGGAAAATAGAACACATTTTCATAACACTCCTATAGAGATAGTAGGGTAGGTCAAGTGCCTTAACCCATGTGAAATTCATAAGGAGTCTAATATGATAGGTATAGACCCTGGAGTATCTCCCCTCACAGGTGAAGTATTTCATGATAGCTAACATCAAGGGTGCATACCTGTGTTTGAGATGTGAGAAATGGAAAACTATGATATTGCCTTCTCTATACCTCCTTTTGATAAATGGAAAAAATAAATCTCTTTCTAGCTTACCATTCTTGAACCATTTCTCACCCACTGAAGGGATACTAGTGGCTTCGGATATGGACATTGCTGAAATCTCAAATTTCACCCCTACTAGGTCTACATGTTTGTTTTATAAATTGAGGATGAGGAGCCTTGTAAGCTCAGGATTGCTCTTCACCTACTTGACCTTCTCACAAAACTGAAAACACCTTGTGTTTTGAAAGCATGACAAGATCCTAGGAGAAGATGTGATAGCCACTATATTTTGGGGTTCCAACCTATTAACTTTCCCTCCCTTGTGCTTTGTCTTTGAAGGCCTTTGACCTCCTCCACTACCACTGCTGTTTTCAGTCTCTCACATGGTGATGGGAGACACTGATCTGAAAATTGAGGTTTAGTGGAAAAACCGAGTGAGAAATGATGATGAGGTCAACTTTAGCTAAGGAGATGAGTTTTGAGGTTGTGAGTGGTTTTGCAGCTTAAGGAGTTTAACCATGAATATAGTAACAACCTTAATTCCCTTACCCACCCCTGCTATCAAATTTGGTTTGAAAATGCCTTTTTAGAAGCGCAAGGTTCCTTTGTGACTTTGACCTAGGGTTTCACCCTCCTAGGGTTTTTACCTCAACAACTAGACAAAAACAAGATGATTTTGTAAATTTTCTTGGGGGATCAAGAGAATTTTCTACTTACCACCTTCTTCAACCTACTTCAAACTTGAAAACACCTAAAAAGGATAATTTTAGGCAGCATGGGTCTTTCTTGCACTTTTTGCACCTTCCTGGACTTTGCGCAGTGCCTCTGCCCGAGCTGTCGGGTCGGGCTATTTGCACAGCGCTTGTGAGCTTGAATGGTGGTTAACTTGCCGGCCACCGAGTGGGTTGCCCTTACGAGTGGGTCGTGTCGTCTTTTTGCGCGGGCGCGGTCGGCAACCCGCATCGGGCAAGCGGTGGGGCATGTTGTGCGGCGCCCGGGCAAATGAGTTGAGGTGTCGGGCGAGAGGCAGGGTTCTCCATATTTAGGGCAAGTTGGGCCTGCGTTTGCGCAGCCCCTGAAGTTTACATAGCGCCGAGGCCTTTTTTGCATAGCGCCATGTAAAACGAATGAGGGGCGTGAGTTTTCGTAGCGCTAGCTCCTTTTTTGCACAATGCCCAAGTTTTGTGCAGCATCTGGACAATTTGCCCAGAAACGGCCCAGAAACTCTGAATTTTCTCTTTGGAGCTTCTTCCCTCCTTGCCAAGTGCGAAAATGAGCTTGAAAATGAATTCAAAAAACCTTTATGCACTTTGAAATATAAATTAAACCAACAAACCCACTTTTACTATGTCTTGGTCTTTTTTCATTTGTTTCATAAATTTTTGTCCTTTGGAGGGTTTCGAAAACTTCCTCAAGGCACTTTTTTCTCCTCTTGTGGTGTTGATTTGTTGGTGTCCTTTTTACCCTTCTTCTTTCTGATAACTTGGGCACTAAGCAATTTTTCCTGGGCATGCTTTTATCATAAAGAACACTTGCTTTTAACCTTCTTGGCATTTTTTGACTGCTGGTGACCTTAAGACTGTTTCTTTTCCACTTTTTCCTATTTTTAAGATCGTAATAGGTTTGTTTTCCAACAGTAAAACAAACTATATTATGCTATGGGTTTCACTTGGGCATTTTTAGAGACTCAACCTTATGCTTTCCTCCTCTTGTTTACTTTGAAGACATTTTTCATTTGGGAGGTTAGCCCTTTTAAACTGATATTCTTTGCCATCTCTCCTTTTAGTGCAGGTGAAAACAGTGTTGTTTTTGACAAACACTAGAAAGGTAGCTTGAAATTCTCTGGTAGCCATCTGTTGTAATGAAGGAGGCTCTATCATTATATTTTGATCATTTTTTCATTTTTTTCAAATCCCTGGGTTTTAGGGCTGCTCAGAAAAATATAATCAGTGTTATCTTCTAAGTTCTTAAAAACCTATCAAAACTCATTTATTATTTCCAAAAAATCTTCAATTTTGCACTTATGGAGTTAGGTGACCTTTTCCCTTGCAACCCTAGCATTTATTCCTTGTTTGGAAAAAAAAAATTACCAACCCTGATCTTCCTAAAACATATGCTTGTTGTTGTCTCTTGTTCATTGATGATCTTCCTGTGATGATTTTTCCCTTTTTTACCTTACCTCCTAGCTGATCTGATGGCCCTTTTGGTCTTCTTTGCAGGAAAGTGAGCAAAGGGCAGCTGTCCCCTTACTAGATTCATGCTTCAGATCAAAGACCTCCCTTGAAGGATCTCTTAATTAGTTTTGGACAAAGTTACTTGTCCCTTTCCCTCTTTTTTTGAAATCAGTCTCCTTATAGGTATAAAACACAGATTTGCAGGATACCAAATCCACCCTAGGACTCATGAGACTCTAGGTGACCTAGTGGAGGCTCTCTAGGACTTGGATTTTGGACTTAAACCTAGAACTTGGGCTCTATCAAGTGTGAGACATAATTTATGATAAACTATTGTGTTGAAGATCAAAATCCAATGTACTTGATCTGTCTAAAGAGTCTACAAAAATAGTTTGAGATCATCAATGCTTGGGGTGTTTTGGGAAGGACAACAGAGCTACTTTGATAAGTGATCTTAGTTATGGCTAGGGAGGGTTGTAGGTAAAAACAAAAATAGAGGTTTTTTAGGCTAAGTTGACAAGACATGGTGAATAATGAATGGCATGAGCTCGTGATGGGTCTTCTGGGAATGGTAGGCTAGGAATCACTCGACAAGATGATAATATAGTGAAAATTTTATCTTAGGATAATGAAAGCAGTGAGATTTCTAGAACTCACAATGTTTCATGAACTTTGTTTCTAGAAATCTTATCACAGGCACTTAGCCATACTATAAAGGAAAAAATCACTGATGACTAACAGAGCCTTTTGAAGGAAATGGAGACTCATATTTAGTGTGGTTATTGTTTTTTTCAAAAACAAAAACTTTGCAAATTCCAACACAGATTGTCAAGTGTGTGGTATATGAATTGAGTAGATAGTGCTACTTAATAGGGAAATTCTATGAGCTAGTGTAGTCTGGTATTTGAAGATGCCCCATACTGTTTGTTGAAGGAGGTTGTCAGCGAATATGGTCTTTTACTAGTTGATTAAGTACTCCTGTACATCCAAAAGTTTTGCATGATCAATCCAAGTTTGGTTTTCTCTTTTGCTAGTTGATTGACTACCCCATTACATCCCAAAGTTTTTTGAGTTAATAATTCCAGCAAGTAATTAAATCTTATCTTTTTGCTTACATAGTTGGTTTTAGGATAATTTAACATCCCAATTGTATCTTTTTTCAGTAGATTTCTAATCTGATAGGTAGTAAATTTCTAGGATGGTGGTTTCAAAGAAATTTTAACACATACTATCAGACAGGACATTTTGATAACATGCATTTTCATTATTTTTCATGACTTTCACTAAAGTTCCATTGCTCATTTTGTTGGTTAACTAGAGGATGGCTAGAAGCTTATGGATTTAGAGCACTTACATGTCTTAATTTTTAAATTCTGTAATCACGTCATAAGGCATCATTATTTGAAAACAACACTCCTAGCTACTGCTGTGTACATGTCTATACCATCAGATCAAATGTTATATGATTGAAATATTTTAGGCCATTCATCTCATCCTCCTTCATTTAAGCTAACTACCCAACTAACTCTCTAACCTCTATGAACCTCTCTTCCCTATTCAACCTCTAATACCATAATAACAATATAAAGTCATGGAGTCATACATTGAATTGTTGCAGGTCTCTATTGTAATAGTAAGATTGAGCCACCTTGCAAGTCCAGTTATTTGCACCAAAGATTCAAATAGCATGGCGCAAAGGTTCAATTAACATGGCGCGGGCGGTACTGATAATGAGACCCCAAAGATTCAACTAAGATGGAGCAGGCCGGTTTCGGGTGGTGCTGGCAGTAGCGAGGTGAGATTATTTTGCATCTTCCTAAATTCCTCA
This sequence comes from Pinus albicaulis, assembly GCA_034641835.2. NCBI lineage: Eukaryota > Viridiplantae > Streptophyta > Pinopsida > Pinales > Pinaceae > Pinus > Pinus albicaulis. The sequence goes on along the minus strand of JAXQQM020084769.1, from coordinate 141,973 downwards.
TGATTTGATACGTCGACTGAAACCTGAACAGTTTTCTTCTAGACGATTTCAGTTATGTTCTACCAAAATTGATTGAAAGATTCAACGCAAGTTAGATGAGATCCAACTTTGACAGCATCAAGGCCAAACTTGATACCGTCTAGGATAGCAGAAGGTAGTTCTTCTCTATGTTTTTCTTTTGACAGAGTTCTCTCTCTCTTCTCTTGGATTGAGAGGCTCAACACCTGCTTCCTCATTTCCATTCGCATCTTCAGTGACCTGATATTGAACTGAATTCTTCAAATTTGATGACAATTTGTTGTCCCCATGTATTTTCAATGAAACTTGATCTTCATTACCAATAACTGTCAATCCTGAAGGATTTGTTTCCTGGAGATTCAAACTCTGTTCCTCTTCAGTTCCAAAAACTTGCTGCAGAATACTAAAAAAATGCCCTTCGTGATCCTCACTTGACCGAATTGCAGATTGTTTATGTTCTACATTAGTGAAAAACCTAATCTTAAATTTCCTGAATTTCTGGATGCTCTGATTCTTCGACTGATCATGCCCAATATTACTCTGAATATTTCCACTAACATCAACCCAAAATTTCTTATGTGACTTTACATCCATAACATCAGTCCCACATTTCACACCACGAAGACCTGATTTTATACCATGCAGAACGACAAAAGCAAGTTCTATTTCATCGCTTGGATTCCACGTCACTCTCTTGAGTGAAGAAGAAGAGGTTAGGTCCCTTTAAGGGTCCTGTAAAGCCACATTTTCTCCATATGTTCTTTCGTCTACCACAGGAAAGGCTTGAGGCTCGGCTGGATCTTTTGACGCCGTGTGTTTGTTTCTTCTTCTTCTCTTTGGGACTATTTTATTCACAAGAAGAACACTAGTGCCTAGAGCGCTTTCTACTAGAATCTTCCACTGAATCTTTGGCTCTCTTGGTTCTAAATACCACTCCTTTATTATTCACTGGCTCTGACTCATTTCTGTCATTATTGCTGCCAACAAGTTCTCGACTACCGATACATTCCAGTTCTCTATCAGTACTAGAACTCATGTGGAAGCTTTAGAGGCCTAGGTGTACGACAATAATGCCTCCATGCGCATATACATGGTGCATTATTGTCACAATCGAGAGTTAAAATTCCATGTGAATGTTTAAAGCTGCATGCAATTGATTTGGTATAATTCCTGGAACGATACGTTGGTAGTAGAAGTGTGTATTTCCCTATGGATGCAATGTTGGAATTGTTGAAGCCCAGCCATATGTAATTAAGTTAGGCCTAATTCTTGGAACTATTTTCTGAGCGGTTTTGGGTGTAAGCGGTGTTGGAATTGAAGAATGTGTTGTGCATTTCTACGTCAAAGCACTGCCTCAATTGCTGAAGATTTGCTGAGAATTTGTGGGTGTAAGGGGTTTTGGAATTGAAGAATGTGTTGTGCATTTTTTCGTCAAAGCACTGTCGGACTTGCTGAAGCTAGTAAGTAATAAGTATTCTGGAAATTTTGAAAAATAACTATTTTTATTTTTTTTAACTTTTGGGGGAGGTTTTAATTTTTTTTTAAATGTGTCGCCATTAAGGACCAATAATATTATTTTCTCCAAATTTTTGTGTTTAAAATGACTTAAAATACCAAGTTAATTTTAAATGTCAGAGATTTGTTGATGAAAAAAAGATTACATGGTTTCTTAATACAAAAAAAATTCTCCTTCTTAGCATTCCTTTGGAAACAAAAATAGATTCACACATAAATCTAATAAATAAATTGTTTCCCCCTTCTTGCATAACGAGCAAATGCACTGTTACCCTTTCTTGTATAAAGAGGAAATGCACACATAGTTTGTATACCATTCTTATCTTGTTATAATATTCAGTCGTGAAATAAATAGATAGAGTAAAAAAAATATATTATTGTGAGATTGAGAAGCCAAGGGTGTTATGGGCACACAAATCCATATCACTGTGAATCTGGCATTTCCAATTTTTCAAATTGGAACAGAAACACCATTTCCAACTTTTATTTCTACAAAAAAAATTTATGCTCTGAAAACATCTGTGCAAATTAATTTTCCAAAAAAATGTGTTTTTAATAGATTTTATTTTAATTAATAAAATAAATTTTATTTATGGAATGAAAGGGATAGTTTTAATTTTAATCAATAGAATAAAATTTATGGAGGGAAATATTTCAACATTTCATGTGGAACAATGAAGGTATCTATACATTTCTTATTTAATTAATGGAATACACATTTCTTATTTAATTAATGGAGTAAATTTTCCAAAACATTGTGTTCTAACAATCTTTAATAATTTACATTAATTTTATATATGTCAAAACATTGATTTTGTAAGTTTAGATTTCAATAGATTTAAACAGATTTTAGTAGTTTAGATTTTAATTAATAGAATAAATATGTCAAAACATAGATTTCGAAAGTTTATATTTCAATAGCTTGATTTCAATAGATTTCAATAGATTTCAGTAGTTTAGATTTTAATTAATAGAATACATTTCAATCAATCGACTTCATATTTTATTTCAATTGATCTCAACATTAATAATTTAGATTTCATTTTATAGATTTCAATAAGTTTAATGAATAAAATCAATAATATAGATCTCAATAGTTTACATTAATTTTATATATGCTAATCAATCCATTGAATGAGTTTAGATTTCAATTGGTCTGAACATTAATATTTTAGATTTCATTTTATAAATTTCAATAAGTTTATTGAATAAAATCTATAGTTTATTGAATAATTTTAGATTTCAAACGATCTAAACATAAAGAGTTTACATTAATTTTATAGCTTTCAATAATTTTATAGTCATAAATTTAGATCTCAATAATTTTACTTTAATCAATAGAATATTTTTATTTCTCACAATCTTTAACAATTTACATTAATTTTATATATGTCAAAACATTGATTTCATAAGTTTAGATTTTAATAGATTTCCGTAGTTTAGTTTCAAATAATAGAATAAATTTCAATAAATCATAATTCAGTTGGGAAACACGCAAAAAAAATTCATAATATTGGACTAGACTCTCTCCTCTTGGAAATTCGAGAGCTACAATCCTCTTTTGAATGGATTACATATAGTCATATCTTGAGAGAACTCAGCGAGGAAGTAGACACTCTCTTGAAAGAAGCCTTACAACTCTCGCATGCCTCTCAAGAATTTATGAGTTCAGTGAAGGACAACAAATCGATGTTATGGAAGTGCATCTGTAATCTCTCAATGTTTTCAATATATTTTTTGCAATGTATAGATGAGTTATAGAAAGAATGTAAACAAAAAATTATGTAGAGGTGGATACAACAAAGACTTACATACTTCAATCTAAAATTTAGGATGCAAATAACAACAATGTATATATTTCCCACATGAATGTATAAATCTTTTTTCTTTGAAAAAAAGATATTATTGTTGTCTACAACATGTCTCCTAAAATCAATTGAGGCAAAATTTGGGAATGTACTCTAACCATTGTAAAAACGTGTCTCCTTATACTTACCATTCATCTATCCCAAAAACCAATGCAACATAAATTTTTCATTGTTCATTTCCCTTAACTTTGAATCACCATCTAAGCTTACACATAAAAAGGAAAAATGGCATCAGAAAAACTTCACAATATTATTTAATAAAAACAACACATGCTTTTAGTTTCCCTCAAACTAAGTGGGAAAAGAGAAAAAGAAAAGACAAAATAAACTTAAATAAAATTTATCACCTATTCTAAAAACATTCTTTAATTACTTTATTATTATTATTTTTCGAACAAGATCGGTTGTATTATATTTCTAAAAAGAAGGTGAGGAGAGGTACTTCTCCAATACAAAATTCCCCAAGTTTGATGCAGAAGGAGATCTGCTTGGGGGCTATTTCATGAGATGTGCTGCTTGATTTACATTTTTCTATCCTTCTTTTATAGCTGGACATCGTTACATTGGAACTGTATTGTTTGACAAATTGAAATAATAATAAAATACACTTTACTTTCATAATAAACTATGTTTACTACTGCAATTTAGAACAGGATCCATGGGTGACCAGAGATTTTAATGAGGTATTTGTTGACAATATTCTTACTTCCTCGATGCCTGCTCCCCTGATCCATTAATGTGAGCCTTGCTCCGAATTTTTGCTCATTGTTTCTTTGATGAAATTCAGTGATTCCTTCAGATGGCTGCAACTATTCTTTAGTGTTCTTATTTCTTCATTACACGTATTCCATTGTGATCTCATATAAGCCATCTCTGCTTTGGATTTTTCTTTATCTTGCTTGATCTGGTTCTTGAGATTTTCTATTACAATTCGATGAGATTTCCATAATGCATAAGGGTGTGATCTGTTCTGCAGAGGATCCACTATGGCTTTTTGTTTTTGATGATGCGCGCTATGTATGCTTCCTTTGCCGCTGGTGTTGCTCTTTGATGCGCAGCTCTTATTCTACCTGCAGTACCCTTTGTATTTGTTATTGTCTCCTTGTTGTTCATAGTCTTGTGTAATTGCGAGCTAAGATCTGAATGCATTACTGCCAGTGAGGAAGGGAGGGGCCAGCTCGCAATGGAACAAAGCATGGAAGGCAGAAAGCACGCTGGAAGCAATTTGTAGTTAAAAGCAAAGATTAAAACAGAGATAAGGTGGATTGGAGAGATAAGGGGAACGTTTTGTAGATAAGTGGGCCAACAACAGCTCAGGAAAATTCGAGAGCTTACTGGGGAAAACACATCTTTGAAAGCAAGGATCTCATGCAGATACTAAAGCGAGGAGAAGAGTGAAAGTGTTGGATGGGTAAATCAATTTTTATTATTACACAGGTGGGAGGAGGGATGTTGGGAGTTCACGAGAGGCAGCGTGCCATGGGATTTTGAAGTACTGTTCTTAGAGATTTTGGGAATATTCCAGAGATTGGGAATTATTTCAATTTCGACAGAGTGCTGGGTTATTGGATCAAGAGGGATTTTGGTGTTATCATTGGATTTCTGATTTGAACTGATTTGATTGTTGTCCATCATAGAAGAGGGAGGGAAAGTCATGGGATAGGAATTTGAGTTATGGTTTCACCAATTTGTGCTTCTCCAGCATTTCGTGGACTCCTTTATTTGCTTGCTCATCTGCCTGCTTATTATTCTTCCTTAGAATGTGATAATACTCAATGTGGCCAATATGATTTGATATTTTTTGTGCTCTGCTCAGAATTTGATTTAGGCCTGCATTTTTTGGAAGGGAATTGCTTACCATTGCCATGATAATGATAGCTAAGTCTCTGAAGACGACAACTTCTTTGATATTTTTTTCTTTTAGAATTTTGAGACCTAACAGAAGCCCATAGGCCTATGCTTTGTTATTCGTCATCTAGCCTAGTCCCCAGTTGTAAAGTATCTGAGTGGAGTTATGTTGTAGAATTATTGTTCCTCCAGTACCTGCTTTTCCTGGGTTCTTTTTTGATGTTCCATCAAAGAGAAGACATGCTCTATTTAGAGTATTTACCCAAGCTTGGATTTTTTCTTCAGTTTTCCTAATTTTCCAATTCTGATGCATCTTTGTATTTTTTATTTGAGGGGCCTGTTTGATCTTACTGGCTGCAAAACTGATCTAGCTCCTTCTTGGAGTTGGCTCAAATTGATTCCTTTGATCCCTTTTGCTGTGAGGAACTCCACCATCAATCCCCATGTTTTTTATGTGATTGTGCTTACTGTTGGGGCTTTGTCTTTGAAAATTATTCCATTTCTTGCTAGCCATAATTGCCAGCAAAGAAACAAGGGAAGGTTGTTCCATAAATACTGCACTATTTGTTTGTTTTTGAAAGAGTGTGGGTAATTGCTCTTCCACCTACTAATAAAATGATTTATGGGGAGGTTATAGTTCATATTTGCTACTATGGGTGTCACCATTGCCTCCCAACATTTTCTTGAGAAGGAGCACTCCAGAAATAAATGTTGGATTGTTTCTTCCTTCTTTCTACATAGTGGACATTAATACGGGCCACGTATTCCTCTCCTCTTTAGATTCTCTGCAGTTAGAGATTTGTTATGAAGTAAAGTCCACAGGAAGATTTTTATTTTGGGGAGGGATTCAACCTTCCATGCTAATCTCCACTATTTCCAACCTTGTTGATTTTGATTCTCATGAAGTTTTTGGTATCCTGTTCTGACAGTATAATCTCCTCCTGTTGGTTCCCATATGTAGACATCCTTCGTATTTTTTTCTATCGGGGCTGCTCCTGCCAAGAGAGTTGTCAATTGGTTCCATTGGCCTGTAAGGTCACGTGGAAGGTTGGGTTTGGCCCATTGCTTCCAGTCTCCATCCATCTCCCAGTTGGAAATGTCTTTCAACTTGTGAAGACCTTCCCTTGTCATCCATTCTTTTAATTCTTTCAAACCTGGGTTATTTCCCAAAGGGAGATGTCCCATTATGTTGTCTTTCCAAATGTTTATTTGTTCCCCATTACCCGGTCTCATTGTGATATATTCTTTGATAAGTTGAGTTGCATTAGATATTTCTTTCCATATCTGGGTGCATGGCCTTGTCGGAGGGGTCTTGTCCAGAATCGAAGTTCTTGGCCCATTGAAATATTTAGCCTCAAGGGTAGCTTTCCACCATGACTTTTCCCTTGTTAGGAATCTCCAAGTTATTTTTCTCCCCAGTGCTATGTTCATTAGTCGTGGGAGTTTTATGGAGAGACCCCCATTTTTGTATGAGGTTGTCACTTGTTCTAATTTATCATATTGAATTTTTTCCTTTCCCTTTTCCCTCCCTGCTAGAGGAAGCTTCTGGTTATTAATTCTATTTATTTGTGGATGCTTGCAGGGGCCGAAATGAGAGCAAATTGGTATAAAGGCAGAGCTGCCAATATGGAATTTATGAGTGTAATTCTACCAGCTTGGTTTAACCAAAGCATTCCCCAAGCCTAGATTTTCACTTTCATTTTTTCTGCAAACTTACTCCATATTTCATTCTTCATGTTTTTCTTACTTATAGATAGCCCCAAGTATTGAAAATGGTCCCAACTGTTTTGGAAGGGAATATTCAGAATTTGCGACATTTTCTACAGGGTCCTTATGGGAGTATTCCAACCCTATAAAAAACTTTTTCCATTGTTAACCATGCCTCCGGAGACCTCCATGAAGCTGTCCAAGATAGCTTTGAATCTTCTTGCCACGATGCATGAGGCTCCACCCAGGAGAAGAGTATCATTAGCGAATAGAGAATGATTTATTCTTTTGGTTCCACTGCTGATAAAGAGGCCTGTTAGGGTGGAATTTCTTCTACAGTGTTCCAAATTTCCACTGAGAGAGTCTGCCATTATGATGTAGAGGAAAAGAGACAGGGGGCAGCCCTGTCTTAGCCCCCTTGAGCTTTGGAAGAATTTACAAGGCCTATCGTTTTCAAGAGGAGCTATCTAAGGGCCCATTGTACAAGCTTGTAATAATTCCACAAATTCATCTAAGAAGCCAAAATTTTTTAGAACAACTGCAAGAAAGGAAAGATTAACTCTGTCAAAGGCATTTTCCATGTCCATTTTTAGGATGAAGCCTTTTTCATTATTGGTGAGGCTAGTGTGGATGGCTTCTTGGACTAAGATGATGTTGTCCACGATCTGCCTATTAGGGAAAAAACCCCCTTGGTTTTTAGTAATTAGGGAGGGGAGGAGGGTTTTAGCTTGCTAGCTATGATTTTGGAGATTATTTTGTAGGAATTATTACAGAGGGATATGGGCCTGAAGCAATTGAGAGAAGATGGGTGGGGATCTTTCGGTATTAAGGCCAAAAAGGTTGAGTTAGTGAACCCTCCAATCTTCCTTTTTCTCATTACATATCTTATCATTTTCAACAGATCCTTTTTGATGAGATGCGAAAAGGTTCAGTAGAAGGCTATGGGAAAACCATCTGGACTCGGGGCCTTGTCCGGTTGCAGAGCCCATACAGCTGCCTTTACTTCTTCTTCTGTCACTTCCTTAGTGAGAGAGATATTGTTGCTGTTGTCAATAATTCTTGGGATATGTCTCAAAAACTCTTTAGGGTTTGCATGGCTATCTGGAGTTGTGAGGAGTTTTTTGAAATGGTTAAAGGACTCATTTTTTATTTCTCCTTGTCCTTTGAACTCTTGTCCCTCTCCTCCTGTATTTTTTTCAATGTTGTTCTTTATCATTCTTGTTTTTGCGAAATTGTGGAAGAAGGAGGTGTTCTTGTCTCCAGCTTGCATCCATATCTGTCTCGACTTGAGCCTCCAAGTTTCTTCTTCTTGTTTATTGTTTCTGTAGATTTTCCATTACACTTCTTTTTCTCTTGATTGTTTCTCTATGGTGTTGTCATTTCTTTCCAACTCCTCTTGAATTGTTTTTAGCTCATTTTTTAGATCCTCTTTCTCTTTGTGGGGTTCCTTATATCTGTTTTTTTCCCAATCTTTTAGGCTTACTTTTGTTGCTTTTATTTTTGTTTCCCATATGAAATTTGGTGATCCACTGATGTTTTTCTTCCATACATTTTCCACTTCTTTGTGTGCTTCTTCATTGCACCCCCAGAGCTGATTATATTTGAAAGGCAATGGTCCGTAATTTTCATCCATGCCAAGCTCCATTAGAGCTGGTTTATGATCAGATGTTGCTGAGGGAATAATTCTAGAGGCTGCTCTGTTATAATTGACTATCATCTTATCTCAGATGACGATCCAGTCTAGCCTTTCCTTGATGTTTGCCTTACCTATTCTTCTATTATCCCAGGTATATTTCCCATTTTTTGGGGGAATGTCATGAAGGTTGCATTGTTCCATTATTTCTTCTAAACTTTCTCTGCTTGGATCCAATAAGAAGTTCCCTCCTCCTTTTTCTTCGACTTTGAGGATGAGATTTAGATCTCCCCCAACAATGTGGTTATCTTCACGGTCATCCCCAATGTTGTCTTTTAAAGTTTGCCAGCAGTTTTCCTTGTCCTTGTAGTGATTGGGGGAGTATATGTTCTAGATGCTGGCTTTCCTGCCATTTTCAACATTTTCCAATTTTGTGTTTATCCAGTGTTATTTTTTTTTGTGTTGATGCAGTTTCCATTTTCCTTTTTTCCATATAGTGCTTATCCCTCCTGATGCTCCAATGGTAGATCTTGTTTGTCCTTCATAGATTCTAGATTTTTCTATGATCGTGTCAACTTATTGACTGCTAAGTTTTGTCTCTTGAATTAAGAGGATGTCAAGTTTTTCACTTTTGATCAGGGATTTTAAAAAGTTTATTTTGGAGGGGTGACCCAACCCTCTACAATTCCAAGAGACAACTATCATTATTTACTATTATGGGTGACTGTAGGACCCTTCCCTTTATTTGCTTGCTGCACTTTTTCTTTATTCTTTGATTATTTTTCTAGAAAGTTCTCCAGCCCCTATTGGGTTCCTAATGAGATGTCTTTGGCTGCTTCTTCATCCCTAATTTCTTTGTTTGATCTCCTTCCAACTTTCTTAGTGTTCTCAGTATTTTGAGGGGTTTCTTTAGTTTGGTTTCTTGTTAGGATTCGGTCCAGGATTTGAGGAAGAAGTTTGTCCACCTGATGGGGGGATCCTGGAGAGGAAGGGGAGGGAGATGTGAGGGAGAAGGGTTTAGGGGAGGAGGTGGAGACTGGATCTCATGGAATGAGGGCAGATGAGAGGATGTCAAAAGGGTTTGTCCCCAAAATGGAGGATGGGAGGGGGGAGGTTGTTTGAGAAGGGGGAGGAGATCCAGGCGGTGGAGGGGGGTGAAGAGCTGAAAGGGGTTTTGAAGCTGTCTTCTTCTTTTTTACTTGTTCCCATTTTGGATCTAAGGTTTCTTCTGCATTTTTTTCAAGTTCCTCTCTTTTACTACATCTATTGACGAAATGACCGTATTCATGACATACCTTGCATTTGAAGGGGATTTTCTCGTAGTTCAGCTGTTGAATGTGGATCCAGTTGTCCACCTTGATCTTGACAGCTTCCGAGAGGCCCTTTCCTAGATCCACCTCAACACAGATTCTTGCGCATGCCTGCATGTTGTCTTTGGGTTCACTTCTGTCAATGTATTTTCCTACTCTGTTTCCTATTGCATGAACCGAGTCATCGCTCCAGCAGTGGAGAGAGAGGTGCAGCAATCTGACCCATACTGGTACAACATTGGGGACATCCAGTTCTGGATCAAAGTCCGGGGTCCATCGGTTAAGGTACAAGCCCCTTGTGTCCATGAAGTAAGGACCTCTTTGAAAAATGAGATCTCGATCACTTTTGGTCTCGAAGTGAAATGTGTAGTATCCCCTGCGATAGAATCGTATGGCGATTTTTCCTTGTGTAAACTAGACCCAATTCCTCTCCACCCATTTCTACACTGTTTTGGGGAAGGGCCACAGTCTAGTGAATTGACCCACCAGTCATTTTTCTGCAAGAGAGATCGCGACTTTCCTTGGCACAGATGGAGGTAAAGATATCTCTGGTTTGGATTCCAATTTTTTTACAAATTTTGTGGTAGCTGGCCTAGTTCGTTGGCGTCCCAAGGAATTGATTAGAGAGGCAAAGGCATCTGAAGAATCATCTGGCTATGAACCAATCGAATTTGCAGCAACAGCAGAAGGTGAAGGCGGCCCCAGATCTTGCTCCAAGGTAGCCATGAGTGCTGTGAGGCGTAGGCTGCAATGTGTTTAGCTCAGCGATGGCTAAGGCACGACACAAAGCAGTGCAAATAAAAAAAATATAAAAACTTTAATTACTCTATTATTATATATAATTATATTCTTTATATATATATATATATATATATATATATATCAATTATTACCTCTACTTTTAATAAAAATGATGTTTTTCCACGTTCTACACTTTTCAATTGTGTATAAACAGAGACAACTGGTAAAAGTAAACTGACTTGACTTTTAAAAAATAACAAAATTTAACTCTGAAAAATTTTTGTTTTAATTTTATTAATACATTTTCTTAAAAAAAAATTATAATTTAAAATTTTGAAAATTAATTTTTTTATTAATTAATAAAAATTATAATATTTTAAAATAGATTAATAAATAAAATAATAATAATAATAAATCTTTAATTTTATTCCATTTTTAATTTACTGTCCACGTAATTATATAAAAAAATATTGCTGGTTGAGGTTTGGGCTAGTGGTTAGTGGATTTTTGTTCGTGCTGTTGTGTGCAAGTCACTAATTCAAGTTTTGGATAGCTCGAGCCTAACTGTTTTTCCTAGATTTATAGGAATAACGGATAACCCTCAGAGATTCAACCCATGCCACACAACTACAATACTGCTACAGTTACAGTTTCTCCTAACACAGTATATATATATATATATATATATATATATATATTAAATTGAAACCTGATAAAGATTTTTATATAAATTACTTTCTTTATTGTGAACCAACCTCCTCAAAGATATGTAAATGAAAAATGTTGTACACCCAAAACATAAGACTTTAAACTAAATTTATGACTTGTTATTTTATTATTGTTAACTACTCCCACTGAAAAACTACTTTACTAATGTAAGCCGCCCCAGTTGTTAAAGAAGAAGGAAGGTACATGCGTTAATTATATTTGACTTGGTCTGAGTTTTTTAATTTGCAGTTCACCGGTTTAGTCATGTGGTAATCAACCTGCACCAGTTCTACAGTAATCACAGTATATATTGGGATCCGTTAAAAGACATTAAACAAAATACGCAACGAATATAATCAAATTAGTAGAACAAAATAGTGATCAATTCCGCTATTATGAGGCACCACATGAATTTTTGCAGTTAACATCTATAACCATGGAATTCATTTGAACAGCTTTCAGATTGACGAATCTGTAAGTGTAACAATAGAGAAATACCAAAGTCGTTTAAATCCATACAACTGAGGTTGTCCCTTTTGGGTTTCACCTATAAAAAAACCTCCAATCCAGTCCAGCACAGATCTATGTATAACTCAGATTTAGCCTTTCTGGGAAAAAAATATTGTGGGGGCACTTGAATTTTTTAAGGAGAGAGCAGAACAACACGGGGATGCCTATGATAAAATACCCTTCCCATTCCCCTTGACATTTTCTTTCCTTTTCCTGCTTTGCCTTTCATTGCATCTCCCATTTTACACCACTTCTTGTTACTGTTGTTGTGATTGATGGCCACCACATCTTCTATGTTGAACTTCCACTCGCTCTCCCACCGGGGCTGCGCGCATGCAGAACACAAAGCGCTAACACTGCAATAATGCAAAACCAGTCAATACCATAACATGGGTAACCCTATTAATCAAATATACAGACAGATACATGCTGTTAGCTATTTTTATCAAAGAAATATGTTGTTGTTGGGGCAGACCAATACCTTGGGGAAATTGCTGGCTTCCTCTGAGCAATATCAGATTTTTTAGGGTTGTGACCATCGCCCAAATACTCCTCCCTGACATACGCCAAGTCTGCTGCAGTAACGTGGAAATCCATATTATCTATTTGCAGCGAAAGAGATCAAACGTACAATGAATGTCTGCTTGAGAAAAATAAATAAACGACTGCTTGAACATACAGAGTTACAGCCTTTTATCTTATTCTGTCATGATATACATATAAAACTACGAGCCGGGGTGGGAGAATTCATTCTCACCCCCACCCCCTGTTTTGGGGTTTAAAATACAGCAGCGTGAGATTACGGCAAAGAAAAAAACAACGGTGAAAGGAAGATTCGCTATCGAAAAACCGCAAGTACAATACCGTTTGCGGCTTCTTGTTTTGATATGGTGAGGCAGAAAGCCGAGGCAGCACAAACCACCGCTAAAAGGTATCCAACGTGTCATCAGCGATACTTATCCTTTTGTTATGTGTGTTATTTGAGCTCCGGATTTGAGTGCACTGAAAACAATTATTGAAAATGAAAAAGGAGTCAATTTCTGGATGATGATGACGAGAGGTGGGGTATAATACAATTATTTTTTTAATGAATTAAAATAACTAAGAGATGCAGAGTAATGTTGGGAAGTGCAGGGTAATTTTGGGAAGTGGGGAATGTAGAAAACAATAATTAATTAAAATATATGGAAATTTTAGTTTTTATGTATCTTTTAAAGAATATAATAAGAGGTTAAATTTAAAAAGAAAGTTACACTAACATAAACTAACAGTAACATAATTGTTTTAGTGTAATGGCATAGTAATGATGGTATCCTTTCTCTTGGTGCTCCTTTCTCATCTCTTGCTTTACAATATAACATTTGAGAAATGGAGAAAGTACCAAGGTGGGATAAGAATCAAAGAGAGAAAATGAAGGAAAGGAAACCCTCCAAAGAACAGAACATTTCAAAACAATTATTGAGCATATAAAACTCATAACATCAACGAAAAGAAGTGGTTCAATTAAGTGGTATACTAGTAAATTGCAAAACATACAACTAAGGTATAATTTCAAATTTATCAATTGAATTTCACAATAATAAGATGTATATTAAAAATTATATTTAAATTGAATTTCACAATAATAAGATGTATATTAAAATTATATTAAAACGATAAAAAATAAATTAACAAATACACAACATTTGAACTTTAAATATATTAAAAATTGTTTATAAAATATTATTACTGAAATATAGTTTCAAATTAAAATTATATGTAAACGAGAAAAAAAATTAACAAATACACAACATTTGAACTTTAAATATATTAAAAAATGTTATAAATTATTGTTACGAAATTATAATTCAAATTTAAAATGTTAAAAAAGATGTATTAAAATGGTTTATTATAACTTTAAATTTTAAAAAAATATGAAAAAATAAATTCTTATAATTGAATTTAAAATAAATCAATTTGATTTTCTTATGCTAGCCATACTTCCCAGCTTATTCGCTATTTAATGCACCTTTCTAAAAGTACTGGGTGGACCATACATCGACCATGTCCTTATAAACCAATGTTGGCCACAATGTTGACCACTTCACAAACTTGAAAAAACAAGAATAGAGCAATTAATGTGGCATTTACTGACTAGCATTTAATTGTATTTTCCAGCGATTAAATGTCACATTAATTGTTCTATTCTTGTTTATTCAATTTCCAGCGAGTAAATACCACATTAATTGTATTTTCCAGCGAGTAAATGTCACATTAATTGCTCTATTCTTGTTTTTTAAAGTTTGCACATCAGAAAAAAGAGGTTTATAAGGACATGGTCGATATTTGGCCCATCAGATACTGTCAGAAAGGTGCATTAAATAGTGAATATGCTCAGAAATATTGCTAGTCATGGTGAATGGATGCTATCGGGTGCATTAAATAAAATGGAATGCACACTAAGCCAGTTGCTTAAGAAATACACAATGTCTTAAGGTGTAAGTGACTGGTTTTTTATTTGAGTGGTGCTTGACAACAGTGTAGCACTTCATTACAACTTATTAATTACATCGATGTTCCAGGGATGCATAGCTTCTCTATTAGGGAGGAAATTTGTATGACTCGAACATGTGGGTCCAAAAGGAATTTGCGTAGTGTCTACGCAGGTATTGACAATTACAGTCTCAAAAGGAATCTCCCCTAATTCGGCTCTCCCTGGGAGTTAATTATCATTCCATATATCTAAATCCATTTCCTTAATAAAATGCGTCTTTGATATTGACGTGCTTAATATTTTTGGTTGTGCAAGCATTGAGAATCCTGTGAATTTTAAGAAGGTGAATTTTCGACTGAAAAACATAATTTGATTGAGCGGTATGAGATACAACATGAACTAATAAAGAGCATTACAATAGCCAAGACATGATGCCATGCCTGTTTGCATATGACGAAATTTAAGCGTCAAACAGTTGACAAAATTAAGGCTAACTTTGATGTTTTGCTAAATTTCAATCAGAAAACAACATGAGTCATCGTAGAACCCTTTCAATATTTTCGTGTAACTAAATTGCATTTAGATGAGTAGATCAGAGAAAACAAAATTTACAGAGTGTTTCTGAATTAAACAAGTGATCACTTACATAAAATTACACAATTCCATCCGCTAAACGCCATTTAATTTAACGTGAACTGAGTGTAATCTCACCTAAAATAGAAGATCGACCTTGTTCTGCAAGGTAACTTGTTGTGGGAACTTCTACGTTGATTCTTCAGATCTGAAGATGCATTGAATAATGAAAAAGCAACACATTGAATCCATGCTTGTAGAGACTAAAAATAAATGGTTTTCCTTTAAGATGACTTGTTTGTTAGCGAGCAATTAGTGACAGGCTGACAGATCCATGAGATTCATGAGATGGTACAAAGTTGGAGGTTGCGGAGGAATTCATACGTTCCCCGATCAAGGCATCTATAAACAATGGTTGTATAGGCTGGGCAACATTCTCTAAATTGTTTGTTAACATTGACAAAACATGTGACATTGTTGGTCGTAGCGTGCAAGACCTTGAGTGCAAAGAGGTGCAATCCTGATTATTCTCAACGCTTGTTCTCTTAGGTACTGTCCCTCGAACATTGGCTCAACAATATGCAAAAATTGATCATTCTCGTATTGATTCCAAACCTGCATCGTCATCAAGCTCATATTTCAAATTTTATTCTTCTAAATGAATTTCAATTTATAATCATCAAACCAAGATTATATCATAAACGAATTCTTAAAACCACACACCCATTGGAGAAGAATCTGCATAGCCTCTGGTAGGCTTCTATCCATGCACTTTATGCTACTCACAACCTTGAGAACAACAATCCAGTAACTATAAATGTCTGCCTTATTTGTCAATTTTCTGTGGACGACATACTCTGGGGCAACGTAACCTCTGATTCATCATAAATTTGTGGGAAGCATAAATTAATCTGTGGAATTGACACTTTTTAAACAAGACCATCTCGGTTATAAACTATTAAATGACTTGCACAATGTTGGAATTTAATTTCCAACTGCCCAGATAACTCAGCAGAAGGCAGAATTAATTGGAAAACACTGAAAGGCGGCAGAGTTAAGTTTGATAGCAAGTTGAAGAGCAACGGTCTTGAATGCAGAAGCGTCGGAAGGGCTGCATCCTATCTGCAGCAACAACCATATTAATCATCCACCGAACGTATTTATCACAGCACAGAATTGAACAGGTTTAACATGCAACAGAGTTGAGGCGACAACGTAGTGTTGAGGCGGTTCAACGGCAGCGCAGAGACGAGGCGGCAACCAATTCCACGGGGGTCAGAGAAGTCGAGCAGGCGGAGGAGCGGACACCCCCGGAGCAGCTGACGTCATCAGCTGGGCCCACACAATGCACTTACAAAATACTTCAGAAAGTCTATTTCAAATGTTTTAACTTCGTTTGTATTTACGGCATCATGTTTTAAATGTTTTTTTTTTTTTAACTTTGAGTTAAAGTTTATTACCGCAGTAAAATTTGTTTTTACTTTAATTATAATATATGTTATATTACAACATTATATATATATATATGCCCAGCGCATTGTAAAAAAAAAAAATGTTGTAATTTATTATTCTTACACAGAACAGAATAGAGAAGCACAACAGAGTGTTTTAGGGAAAAACAGAGCATATACAGCAGAGTATGTTTTTAGAGAGATAGAGTATGTTTTGTAAATGACGGAGCGTGTTATTTTGGCACTGTGCTTAGAAGCAGTCCAGCAGTTGTAATCCCTCTGTGTTGAGGAAGAATTTGTATCAGTTTTTATGGAATAGAAGTTTTTTTTGTGGAAACTCCGTCACTGTGAATGCAATTTTAAATATTTTCTCTGTGTAGAAGAGGGGAGTTTTATTCTCCATTTATTGGTCTAGAATTTTCAAACATTCCAACATGGTATCAGAGCTAGTCCAGGCTCTTTGAAGGTTAAATAAGCTGAAGGAAAGGAGTTCTTTGTTGCAGCAGCTTCTCCAGCAGTGTGAAGACTCAGCCAAAAGAATGCAAAGGTATTTCTCTATACATTTTTTGTGTTACTGTGGCAGAACAGTCAGTTAATTTTAAATACACAGCCAAGTGTTTTTTGAATCATAGTTAAGAGTGCAGAATGGCTGGAGCCAGCACTGGTATGGGTATAGGAAATATCCATCTCCCAATGTTTAATGGGAAAAATTATGACTACTGGTCAATAACTATGAGAGCATTATTTGTCTCCTAAGACTTATGGGAATTTGTTGAGGATGGCTTTGAAGAGCCAACAAATGAAGAAGAGTTTCAAATGTTAACTCAGGCAAGAAGAGAATTGTTGAAGAGCAATAAGAAGAAAGACTCCAAAGCTCTTTTCTTATTGTTTCAATCAGTGCATGAGAGTGTGTTTCCAAGGATAGCAGCAGCCAAGAGATCCAGAGAAGCATGGAAAACTCTCAAGACAACCTATCAAGGCATGGAAAAAGTGAAGACAACAAAACTTCAGTTGTTGAGGAGAGACTTTGAAACTCTCTGTATGAAAGAGTCTGATACTATTGACTCATTCTTCACTCATGTGATTGGAATGGTCACACAAATAAGATCTCATGGAGAGACTCTTGAAGACAAGAGGATTGTTGAAAAACTCTTGAGAAGTTTACCCTCAAGATTTGATGTGATTGTCACCACCATAGAGGAGACTAATGATCTTAGAAAGTTTTCAGTGGATGAACTACATGCATCACTGATGACCCGTGAACAGAGATTGGGTAGGAGTGAAGACTCATCTTTTGAACATGCCTTTAAGACCCAGATGTCTTTCGGAAGAGTAAGAGGGCAAGGCAGAGGAAACAAAAGAGGAAAAGGCAGAAGCCAAAATAGAGGTGGAAGGGACAACCCTTCACATTCACATGGAAGGTGCAACAGTCAAAATCACAGCCACGACCAAGGCAACAGCCAGCAGAATGGTCAACAGAATGCTCAAGGACAAAGGTATGATAAGTCCAATGTCCAATGTCACTATTGTAAAAAATATGGTCATTATGCTAATGAATTTAGAAAGAAGTAGAATGATATGGGAAACAGAACTAGTGCAAATTTTACTAGAGAAAATATCAACCAAAATAATTTTTTTTTAGCTTGTAATATGGCTGAGGAAAAAAGTGAGGATTTATGGTTTCTAGACTCCGGTTGCAATAACCATATGACAGGAAACTTAGCAATGTTTTCTATGTTAGATGAGAGTGTGAAGTCACAAGTCACACTAGGAACTGATAGCAAAGTTTCTGTTATGGGAAAAGGAAATGTAAATGTTTTAACAAGGAAAGGTGAAAATAAATCCATAGCAGATGTTTATTATGTTCCAGGAATGAAGTGTAACCTCTTAAGTGTTGGACATCTTGTCCATAAGGGGTATAATTTTTTCTTTGAGGATGATGTTTGTACCATCATGGACAAACCACCCAGCAAACAATGTATTGTTGAAGTGAATATGACAAAGAACAAAATTTTCCCTCTTAGAATGAGAGCAGACTTGAAGAATGAAGAAAATATAGCAGCAGTGGCACAAGAGACTTTCCAAAGCGAACCAAAAGATGATAATTGGTTGTGGCACTTGAGATTTGGACATCTCAACTTTGGAGGTCTTAATTTTTTGAACAAAAAAGGAATGGTAAGTGGTTTACCATTGATAGAGAAACCGGACAGCCTTTGTGAAGGTTGTATCTTGGGGAAACAACACAAAGAAATTTTTCCTTCCGGGAAAAGAATAAGGGCAAAAGCACCCTTAGAGATTGTCCACTCAAATTTATGTGGACCGATGCAAACTCCATCGCTTGCAAGTAGCTACTATGTGTTAACATTCATAGATGATTTTACAAGAAAAACTTGGGTTTTGTGAAAAACAAAAGTGAAGTGTTTGAAAAATTTCGCAATTTCAAAGCACTTGTTGAGAACCAGAGTGGGCTGCATATCAAAGTCCTAAGGACTGATAGAGGAGGTGAGTATATCTTTAAAGATTTTCTACGTTTTTGTAGAGAAAATGGTATTCATAAGTAGTTTACAACTAGATATACTCCACGGAAAAATGGAGTAGCCGAAAGGAAGAATAGAACCATAATGGACATGGCAAGGAGTATGTTAAAGGCAAAGCATTTGCCTAATGATTATTGGGCTGAAGTTGTACATTGTGCAGCGTACATTTTGAATAGATGCCCTACAAAAGAATTTATGAACAAAGTGCTGGAAGAGGCATTGAGTGGCACAAAGCAAGGTGTCACACACATGAAGGTTGTTGGATGTGTGGCTTATGCACACATACCGGATCAGCTAAGGAAGAAGTTGGACAACAAGGGGGAGAAATGTATTTTCATTGGATACAGTGAGGAATCCAAGGCCTATAGGTTGTATAACCCATCCACCAAGAAGTTTATTGTGAGCAGAGATGTCCAGTTTATTGAAGAGAAAGCTTGGGATGGAAGCATAGAGAAAACAGTGAATGTTAAACACTGTTTATCTCATGATGAAAATGATGATGAGTTGGCTGAAATACATCCCCATACAGCCGCACCAACACAAGAGAAACAAATCACACCCTTGAGGAGAAATGAAAGTGCTTCTCCAAGCACACCACAAGGAGGAAATTCAAGTGCTTCTTCAAGCATTTGTACACCTAATGAAAGAGGTAAGAAGTTCAAAAATTTAAAAGACATTTATGAACAAGAGGCGGCAAATGAAGGTATCAATTCTTTGTTTTCTTTATATTGTAATGTTGATGACCCTATTCATTTTGAGGATGCTATTAAAGATAGGAAATGGATAGAAGCTACGGATGAGGAGATTAATGCCATAGAAAGAAACAAGACTTGGGATTTGGTTGAACTCCCAAAAGGTAAAGATGTCATTGGAGTTAAATGGGTCTATAAGACCAAGAGTAATGCTGAAGGAAAAATAGAGAGACACAAGGCCAGACTTGTTGTCAAAGGTTATAAGCAGAAGCATGGGATAGATTATGAGGAAACTTTCGCACCGGTTGCCAGACTGGAAACAGTGAGAACAGTGTTGTCCATAGCAGCACAAAACAAGTGGAAATTTTACCAAATAGACGTGAAGTCAGAATTCCTAAATGGAGTGTTAATGGAAGAGGTTTACATTGAAAAACCTCTAGGCTATGAAAAGAAAGGCCAAGAAAACAAAGTGTGTAAGTTGAAGAAAGCTCTTTATGGGATGAAGCAAGCGCCAAGAGCGTGGTACAGTAGGATAGATTCATATCTACTGGAAAATAGATTTGAAAATTGTGAGGGAGAACCCATCCTCTACATCAAAGAAAAAGATGGAAAAATATTGATTGTAGTTTTGTATGTTGATGATGTTATTTTTACAGGTAATGATGATTACCTTATTGAAAATTTTAAAACAGTCATGAAAGAAGAATTTGAAATGACTGACATGGGTTTGTTGAAATATTTCTTAGGAATAGAAGTAGAACAAGATGAAAATGGGATTTTTATCTCACAGGGAAAATATGTTAATGAAGTACTGGAAAGATTTAATATGCAAGAAAGCAAAGCAGCAATCACTCCCATGGTGATGGGATTAAAACTCAGCAGAGAGGACAGTAGCAAGGATTTTGATCCTAGCTTATACAAGAGCATAGTTGGCAGCCTCATGTATTTGACTGCAACTAGGCCCGATATAATGCATGTTGTTAGTTTAATTTCCAGATTCATGGAGAAGCCAAAGGATGCACATTGGCAGGCAGCAAAAAGAATTCTGAGGTATGTTAAAGGTACAAAAAGGTTTGGTATTTTATATACTACTTCAGAAAATTCAGACTTAATTGGTTATACTGATAGTGATTGGGCTGGAAGTATTGATGACCGGAAAAGTACTTCCGGTTATGTTTTTCATATGGGTTCAGGAGCCATTTCATGGGCTTCTAAGAAACAACCCATTGTAGCATTGTCTACAGCAGAAGAAGAATATGTGGTAGCTACAGTAGCAGCATGTCAAGCGTTTTGGATGAGAATGATTCTGAAAAGTTTATGCCAAGAACAGATAAAAGGGGCAATGATTTACTGTGATAATAGCTCAGCAATAGCTTTATCTAAAAATTCAGTTTTTCATAAAAGGACAAAGCACATAGACACCAAGTTTCATTTCATACGTGAATTGGTTAGCAATGGTGAGATTGTTTTGCAGCATTGCAGAACAGAGGATCAATTTGCTGATATCCTCACAAAACCATTAGCTCAAAACAGTTTTAATAATTTCAAGAAATTCTTGGGTATGCAGGAAAACCCAGCAGTTGAAATTAAGGGGGAGTGTTGGAATTTAATTTCCAACTGCCCAGATAACTCAGCAGAAGGCAGAATTAATTGGAAAAGACTGAAAGGTGGCAAAGTTAAGTCTGATGGCAAGTTGAAGAGCGACGGTCTTGAATGCAGAAGCGTCGGAAGGGCTTCATCCTATCTGCAGCAACAACCATATTAATCATCCACCGAACGTATTTATCACAGCACAGAGTTGAACAGTTTTAACACGCAACAGAGTTGAGGCGGCAGCGTAGTGTTGAGGCAGTTCAACGGCAGCGCAGAGACGAGGCAGCAACCAATTCCGCGGGGGTCAGAGAAGTCGAGCAGGCAGAGGAGCAGACACCCCCGGAGCAGATGACGTCATCAGCTAGGCCCATAAAATGCACTTACAAAAGACTTCAGAAAGTCTATTTCAAATGTTTTAACTTTGTTTGTATTTACGGCATCATGTTTTAAATGTTTTTTTCTTAACTTTAATTATAATATATGTTATATTATAACATTTTCTATATATATTCCCAGCGCATTGTAAAAAAAAAATTGTTGTAATTTATTATTATTACACAGAACAAAATAGAGAAGCACAGCAGAGTGTTTTAGGGAAAAACAGAGCATATACAGCAAAGTATGTTTTTAGAGAGACAGAGTATGTTTTGTAAATGACAGAGTGTGTTATTTTGGCATTGTGCTTAGAAGCAGTCCAGCAGTTGTAATCCCTCTATGTTGAGGAAGAATTTGTATCAGTTTTTATGGAATAGAAGTTTTTTTTGTGGAAACTTTGTCACTGTGAATGCAATTTTAAATATTTTATCTGTGTAGAAGAGGGGAGTTTTATTCTCCATTTATTGTTCTAGAAATTTCAAACATTCCAACACACAAGTTACATTGTTCCTCCGACTCTCATAGAAACATGTGATTCGTATTCTCTGAAGAATCTAGCTAATCCAAAATCTCTGATTTTAGGATTAAATTTGTCATCTAAAAGTATATTTCCACATTTGATATATCTTTATGTATAATGCAAATGATGGAATCATAGTGCAGATACGCCAGCTCTGGAGTTGTTCCCACTATAATGTTTAAACGATGTTCCCAACCCAAATCAATTTCGATCTCCCCTACGTAGCTTCAATGTCCATGATTTCAGGAATTAACCAACTGAATCCTTAAAACGATAGAACTAATAATAAAATGCACCAAACAAATGCTTTTTTAGAGTCTAGACTGTGCTTGGACATATACTCGTAAACTAGCAAGCATTGGCACCCTCGCGTGCAACACCCGAGCAAATGAACAAGATTACGGTGACAGACGCTAGTGAGAACCCTGACTTATGTCAGAAACTCCGCAGCTTGAGTAGTCTCTTGCCTTTCGTTCAATTTATTAATAACAAAAACTCTCCCATCCAGAAGTCTTCCCTGCTAAGCCAACTCATTATAATTGATCTGCAAACAAAGGATATAATTGGGCGAATCCATCAAATCTACATATAATATCATACCTTATAAACTTCACCGAAACCTCCTCTCACAATCATGTTGTTTCTGTCATATTTTGCAGTCGAGTCTCTTAAAACCTCATAATCAAAGATAAATTCCTCATTTCCCCTTGCACCAATATTCTCATCTGCGTAAAGCGTCATTAAAGCAATTTTAGGAACTCAGACGAGTCTAATTAGAAGGGAAGCAGGTACAATGAAAGTTCACCTTCAAGTCTCAGGACGAACAAAGACCGTCACCCTATCATCCTCATAGTCTCACTCAATCGAGTCGAGATCATACGAAGAAACAAAGATTGACACAAGGATTGCTTCATATTGCAGGCCCAACACTGCCTTCCTGCAACGTACGATACCAAAGCTACTCCCAAATTAGTAAAATCATCGTCCTCCACAAAACTGCTAGTGGTATTCAGGCTTGCATTTGGTGTCCATTACATGTGGCGCTGCCAATAGTAAATGCGAGATCATTTTCGGCCGCCGACCACGGCAGTACAAGAAAAACCGCTTTTCCTAGTAAATAAGACTATGGTTTTGCAGTGCGGGAAAGGTAAGGTCAATCTTCAACACATGTCAGAATATTTTGGACAATTAGGACCAATAATCTGTTTACACATGTTAAAATATAATTGGTTAGAAGGGTGATGAAGAAGCTCTCTGATTAGGTGGGGTGAATAGTCTTTGCCTACCCAATCTCATAAAGAGAACATCTTTGGCGTAATTAGATACAAGGAGTCTTTATTTACAGATTTAGAGTCTCCTAACAAAAGTGTCTTCTAATACAAATATCTCTAAAGTATGTCATGTTACCTTCCAATATAAATATCCCTGAAGAATGTCATGCACTTTTTATTGAACTTGAGCCCAACAAGATCTTTAAAATGTCCAATTTAAATAGCCCTAAAGAATGTCATGCTACCTTCCAATATAAATAGTCGAAGAATGTCATGCACTTTCTATGAACTTGAGCCCAACAAGATCTTAAAAATGATGTAGTGGAGTTTCTAAAGTATATATAAAGTAGATACTTTCAAACAATACCAAATATTAGACAATGAGTTTCTAATTACCAAACTAGAATCTCCTAACAAAATTGTCTTCCAATATAAATAACTCAAAGAATGTCACCTTGCTTTCCAATATAAATAACCCTAAAAAATTTCATACACTTGATATTAAACTTGAGCCCAACAAAATCTTGCAAAAACACATTTTTCATTGTTTCTAATCCAAAAAAAGAAATGACATAATCTACCAATAAAATGGTTTTTTTATCAACCTAACTTTGAAAAAGAAAACTTAATAATCCAGCAACCAAACAAAGGTTTGGGTTTTATAGGAATCTCTAATGCAATCAATAATTCAAACAAATTTCTTCATATAAAAACCCTCCTTACATTTAGAACCCATCAAAATGGTCTTCAACCACAAACTCAAAACTATGTTTTTGACCGATATAATGCTCCGAAGACATATGGTGCTTTATCTCAAGGCAATGGGAGAAAAATATTTGCATTGAAGAAAGGGGACCATGGCTATCTAAGCTAAATGTATTATGTTATCCAATGAACAGTATATGAGTACATCACTACACTAGGAGCATGCAAATAGAACATAGGGTTTAAAAGGCAAATGTAATGGGAGAAAAATATTTGCCTTGGACAAAAGGGACCATGGCTATCTAAGCTAAATGTATTATGTCATTCAATGAACATTATATGAGTACATCACTACACTAGGAGCATGGAGATAGAACATAGGGTTTACCATGAAAAAAATTATTTATCTTATTTCAGAAGAAATTATAAGTTGAAAGGTTAGAAATGAGTGGTTTATCAATATTAAAATAAATAATATAATATAATATAAAGATTTCATATATTAGCATGAACTAATTCCACATTGTTTTAATTCATAGAGAATTTGAAAATAATATATAAATATTTAAAAAATTGATTTATGAATTGTTTATAATATATATTATTTTACACAATGGAAAATTTATCATAACTCAGTTGTTAAATCAATAGCGGGATCGTTATCATTGATTATCATTGATTTCTATCCAGGCAGGTTGACTCATCACCATTATTCAAAGAAAATTAAGCCACCTTGAATTATCCCTAAGAATCCTTAAGAAATATACTTTCACTCCTACTACTCCCACAAAATACCATTAAAATATTTCCTTATGTCAAACCAGGAGGTAACTCCTCAAATCAGAATGTGTATTAGCTAAAGAATGCATATGTATTTATACATGGAGGTGAGGCTATTGGGATTCATCTCCCAATGACTCTTGGCCTTCCTTATTTCCTACTATTATTTATTATACAAAATTAAATATCCACACCCATCCCATAGGATTAGGTGTCAAAATTCCCCCCTTTAATCCGAAGGGATGTTGGTGAGCCCAAGCATCGATCTGAACTTTTCAAACTTTTCTCTTCCAAGTGCTTTGGTGAAGATGTCAGCAGTTTGCTCATTTGTGGAACAATGATGTAGATGGATGGTTTTGGCCTGAACATGATGTCGAATTAGATGGTGCTTTGTATTGATGTGCTTTGTTCGATCATGGAACTTTGGGTTCTTGGCCAACTTTATTGCAGAAGTGTTGTCGATCATGAGTGGTGTGGAGTACATTTGTTTCATCTGCAAATCTTCCAGGATTTTCCGAAGCCACACAATTTCCTTTGTTGCTTCAGCTGCTGCCACATATTCTGCCTCGGTCGTGGAATCTGCTGGAACTGACTGTTTGCGTGATCTCCATGAGACGGCTCCTGATCCAAGACTCATGGTGTAACCTGTAGTAGACACCCCTGTTTCTTTGTCGCCATCAAAGTCTGAATCAGAGTATCCGGTCAAGATGAAGTCGCCTACCTGTATATATTTGAGTCCAAAGTCTTGAGTCCCCTTCAAGTACCTTAGCACTCTTTTTGCAGCAGACCAATGTCCTTCACAAGGTTTTTGCATGAACCTTGAGAGGATTCCAACAGCAAATGAAATGTCAGGTCTGGTGGTGGTCAGATAGATAAGATTTCCTACAAGCTGTCTATACTTAGTTGCATCCTCAAATTCCTTCCCTTCAATAGATGTGAGCTTCAAGTTTTGTTCCATTAGAGTGCTTAAGGGTTTACAGTCATCCATGCCAAATTTGTTCAAGAGATCTCCAATGTACTTCTTTTGAGAAAGAAATATGAATTTAGGATGTTGAATTACTTCAATACCCAAATAGTAATGAACATGACCCAAATCAGTCATTTCAAAACCTTTCTTCAACTCTTTCTTCATGGATGCAATATAGCTCTCATTGTTTCATGTTATCAAAAGATCATCTACATATACCACAAGATATACAACTATTTTTCCAACTTTCTTAACAAACAAAGTTGCATCATCAAGATCAAAATGTTTGAAGTCAAGTTTCAGAAGATGCTCGGTTAATTTCTCATACCAGGCTCGTGGTGCTTGCTTGAGGCCATACAAGGATTTTATAAACTTGCAAACTTTGTGTTCTTGACCCTTTACCACAAATCCTTCTGGCTGGGACATATAAACTTTCTCCTTTAGATCTCCATTCAAAAAGGCGGTTTTTACATCCATCTGATGGACTTTCCATCCATTCTGAGCTGCTAGGGCAAAGAGAGTCCGGATGGTGGTCCATTTTGTTGTGGGAGCAAAAGTTTCTTCATAATCGATTCCTTCTTTTTGTGCAAAACCTTTTGCCACAAGCTTGGCCTTGTGCTTGTCAAGTGAGCCATCTGCTTTATACTTGTTCTTGTAGACCCACTTACGGCCAATTGGTTTTGTTCCCAAAGGCGGATCAACCAGCTTCCAAGTGCCATTCTTTATCAAGGCATCATACTCCTTCTGCATCGCTTCTTTCCATTCATCATGAGAAGCGGCTTCTTTGAAGGAAGTTGGTTTATGATCTGTAGACAAACTCAATTCACAGTTATAAGCAATATCCATATCAACAGGAGAATTAGAATTATCTACATCACCTTCGATTTGTTGAGTGGAACTTCTTGTTCCTGTTTTTCCAACCTCATCGGGATGAACATTCTCCAGTGTCTTTGTCAGCCATTTGGGAGGACCTTTCTGAGATGGCCCAGCCTGGTCATTTGACTGAGTTGGGATTGATTCAAGATTCAATCTCCCAATTCTGTCAATCACATCATCCAATGTGTCATCCGTGATTGTTTCTTCATGTGGGGGAGAGAGTGCTTCAGGATATGATTCCACAGTTTGATTCAATATCGGAATCCCCCCTTCAAGGTGTGGAATCACATTATCAAATTCTTGGAAAGACTTTGCATGTGTGAATCTATCCAGGCGATCAAGTTGCCTCTCAACAACCTTGTCACTCTTGGAAGATTCAAGAAATATGACATCTCTTGCTATCACAAATTTCTTATTTGCTTCATCATAGAGACGATATCCTTTGGAGGTATTGGAGTACCCCAAGAAGATACATTTTCTACTTCTAGCACCAAGTTTGTTCCTTTGACCCTTGGGTATCAAGGCATAATAGGTGGACCCAAAGACCATGAAATGCTTTACCGAAGGAATGTGGCCATGCCACATTTCAAAAGGAGTTTTGTTTCTAATTGAACTTGAAGGACACCTATTCTTTATGTAAACAGCACATAGAACTGCATCAGCCCAAAACATCAATTTTACATTCTTGAAAAATAACATGGAGCGGACCATATTTAAAAAAAATTCTGTTCATTCTTTCAGCTACACCGTTTTGTTGTGGATTATATGGCACAGTTGTTTGATGTTTGATTCCATGTTGATGAAGATAATTTTCAAATTTGTTTGAAGTGTATTCTTTTCCATTATCAGTACGTAGAGAGCCAATATGTGTTTGTGCATCATTTTCAATCCATGCATGAAAATTCTTGAAAGTTTGAAAGGCATCAGACTTGTTCTTCAATATGTAAATCCAACACATTCTGGTGTAGTCATCAATAAATGTCATCATGTATTTGTTTCCATTTGCAGAAGCAATAGGCATAGGGCCACATAAATCTGAATGAACAAGCTCAATTTTTCTATGTGCTCTGGAGTGTGAATCATGAAATGGTTGTTTGCTAAGCTTTCCTAGAATACAAGCATCACATTCCTTAGGTTTTCTAGGAATTGTAGGCAGTCCATTAACACCATTTTTCTTCAACAAACGAAGGCTTTCATAGTTTAAGTGTCCAAATATAGCATGCCATAAAAGACTTGATGGGAATGTACCTTCATCATGATGTGAACTGAATGCAAAGTTTTGAGCATGAGCAGATGAACCTTTCAGCTTCAAGAGTCTCCCTTCTTCTATTCCCTCCATGAAAAGTGAGTGATCTGATGCTGATCTGACCTCTGCCTTGCCATCAAACAAGTGAACTGAGTGTCCTTGCTGCCGGATTTCGATCAGGGACAGCAAGTTTCTCTTCAACTCCGGGAGGTATAGAACCTCATGTGGGATATGATCAGGAAGACCAGGCAGTTTAAGCCTGACTGTGCCAAGCCCTGATGGCTTGAGTTTGGATTTATCTGCGAAATATACTGCTCCATCAACTTTGTTAGTGAATTCTTCAAAAAAATCTTTTCTAAATGTCATGTGACATGTTGCTTCTGAATCTAGCAACCAATCATCTCTCCATGAAGTAAATGAAACATCAAATAGGTTTTCAGTTACTCCATTGTTACAATGTGCTAGAACAGAATGAGCTGATTCAGGTGCTTTACCTTTGTCTTTGTCATTAGTTTTACCTTTGTCTTGCTTTCTTTGCTGCTCAATTTTCTCCCAATGTGTGTCAGATTGTCTGCCCCCCTTTTCTCTGAAGTTTCTTCTTCCTCTTCTTCTTCTGCCATCTCTTTCTCTGGATGAATCTGAAGCATGTTTCTTTTCTCTATGTGCCAAGTATGCAGCCTCTTTAGAAGATGAAGGGACTGTCATCTTATTTTGAAGGAGGGAAAAAAAAAATTTGCTGGAAAATTTCTCTTGAAGGAGAGAAAACAAAAAAAAATCTTTGCTGGAAAAGATACTCAATTTAAAAGGGAAAAAACTCTTGCTAAAAACACTGATTCTGCACCAAAAAAAAAAAAAAAAAAATTGTTGTGTTTGAAGAAGGATTGTATATATGTATTGAAAATGTGGAGGCGGTATATTTATATGACAGAAAATGTGGAGGCGGTATATATATATATATGACTGTATTAGAAATAGCAAATGTGGAGGCGGTATGACAGAAAATGGGGGGGCGGTATATATATATGACCGTATTAGAAATAGCAAATGTGGAAGGGTCGATTTGGTAAGGCGCAGTGAAGGGTATTATATATGTAGTGGAGGGCGTATGACAGTGTGAAGGGGAGTGGTATTATATTATTAAAAGCGGTATGGAATGTATTAAGGGCGGTATGGAGGGGCGGAAATATGAACAGTGGCAGCGTGCAAAGAATGTATTACAACAGTGGTATTGAGGGCGGAATATTATAACGCAGACAACGTATTATGAATCAATGGACGGTGGTAATATATGGTGGGAGCGTTGTATTAACGTATGGAAGGGCGGTATAGAATGGTTGTAAGAGCTTGTGAGCAGATGGAGCGGCAAAGGGCGTGGGAAGACTGAGTATCGACAGAGGGGTCGGACGCGTAGAGGGTGGGAGGCGTGGGTAGGGTTGTGGATAGGTGGAGTGACTGGGGGTGTGGATGGGCGGAGAGGGATCAAGCGGCATTAGGTGGTATGGGCCGGCGTTAGGAAGGGCTCGGATGGGGATGCGAGGGAGAGGTGAGTGTTGTTGCAGGTCGAGGGGAACGTGTGAGGAATTACTGTAAGGAGGAAATTGCAGGAGAGAAGGCTTGAGTGGCGTTTGAGTGTGGTGAGGTGCATAGGGAATGGATTCAGTATACGCAGAGATGAGGAAGAGATGTGAGGGGTTAAGAGTGTACGCAGAGGGAGGTGGTCCGCGCAGGGTTGGGGTGAGTGCAGCTGCATGAGGGGGTTGGGGAGTTAGGGCGTGGGGATGGCCGAGAGGCCAAGTTGGGGAGTGCGTAACTTTGAATGTTAAGCTGTAGATTGGTGAATGCGTGGATTGAGGGCGCTGGTGAGGGCGTTAAGTCTTGCAGGGAGGAAGAGAGGGACGTAGAGGAATTAAGGTGTTGGGAAAGGAGAGCGGGAGGCTGTTACAAAATTTAGGAATGGGATCTTTGCAGGGTTGCAGAGGGGGCTGCAATTTGCAATGTTTCAGGAACTGCAGGATTGCAGAGTCTTCAGGAGCTGCAGGAGCTGCAAATGTCAGAGCTATGCAGAGATAAAAAAATGCAGAATAACAGTATAGCAATAAGTAGGAGCAGCAAAAACTATTATTAAAAACTGACTGAGCAAAGGAGAGGGAGTTACACCACAGGCAAAAATGCCAATAGTGGGACTGGCTTTGATACCATGTCAAACCAAGAGGTAACTCCTCAAATCAGAATGTGTATTAGCTGAAGAATGCATATGTATTTATACATGGAGGTGAGGCTATTGGGACTCATCTCCCAATGACTCTTGGCCTTCCTTATTTCCTACTATTATTTATTATACAAAATTAAATATCCACACCCATCCCATAGGATTAGGTGTCAACACCTTAGAAGTCAAACTCTCAATTAAACAAAAGAAATTTTAAAATATACTCCTCTCAATTTATAATTTAAAACTCATTACTCACCAGAGTATTTTATTAAATAATAATTAATATTTTTATCAAATTCTAAAAATATAATAATATGAAACATTAATCTGTTTATACTAAGAAGATACTTAGCCCCAAGGGATAGCTTAGTTGGTCTAGTTCTTGTTGCAAAGTACCTGGCCTATCCAGAGGCCATAGGGTCAAATCTCCTCCACGCCCTTGGGGTTAGCCCTTTCTAGTTTTGTCGACATGTCCCCTCTTGTAGATTCATGTGGATGTAGCGATCCCCTCCTGTAAATTCATGTGGATGCAGCGACAACTCATGTAAGAACTACTATAGATTCATGTGGATGTAGCAACCACTCAATATCCTATTTCTATAGATTCATGTGGATGTAGTGACCACTCACTGTCCTACTCTAAAATTTTCCTGTGAATGTAGCAATACAAATACAACAACACCATAGAATGGGGAGACGATCATCAACGCTACTCCTATCAACATGGCTAGTAGAAATTCATCTCCAGAACATCCAGTTATTGTTCTGGACGAATGAATTGGCTTCACTTTCTGCTATTTGGACTTGTGTCTCCCAAGGTTTTTTTATTTATATGTGTTTGTGTGTTATCTATTTGTCTCTTATGTCATTATTTTTATCAAGTTCACATGAATCATGGTTTATAAATGTTCTTGGAAATGATTTTTGTAAGATGGCCAATTATCCAGGCTACCATTTTATCACTTCAATATTTGTTGCTTGTAAATTTTTGTCATCCTTTATGGAAAAATTGGTATCCATTTTTGGTTTTGGGGTGTCATTAAGCTCTCTAATGGTGGTCTAGGCCCATAAAATGTCTCAGGGAATCTCAGTTGTAATCAATTTTTCTATTGAATATCAATAGAAAAATTTGGTCGGATTTACAAAAAAAAAAATTCAGACCAACAAGATCCTGCAAAGAAGAATTCCCATAAGCACATGTTTCATTGTTTCGAATATCAAATTGAAATGGCACAATGTACAGGTAAAGCCACTTTTTCCAATGTAACCTTGGAAGGGAGATCTTAACAATTCACCAATCAAGCAAATGTTTCGATTTTATATGATACTCTAATCAACAAAACACCATGTAATCAACTAGACACCATGCAATCAATGAATCCAAAAAAATTCTTCATTTAAAATCCACCGTACATTACAAATTTGTCAAAATGATTTTCAAACTCACACTCAAAGGTGTAGATTTGACAAATGTAGTTCTCCCGACACATCTGGTGCTTTGTCTCAACGCAAAGCTATTGGGAGAAAAATATTTGCATTGGACAAAAGGGACCATCACTTTACAATCGAACTGTCATTCATCAATGTCCATTAGATGAGTCCATCACTACACTAGAAGCATGTATATATAACATACATAGGGTTTGTCAATTTTAGGATGAAAAACTTTATTTATATTATTTTCAAAGAAGATATAAGTTGAAAATTTAGATGTGAATGGCATAACAATATAAAAAATAGTAAAATGAAATAATAAAAGGGATCTCAAATTTTAATAAAAAGGATCTCACATATTAACATGAACAATTTCACATAGAGAATTTGAAAACAATATATAAATATTTTAAAATTGGATTTATAAATTGTTTATAATTTATATTTTTTACACACCCTAAAACCTATCATAACTCATTTGTTAAATTAGTAGTGAAGATAGTCATCATTGATTTTTATCCACCAATATCTACATTTACTAATCACCATTATTCAAGGAAAACTAAGCCACCTTAACTTATTCCTAAAAATCCTTAAAGAGCAAACTTTCATTCCTACCACTCCTACCAAGTGCCTCTTAATCTTAGCCATTAACAATAGAGAAAAGTATCCTAATTATTGAGAGTAGCCTCCTCAATTTTAGTGGTATGCTGAGTATCATCGATCCTTCCTCCTTTATCCCTACAAACTATGAAATTTGCAATAGGGCCACCATGAGGCACCACTGTTTTCCAAAGAGGAATTACATTCTTGACATGAAGCGACAAATCATGCAGAGACGAAGTGTTTCTATTCACCAACAACACTCATACAGAGACTTGACGGTAACCCCAAAACACAACCGGGTACGCGTCGCTCATGCCCCCAGACAACAGACTTGAGCAGTTTCACAAATGCAATTAGAAACAAAACCCTCCTTATTCTTGGCAGTAGAAATACGCCCCTAGAGGGAAAACCTAAATGTCATCTTACCAAACTGGGTATCAGAGAAGACTCTACCCCCCAAAGTGTCATTGTAAGCCATGAATTCAATTTCATGGGATTATCGGGCCAAGCTATGGAGGTTGAAAATAGGGCAGAAATGTTGGCTTGCATTATTAAGGCCATAATTTGGAAAATTTTGAAAATTGATATCTCTGCAATGAATAGGGTAAATCGAAATGAGAAAGTAGCAACCATAGTCCAGTAAGTGATAAACAGGTTTGTGATAATGACATGCAGAGCCACTAGGAGGACATGCAAAGCCAGTTGGAGGACATGCAGAGTCAATTGGAGGACATGTAGGGTCATTCAAATAATATAACAGGTAAGATAAGGTGGGCTTCATGGTTTCCAAAATATTAGCTCCTACCACCTCAAAAACATACATCATGCCCAATAAATTAGAATTGTCACGACCCACATCAATCAAACAGAAGAGGCAAGCAAACTGGAATTCATGAAAACTGACCAAGACGAGATTACCATACTAATATAAATCCTAGTACTCAAAACATCCAGATTTCCAAGGTTTAACCACCGTAACATTCCATGCAGAATTCAATAAACCAGCCCAAAACCCAGACATCACAGTAAAACCACGATGATTCTCATATCTCCCATACGCAGAAAACATAAATAAAGCCAATTAACGAATGCCTTCCCTTAGCACATCAACGGAGATACTAATAATGATGCTAAGAACATACCCGGAGAAGCACCACGCAACCGTTTTCAAAACCTTCTCTCGTTCGCCAGGATCTTGTTCTACTCCTTGCTCAACAGATAATAATGAGATCAACTTACCAACCTTAACATACCTTACCTTCCTCTAGTGCCGGCACTTTTTCCAAGCCTTATCTGAAAGCATGAGCTCTCTGCCACCCGTATTAAATGTCGTCATTATACGGCATGGGTGGTACCACCCATATTCCTCCTTGCTTGTCAGCATGCTCTCACCGTGTGGTCCGCACGGTCTCGTGCCACCTCGCACCTTGCACTAGACACCTGACAACCCGATCAAGGAATTTGTCTCTTTAATTCTAAATCACAATTGAAATTTGGATTAAAAAGGAAATGAAATAAAAACAATTTC
This sequence comes from Pinus albicaulis, assembly GCA_034641835.2. Lineage (NCBI taxonomy): Eukaryota > Viridiplantae > Streptophyta > Pinopsida > Pinales > Pinaceae > Pinus > Pinus albicaulis. Next base: position 108,276 of record JAXQQM020084769.1, on the reverse strand, counting down.
AAAATACTTTTTAATGCATATGCTTTATCTAATAATAACGGAATCCAATGCTATGAGTTATAAAGGGTATAAAACATTACAAATTCATTTTAAATTATTGTTTTTAAGATGAAGATTGACATTGTATATTTTTTATTTATTTAATATTAATATTGATTTATAATGCTTATTTGTGTTAATACTTTTTAGCTTTATATTAAGTAATAATTAGCATAATTCTAAGGATTAGTTTAATTTGTCTAGTTTTTATTGTTAAAAACACTTTGTTAATAGGGGTCATGGGGTTAATTCTCTTAGACATTCTTGGGTTAGTTTTGCTAATGAGACTGTGAGAAGTGATCCCTTTGGGTGGGTTAGCCTACATAGTTTTCATGGAAGTAGTGGCCAGCTATCTCCAGTCTTGAACCACACACAAAAAAGTAACAATTAGCCCTTATTTATATAAATTAAAATGATTGAGGTTGTTCAATATTTATAGACATCAAATCATCATAGGCATAAAAACGCTTCATGATCTATCTGTATTCCATTGACAAAAAATTAAAGAAAATTTATTAAATTATAACTTTATTTTAACTTATTATTTTTATTATAAAAATGTGTGATAAATTTCTTAAATATAGAGATTAGTAACTTGTAAATATATTTTGTTCTAATATTATGGGTCAAAACCATGACTTATTAATACTACATGTCCAAAATAAATATACTTATTAAAATAATAACACATTTAACTTTTACTAAACCTTAAAACACATTATAATGAAATTCATATATTAAATTAAAAAAACATAATCAAGATTTTATACATTTAACTTAGGTTAAAGCCTAAAACACATTAGAGTGAAACACAATATATTAAATTAAAAAAAATTTATTTTTTTATTATATATATATATAATAAATTTCAATTTTAATATACTCTTTTTTCAAATTTCAAATAAATAGTTTTATGATCAAATTTTTTATTAATAAAATAAAACTACAACCTTAAAAAAAATCAATAAAAAAATAATCATAATAATAAATTAAATATATTCCATCTCTAATCAGGGCTTTACATAATTATATTATAAAATATAAATCAAATAAATCACATCTCATATTAAAAATAAATAACTCCAACTTTTTATCAATATTTTTAATATAATAATAACTTAAATTTATTCAATAATTTACTATACCTCTAAATATATCTAATATTACGATAATAACCATTTTTCAAAAAAATCACATCTTACATTACTTTCCATTTTCAAATAAACTTTCCTTGTGAACCAATCTCCTTGCTCAAACACCCAAGGTATTGTGAACCAATCTCCTTACTCAAAAACCCAAAATGTATAGGACTTTCAAATCCTAGTACTATGAACCAACCTCCTTACTCAAAAACCCAAAATGTATAGGACTTTCAAATCCTAGTACTATGAACCAATCTCCTAGCTCAAAAACACGAAGTATTGTGAACCAACCTCCTTGCTCAAAAACCCAAAATATATAGGACTTTCAAATGAATTTGTGATGATTCTTTTATTATCGTTAATTATATGGATTGGCAAATTATTTTATTATTCTCAGAATTCATGCTTTTTTTATTCATATTGTTTTGAGAAGATTTTCCTACAAAATTACATTTATAAATTAATAGTTGATGTGCTTTGAATCACACAATTTGGATTTAGTTCATTATCAGAATTAAGATAAAAAAATATGATGACAACACATAAAATATTAAATAAAATAGAAATAAAATAAAATAAATAAAGAAAGAAAAAAGAAAAAATATAATTACTAAATTAATTATAATCAATAAGATTTTAGCATACTTCGGATGCGGATGTTGGTTCGGAGTGATGGGACTTTAGTCCCCTGGCAGATCCCGAGGGCGCTCGCATGTTGTGGCCATATGGCCCCCTACGGCGTCATTACTCATGCAATAACTATGCCAACCTGCACTGCATTCATACCACTCGTCGCGCCTTTCTACCACCTCGCCTCGCTGGTTCAGTTTGTTATGGCTTTCGTTCAGGAGAATTCGTCTGGTCTTTGTGTTTTATGCGGCCCTCCATCTCCTGTCTGTGGAGCTTGCCCTCCAGCTTGTGCAGAACCGAATGCACGCACCCAAACTGGGCGACGTTGCTCCATCCTCAGCGGTTTGGAAACTCTTCCAGGTTTCCACTTCACCCAGAGTAACCTCTGTCATTTAACTTCTTGTTTGCCTTCTCAATTGGTTGATTTTCAGAGGTCTTCGTTGAATTCCGCCTGCTCCTTCTGCCCCAAGCACTCCTGGCAAAGCTCGGCGACGATGCCTCGACTTAGGCAACGAATGCGTTGTAGGCGAGGAACAAGCAGAGGGCGCTCTTCCCACCCACGCCCTTCCACCAACTCGACCTCTGACTCTTCTGCGGAAGACGTCGTTTGGAGCCTGCATTCGGACTCTAAGCGTCAGAGGGGCCGCTCCTACCATCCTGGGGGCACCCTCTTTGCTTCGCCTTCGCACCCTCCTCCTCCAGTCTCTCAGCCAGCCTCCCCTGCTTTTAATATGCTTGCCAACCCAACCCTCCGCCAGTCCTCTCAAAGGGTGGAATTCCGCTTCGACTGTTCCCTGGATAAGCCTGTTCTCACTGCTTTTATTACTGTTACTGTTTGCGAAGAATCTGCTAGCTCGGCTCCTACTTCTGCACCTCGCCCTGCCCATACTCCTCCTGCCCCTCAGCGCTCTCAGGCAAAAAATGATGTTCCGGCTCCTGCTGCGCCCACTGGCATTGGGCAATCCATCCTTGGAAAGGAAAACTTGCAGGTGGACTTCTTCAGTAAGGATGGCGCGCCAGAGAAGGACAATGACGATGGAGAAGACGAGTTGGTTGCAGGATCGTGGAAGAACCAGAGTCCCCAACTCCTGAACAGTGACTTCGATTTCCCTCATCGTGCTATGGTACAGATATTCGACCTCATGGAAGAATTTTTTGGTTTTTTGAATCTATATTCAGCTGTAAAAGTTGTAGGCTATTTTAGTTTACTGTCTCTTGTTAAATCACAATGCATGTACTATTTTACCGGTTTCCCTCCTAAGGGTGGTGGACTTTCTTTCAAAAGAACTGGTTTCCCACTCTGGGCAGTTTAGTTGTTTATGTTAAGCTTGGACATCAAGCCCAGTTCTCAGGCTAACACAACTGAAACTGGCACAGTTTTGTACTATTATGTTTTATAAATAGAATTAGTTTTACTGAGAAAAAAAAAAATTAGCATAAAATATTAAAAATAAAATAAAATTAAAGTTTAAATAATTAAAAAATTAACCAAAATAATTAATAAAAATACATATTCACATATATGATTGTAGATTGTTTTTTAATAAAAAAAAGAAAGAGAATCCATATAGATATATATTATTGTGAACCACTCCATTTGTTAAAAAGGGTCGTACATGCTTCACCTCCATTTGACTTGGTCCGATATTTTTTTTAGTTTGTGGTTAACGTGATTAATCGTGATTTAGCTTCTAAGAATCCGTAATCCACATGCACCAGCACTAAACTCTGATCATAGACCAGGATATATTGGGATTCCTAAAAAGCATTAAACAAAATATGCAAGGAATACAATCAAATAAAAAAAAAAATTAAAATTGTTCAATTCCGTTCCATGGGTTATGAGGCAACATTAAATTTTTTTGCAGTTAACTTCTATAACCATGGAATTCATTTGAACAGCTTTCAGATTGACCAATCTTTAAGTGCAACAACAGAAGAAATACATAAATTTTTATTAAAATCATTCATATATCCAAACTAGGTTATCTCTATTGGACTTCACCTAAAAATATATCCAATCACTACAACACAGATTCCTGTGTATAACTCAGATTTAGCCTTTCAATTGGGAAGGTGGAAATGGGAAGGTGGAAATGGATTAAGCATTATAAAAAATATTGTTTTAGAAGGTGGAAATGGATTAAGCATTATAAAAAAAATTGTAAAATCCAAAATTTGAAAATATTTATCGAAAAACAGCAAGTACAATACCATTGGCGGCTTTTGTTTTGATGTGGGCGTGGTATATGGAGCCCGCAAATTTCCATGTGGGGTAAAGATGGAAAAGAAAAAAAAAAATTTCACAGAATCTTGTTATTTTTCAGTATTTTGATTATGGTTGAATATTGTTTTAGAAAGTGGAAATGGATTAAGCATTATAAAAAAAATTTGTAAAATCCAAAATTGAACTTTCACAATAAAAATGGTAAAATCCAAAATTTGAAATTTAACAGTTGTAATCGGATTTACCAAATTTTATCAAAATATTATTTTCCACATAAATTTGAACACGTTTGATATCGCGAATCTGGAAGCGAAAACCGAACCAGCACAAGCAACCACGAAAAGACACTCAACGTGTCAGCAGCCATACTCATCTTCTTGTTTTGTGCGTTATTTAAGCTACAGAAATGACTAGACTGACCGTAACAGTGAATTGTAGGAAAACAATTATTGAAAATTAAAAGGGAGTCCATGTCCAGATGATGATAGTGCCAGGGTTGTTAGAAAGGGGAAAGTTGTCAAAAAAATTTCCATTTCATTGTGAATAGTTCTGTTTGGTTTGATAACTCAGGATGTAATGCTTTTTATTTTTATTATTTTCTTTAAATAAAAAGTTATAGAACAATATTTTATATTTATAAATTTTGTTGAGTAATTAAATAATTATAAAAATTAAAATTTAACAATGTAATATTTTACTAATAATGTTTTTTTTTTAAGAGAGTTATATATATATATATATAATTAACAAAAAATATTTTTAAAAAATTATTTCTTTATTAAAAGTATTACTTGAGTTTTTAAAGTATATATAAATTAGATACTCTTAAACAATACCAAATGTAGATATAGAGTTTTTAATCACCCATTTAGATTCCTAACAAAAATATTTTCAATGTAAATAGCCCTAAAGAATGTTGTCCATTTGAGTGTTTTCTAACCACATCTCATCAATCTTTCCTTGTGTTGAATTTGACAGTGCTTCATAAGGCAACCCTGGATTGGCAGGTTGTGACGGGGTTGTTGACGGATGATAATATAAACTCGACTTACGTTTATGCCTCCTCATGTGGAGAAACCACGAATAATCAGGCATAATTTTGGGCACTGGAAAAATGCCTCTAACTTGCTGCAAGGAAAGGAATTCGTCTGCTCTAGGTCCATGGAGATACTCAAATTTCCATTACCCTGATCCAAAAGTTACTGCAAGGTCATCTATTGGAAAAATATATTAGGAGTTGGTGCCTCTTAGGGGTGGAAAGTACTATCAAAGCATTTGTTACAGAATTTTGACTACATAATCCCCTTACACACTAAGAGGCAAGACAACTGGGCATCAGATTGTCTTGCTAAATGGAGTAGTGGTGTGAGTGAAGTGGATCTGGAGGAGGAATGCCATCAATGGCTACAACTTGACCCACATCTAGAATCAAAGCAACTAATAGATCAAGATCGAATACGCATAGATAGGAATTCCCTCGATGTGGGAGTTTTTCCAGTGGATGATCGAAGACAGATAACCTAGGTTTAAAGGCATTTTTTGGGCGACAGAGAGTTTTCTGAAAACTGGTCAACCATAAGTAAGGATTGCCATGCATGGTATATGGATGGACAAGATGGAGGTGGATATAGGGAGGTATGCCAGCTACGACACTTGGAATCACTGCGAGGACATGTGGTTAGAGGTTAGGCCAGGCATTATCCATTCGTGTGGGGTTTCAGATGGGGTAATAAAAGTGAAGTGGTGGGAACCCCAGACGACTGGATGGTTCGATCCTCTGTACATTCTTTTTTATGTCTTTGATGCAAGCATGAACATGTAGGTATGTGGGGGATTGGCTGTGAGAAGGATTTTTTCTGACAGACGATCGGATGACATTAATAATCATCATATCATGAGGGTTTTGGCGAAAGATGAGCTCAAAAGTAAGTCTTCCACTTGGTCCCTAGTAGGGGTGTTGTTTTGATTTCCTTGAGAATTGGTGAAGGTTATATATAACATTCTTCACCATCTTGCATGGGGGGCAAGGATGCTGAATAGTTAAAGCGGCTCGTGGGTGTTGTTGTTCAAACATAAAGCACACAAGGTATGCTCAGGACTCTGGAATTGGAAATCATTCTTCTATTTCTCAAGCAGTCTTCAGGTTTTCTAGAATACTTGTCTTACTGGAATATGGTCATTTGTAACAACCCTGGTGAAAATCAATGTAAAGAAATATATAACACCACGGTTGATGGGACACTTATTCCAAGTTGAATGTTGGGCAAAACATCCTAGTGGGTGTTCACTTCGGTTTATTATGGCTAAAGGAAATTGACAAAGGAAATGATAAAGGATTTGGAGAGGAAAAAATATTAATTTTTATTTTATTTATGAAAATAAAGAAAAATAGGAGAAAAGGGAGATGAAAGGTTAGAGGTTTCGTGTGAGGAGGAAAATGAAGGAAAATAATGGAAAAGGAAGAAAAAAGAGGCATCTTCTACAAAAAGGCTTCATAGGATCAATTGGCAAGCCTTTGTTAAGTGCATTTTTGGAGCTCTCTCATTATTCTCTTTCTCTGTCTCTCTCATACTCTTGGATACTTAGAGTTTTCTTGAAGCACTTTGGCATTGGACCAAAAAATATAAGAAAAAATGAAGAAGGAGGAAGCAAGAAAGGAGGAGCGATAATCAAGCAGCTACAACAAGATTCTTGGCAGGTATTGATTTGCATGTGTGTTTTCCTTGCTAGATCTGGTATGCATGGTATTGCATGTGGTTCTTTTCTGTCTTGGCATGGGTTGTTTCTAGGGGTTACCATGTTTTTAGCCTAGCCTTGCCATTTCCGGATAACTATGGTGTTATGGAGTTCTCATGTTTTGGGTTAGCTGGATTACAGGATGTATTCAAAGCTAAGTGTGGTGGATCTCTGAATTGATATAACACATGGCGTAGTAACCCCTGAACCAGACTGTGGGTTACAGTAAATCCAGATAGTTTGTTGCCTCGGTAGGCCTAGGAATCCGCGATTGGTGAAGGACGGGATATACGGTAAAGCCTAGCGGTGGTTTTCTCTCTGTCAGGCCTAGAAATCATAGGTTTAGGATATATGATAAATCTTGGAGAGTATGTCTCGGTTTAGGGCCTGGTGACCCCTTATTCAGATTTTGGGTTGCATTAAAGCCTAATAGACTAGGAGACAGGAAAATTCCTCATGGTTTAGGCAGAGACAATTTGGTGATGTCCATGATTGTGTTCACCTAGTGATCAAGTATAGATCATGGTAAATCTGGTCATGACATGTTTATTATGTTGGCCTAGTAATCCAGGATGGATCACGGTAAAGCCTAATTACTATTTGATGAGGGTGAGGTGGTTTAGCCTTGGGATGCCCTGGTTAGTTCTTTCGATTTGAGTCCCACATCCATGCTTGGAATATGGCATAGGGGTGATTGGCTAAAGAGAGATTTTGTCAGGTGGAATGTGGAAGTCCCATCTCTGGTTGGGTTTTACATTAAGTAATGAAGATCTCATTCCTTTGGTATTTGATATGCAAATGTACTGGTTTCTATGTCGACTCTATTGTTGGTGCATCCATGGAATTTCTTTTGTTATTATGTTGGTTATAAGCATGTATTTGATCACTGATGATGTATGACTCTATCTATGTTTTTACTTGTAAATGAATGCACAATGTATCTATGGTCAAATAGATTGTATTGCAGCTGTTGATGTAAGGGAGAAATGCTTCTTATCAATTCTCAGATAAGTATGAGACCCCTATGCTTTAATATATTGTTATACATGTAGATTCAATGCTTGTCACATGTTTCAAAAAATTCCTATCATGGCTAGGAGGGGTCTGGTTGATTCCTTAATGAGATGATTTCTTCTACATCATTTTCATGTTGTTATTTATTATGACCTAACATTTCATGAAGTTATGGGCAGTGTCCTTGGCTCTGGGCCTAAAAAGGTGGCTCAAATCCCATAGACATAGGCACAGAACTGTGAATTTGGGGCCCTAGCCACTAGCATGCACTATTATGCCTGTAGCTATAGCTTCCTGGCTACTGGCATGCAGTGTCATGCCTATGGCTATGGCTCAAAGAGGCCAAAATGTGAGCGTGACCTAGGGTAAGAGGCCTTAAAGGTTGGGTTAGCTCCTGGGGGTGTCATTGATGATGTAAAATGTTTTTATGTTATGTTTCCATTGGTTCCACTTCCTTAAGGTCATATAGAAGATTGAATCTCATTATAGGACCCTTCTATCGCATATTTACCCCGGCTGGCTGGTTTCTTGGGTAGATGTGGGAAGGGAGTGTTAGACGTTCTATGATTACGAGTTTGTATGTTGTTGATATCTTTCACTTTCAAAGGGTGGTCATGTATTTGTTTCACACTAGGTATAGTGTCTCAAAGATTTCTATATTATCAGTTAGGGTTTTTCGTAGTCACAGGGGATATTGAAGTTTTCATATTTTCGCAACCATCTCGTCGTCACATTTCGTGTTTGGATATTGGGAAGGGAGATAGTTATTCGCGTTGGTGGTGTCTCCCTTATAGGCTCATTCTTGTACCTGTTCTAGGAGGGGATCTAGGAATCATTGAAGGCCACAAATTGTTTTTTTTTTCTTCTTACACAATACTCCGTTAGGACCATCTTTTGAAGTTATTATGGTACTCCCCTCGGTAGATAATCAAACCCTCGACCCCTATGGTATATCCTTCATTTGTCTGGTCTTGGTCGCCATGGATTGGTATAGTGACATGTTTTTTATTTGGTTTTATTAATGTTAGTCCTTATTCTCTACCCGGATTAGCTTGGGAAATCCAGGGGATATTTTTGTCTATTTGGGTACTATCTAGTTGGTATTGGTTCAGTCCCATTATAAAACCTCTTGTTATTTCTTCTTGGATGATGTCAGCCTTGTGTCTGCACTAGGGCATTCACTACTATTTGTCTTTCTTTCTGTAATTACTAGGCTCTTTAGGGGTTGTCTCTATTTAGTTCCACCACTCAAGGCGTTGCTCCATAAGTATTATGAAAAACTTATTTGCAAAATTTGGATAACTATGACGCCCAAACAACGGTTACTCAGTTGCAGGGGCAATTCAATTTGAGCTTTCTCTTATAGACAATGTTGCCTTTTTAGTTGGGAACCATTGACCAATTTCTTCAATGTTGTGCTTCTGGAGGTTCAACAAGAGATTCAACGCCTTGAATTAAAATAATTATGTCTAGGAAAAAGTAGTTGGGTTCATAACCTAGGAAAATGGTGGAAGCACATGTTACACTTCTTGTATTTGATATTTCAACACCGACATATGGCCAGTCTTCTACATATGGTGCTACACAACAAGCATGTGGATAACTATAAGCTCTTCGTCACCAGGAGGAGATGAAAATGATCACGTGAGACATCTGATATGACATCGATTAGATGGCAGTGCGTTTGAACAAAATTGAGCACTATATCACTATAGATTCAGATACAAATACAACAACACCATAGAATGGGGAGGCGATCATCAACGCTACTCCTATCAACATGGCTAGTAGAAATTCATCTCCAGAACATCCAGTTATTGTTCTGGACGAATGAATTGGCTTCACTTTCTGCTATCTAGACTTGTGTCTCCCAAGGTTTTTTGATTTATATGTGTTTGTGCGTTATCTATTTGTCTCTTATGTCATTATTTTTATCGAGCTCACATGAATCATGGTTTACAAATGTTCTTGGAAATTATTTTTGTAAGATGGTCAATTATCCAGGCTACCGTTGTATCACTTCAATATTTATCGCTTATAAATTTTTGTCATCCTTTATGGACAAATTGGTATCCATTTTTGGTTTTGGGGTGTCATTAAGCTCTCTAATGGTGGTCTAGGCCCATAAAATGTCTCAGGGAATCTTAGTTGTAATCAATTTTTCTATTGAATATCAATAGAAAAATTTGGTCGGATTTACAAAAAAAAAAAAATTTAGACCAAAAATTGGTGAGAGTTTTTCTTGAACAAGGCCCGTGATCAAATCCTACCTGCCGCCACTATAAACCTAGGCTAGGTGCAACAACCTCGTAAGCCAATAGCAATTAACTTTTTCGGAAAATAAAGTTCATCTTTTTCATTAAATAAAAGAGAGTTCAGAAGAGTAGAGTGTCCGAAGGATCCCGGTGTGCAATACAATCACAAAAAGTAACGGAGAGTCCTATACTTACAAAGACAGAGAGATTATTAATTAAAAAAACATATTATCCAACTTAGTACATTATCCAGTGAAAATATCAGCATATAGCATAGCCAACCAAGAAAGAAACACAAGTGTTCAAAAAAACCAAGAGCTAACTACGTTTCTCTCATCACACAATGCAAAAACAATAGAAAGGGCAGTCAATGAGGAGTCTCCCACTCCTGAGAAGTTGGATACCTTGTCTCAATATATATATATATATATATATATATATATAACTTTCCTCCTCGGCTTTTTTAGAAAGAGAGTTTGTCAAATGATTCTATTTTTCTATAGAAAAACAATTAAAACAATTTATAATTATATTTTAGATTAGTGCAGTCTAAATTATTTTAAAAATTTTGAATAATATAAAATCCATTTTCATTACTTAAAAAACTATTCAAACACTCCAATATCTGAATTTTTAATTATTTTTTATCAAATTCCAACAACAAAAAGTATGGCGTCAGTAAACAACTCCTTTTAAATTTGGTGAGTTTGTCTTTATTTTATTTTAGCCCATTCCTCTTCAAAAAACTTACTCCATTTCCCAACAACAAAAAACTTTATATACAGTGATATGTGGTTTGACGATAAACTTCCTTAAATAAAACCCAAGAGAAAACAACGAAAACTTTATTTTAGCCCGTCCCTCTCCTCGTGAAGGGCTTGCTTAGAAAGTGAGTCTGTCTGTCAGATGATTCCATTTCCCAACAGGGAAAACGACTTACAATTGTATCTTAGATTTGGTGAGTTTGTCTTTATTTTATTCTTATTCTTATTTTATTTTATCTTAAAAGTATTGTTGGTACCCGACTTCCAATTATGGATGAGTATGCATTTATTTATTTATTTTGAGGCTGTATTGTTTGTTGGATGTGATGACACGATTTTACCATGTAATTCCAACGCTTCATAGTTGAGTTTTGGCTATTGCAATTGTATTCTCTAGCCAACCAAAATTGGTCCCACGCTGTCTGCCTTCCATCTTTATAGTTTTATAGTACAACACTATCTTGGGCAGGTGGACAACGAGTTAATGCGAAGTGACAGGCAGCGACGATGAGGGGATAAATCACAATTTTGTGATCAATTTTCGAAAATAAATAGGGCTATCATAATTATAATTTATAAATAAAAACATTAACTTTTTTTCTTAGTATCTGCTTTTATATAAAAAAAATGGATAATTATAAATAATAATAACAATTTTATTAATATTTTTAGATACTAGTAATAACTTTACATATAAATTAAACATATTTTAATATAATATTAAAAAAAATATAAATTAGTGAAAGGAAGACAAGTCAAGCCAAAAGAAAATGGGAGCAAATATATATAAAAAGGAATGAGCACACAAAATAAGAAATTCAAAATATAAATAAAATGAGAGTGAATTAGGGGATAAAGGAAAGGACTAACATAGTCAATTTCTAGGGTGTTAAATAAATTGAGAGATAAATGTAACGAATTCATTTAATTCAATTATATATATATATATATATATATATATATAAACCAAAGTGATGGCTACATAGTAGTATAGTCCTGAACTTTTTCATAGTTATCGATATGTTGGAGTGATTAAGGAAAAGGAAGGTCCATGTTTTGTTGTTATTTATGAAATCGTTTCCGTAATTTGTCATTATTCCCTCTTTCACACACTTCTTCCACACATCTCCACTCTGCAGATGACTTATTCTACACATGGACTACTTTGTATAATAGATTTCTTGCATTTATCCTCTCTTGCACACTTTCATACTCAATGCTACCAACTGTTTCTACACCACCTATTATCATTACAAAGATTTCGTGGTATTATCGAATCAATTGTTCATGTCAATCCGGGATTACCATATGATCTAAGGCATTTAGTGTACACATAAACCAAAATTTTCATGAATAAGAAGTCAATCTGGGATTACCATATGACCTACCTAAGGCATTTAGTATACACATAAACCAAAATTTTCATGCATAAGAAGTGTTTTACAGACTGCAGGTGTGAGTGCAGTGGTGTGGGAGAAGGGTATAAAGTGTGGATTGTGTGTGAAAGTGCGGAAGTGGGGATGTGTGCAAAAGAGACATCCACACTTGCGCATATTCTGCATATGCAATAGATTTTTGCACATTTTCCAATGAACAAAATATGGAATATTATATACATTTATCAAAAATAGAATATACATTTTCTTAGTTGATTTACTAAAAATAAAATATACATTTTTCCCTTTTGATTTAAGAACAATAAAATAGACATTTTTGCAGTTGATTTACAAAAAATAGAATATACATTTCTCTAATCAATTTAAATATATATATATATATATATATAATTTTTTCCTAATTTATTTAATAAAATATACATTATACAATTTCCCAATCAATTTTAGAAAAATAAAATATACATTTTACTAGTTGATTACTTTAGTAGGGGATGCTAATTGTGGCGAGTTATCTAAATAATGTGCAAAAATAGTAGTGCAAAAAAATTAAGTTTTGCACCTTCCACACTCACGTACCTTTTCACTTTCGCATTTCTCTAACAAATAACTTCACTGTAGATTCCTCATCCCAATACTGCCCACTTTAATAAATAATTAGTAGATAAAATAGTCTAAAAGATAAAATAAAAGAATTAGTGGATATGAATAAAAAGTGCAAGATATTTACCAATCACAATATAAATAGAAAATAATTATTTGGTAGATTGAAATATGTCTCCTCATTATGTGTGATTTTGGTCATTCTTTGTTCTCATCATCTGATAATTCATGGTAAAGTATTAATGGGAACCGAATAAAAGTACATATCATAGATAACTATTTAAGCTAATATTTAATCATTCTTTTCTCTTATTTTCATCATCTTTGTATATAGTTCGTAATCATATTTCAATAACCTAAAATTTTTTAAAATAAATGAAGACCATGGAGGGCTCCAAATGAGGTTTGCAACCAAAGCTACACAACATAAAGTTTTAGAAGGAAAATATATTTTGATATACATCTCTAATCTGCTTCCTTTCACAGTGATGAAAGAGGTCGAACAATATGTTCAGTGAAGTGATCAATATTTGAAAAATATTCTCTACTTAGCATTCAATGACTTACGAGCAATTATTTCCACACATTTTTGGCCATGAGCTTGAAAGTTATGTAGTGATTTATTTGAATCTCAAAAATTTATTGTTTACATTACAAACAAATAAATAGTTCATTGACAAAATTTGATGAATTTCAAGATTATGGATAGCGTGGAAACAATAATAACGAATCTTAAGGAAGGAGATCATGTGATTTCTCTATTCACTAGAGAGTGAAAATATTTTGTTTACTACAACTCGAATAAGACGAATATATGCAAAAAAATTCAGAGTTGATGACTTTATGACTATGATGTGGAGCAAATAAACCCACCATATAGAATCTATTTAGGTAAATACTAAAAGCAAGGAAAGGTAAAATGCAAGCGTAACATGAGGGGAGCCGAAAAAGGCTGTGAGAGACGGACCAAATTTGAGAAATGTAGGGGAATTGATGATACTTGTAAATATATGAACAAATGTGAGGGAGGTCGATGACTCGATGTGTAACCACTCCTCTTACATTTACCAAAATTGTGTGAGACCCGATTTCCAAGATGCACTTATGGAAAATGGGGTCCACGTGTCCAAAAATAATTGTAAAAACCTAGAAACATATGATCACATTGTTATTAACCTAATTTTACCCAACACTATTTCATTTCAGTTTCATTTCCTTAAATTCAATACAAATTTATATTTTTGGAAAATTTTCGGGTTCTAAACTTTTGAGGCTATTTTGAAGGCCTAAACGACATTTTCAAGGAAAATAGAGAGACAAAAAAAGTTCCATACTAGTTTGCTAATTTGTTTTTGGTCTCCTTATGGAGATCTTCAAATCAAGGTACTATGATAGTCAAACAAAGATCATATGCCAAAGTTACGACCTCGTGAAGTTAGAGGTACCAACTTCTCATTTATACAAACACTTTGTGTGCATAGTACCTGTAGGTTATAAATACATAAATGTTTACTAATTCAATAAGCTCGTCAGGGAATCATCAAGAAGGTTCTATTCCCTCTCCACAGTTGCAAAAAAACTTGTTAGTCCATACATTCATCAACCAATCAATAACTAAATAATTCATAATAAGAGCCTTAAGGGGTACACATCATATAAACAACATATAGCCATAAAATAACTGACGTAGGAATTGTTATCACTCTAGTAAATTCTTAATTTGTGGGATTTTGGATTTAAATCAAAGAACTCTAGAGGTAACCACAAACCTACTTCAAACTCTAGGATCTAGCCTTCCTAGGGTTCAGAGAGGGCTCTCTCTTTAAGATTTAACTTTGTTTTAATTTGTGAATATTAGGCTAGTTATGAAAGTACAATTTGGTTTTGGTTTAAAGGGTTTAGTGGGGAAAAATCACTTTGAGGTAAGATAGAGAGAAATATGCTTGTCCATTGGCCTATGGAGTCTAAATCAAGCTAGCAGCACTAGAAATCAAGGCCAAAAGGGTACAAATATATTCAGGGCAAGATAGATAACCCTCAAATATTTGGGAAAGTGGTTTTTTGTGAGGTGGTATGATCGGGATAAAGGGTAATTAAGGTTCCTATGATCCAAAAAATGGAAGTAGAAGGCAGAGGTCAAATGGGAGAAGGGGCAATTAAGGGTTCCTTGCACCGGAAATCAGAAGAAAATATTAAAATGGCATCTAGTTAAAGACAAGGAGCACTTGACTAATCCTGTAGTAATACTCCTAGTTACACATTCAGATAGAACAAACATAAAATGAATGCATGAAACTTAGAAAAGGAAACAATGACAAGTAGGAAGTACTTCACTCATCAGCTTATCACGAGGATCTTGAATTATGATGCCAGTCAGCTTGTCCAGTCTGCTACTTCAAATTCAAACACAAAATAGCCTCCAATGTTCAACAAAATGTCTATAATAAGTCCAACAATTTTATTCCACACTGAATACTTCTGAAATTGAAGTATTTATACAAAAAGTATTACAAATATCCTAGAAGAGTTACTAGGAATAACTTTAGGAAAAGGAAAATATCGTTACATAATAAAAGGGACAGCTGCTTAACAAACTAGCAAGCTATCATCTTTTATCCAAAATAAATAGAACTATTTTGTTAACAAGGAGCTTTTAGCTGCCTATGTGTCCTTCTTGTTGGCTATTAGACATTTTCATGCATTTGACTTGCCTTCGCTGATACTCTTTCCTGCTGATACTCTTTAACCTGATGCTCCTTAATGCTGATACTCTTTGACCATTAGTTTTACTATTTCATTGTTGTAAATTATCTTTTAGCAGTAAAAATCAACAAACTGTCTTTTCATTTTATCTCTCTTTTGACTTTCTTTAGGTAATTTTTCATTGTTTTTACCTTCCATATTTACATCAAATCTGTGAAAGTTCGCCATTCTTCTGCTTTTGGAATTTGGACATTTTTCGGCTTCCTGAAGTTTTCATCAGCCTCTGTGTATATTGCAAAAGTAGGCTTGATGAAAAAGAGGTGCTTAATTTCATGCTGTAGAAAAAATAATCCTCAAAATACTGAAGTAAAACTTTGCTTGTAGGAGTGCCTTCTGCTAGTGGCTTGTTGACTTGCTCTTTAGCTAACTCCCTGATCTTTTTGTCATAGTCCTTCTGTGGCATAAGATTTTCATTGAACACATGTACGTCTAGTAAGCCTTTTTGTCTGAGATTTGTATACTTTACCATAAATCTAGTTATGGCAAGGTTCATTGTTTCACACTTTTCTTCAAGATTATTCATTAAGCTCTTTATAGTGACAACCTTCTTGATTTTCAAGATTGTCTTTGTCCTGTCTGATATTTTCAATTCTTCAAGTTCCTCCTTGTTCTTGTTGTTTATAAATGTAATGAGTTTTAAAGCCTGTGCAGGCTTATTAGTCAACTCATATTTTGTCTTTTGTATCTTTGTTTGGGCTGCTAATAGCTTTTATTTTTGCTCATATATAACATGAATTGAAGGCCATTGATTATGAATGGCTTCAATTATGTTAGTCCATAGATGATTTTTAATATATGAGATCTACTCTGTGAAAGTCAATTATTTTTTTAAATTCTTGAGCTGCTCTCCCAATTTGATTGCTTTTTACTCATGAGTTTTGGCATTGATCTCAAATGTCTTATTTGCCCTCTCAAGCTTTTCAATCATCTTATTTAGTCTGTTTATTTCATCTGTCTTTAAAGACATTTCTTCCATTTCTTTGACAATTTGGCTGGCTTCATCTTTTTGTTGTATATTTGCAGTAGAAGAGTCTATAGCTGAAATGGTGGCTGAAGTCACTGGCACTGCAGTTGCTAGTGGTCCCTTTAGTGCTAATTTTTCTCCTAAAGTAGAGGGCACTGCTGTAGTAATCACTCGGATGACTGTAGGAATTGTAGTCCTGAATTTCTGGCTCTTTTACAGTCTCTTTCTCTTGGACAAGCTTGTCCATTTGTGTTTCCATCTCCTTGATTTATGCTGTCAGTTTTGTTAGAATCCTATACCAATAGGTGTCATATTTCATGATTGACTTGATGGACTATGTAATATGTTCATACCTTTTCTTGTTGCAAAGGTTTTCCATATTCTGAAAAAATCAAAAAATTTAAAAAATGTAAAAAGGGTATACCCTAAAAGAAAAATCAAAGGGTGAAAAGAATAAAAATGGCCCAAAAAAGTAAAAGAAAATGAACCCCACCAAAAGAAAGGCCAAGGAAAGTGTGCAAGTCTAAATGCCACTACTTTTTGCTCTTTTGTAATAAATAAAATTGTGTGCAACTTGTACTCTATGCCACAATTTATGAACAATCAAACTGTTTAAGCTTGGCTAGTTCATCTTTCAATTTAATGTTTTAGAGGTAGAGAATAAAATCTGACCAAACTTTTTAATCTTGGTAGATAAGTAGATAGGTAGAGTAAATAAAAGGAGCTCAATAGTTTAATCTGAGCCCTTGGATGTAATAAGGTTAGAATTAGATAGATTTCCATATGTAAAAGAAAAAGTTTGAAAAGGGTTTTCCAGTTTAAGTGCACCCTAATAAAGAGGAAAAAATGGTAGGGTAAAGTAGGTAGGGTAGGTAGATGTTGTTTCAGAATTACATGTGATGGATGATGGCTTTAGATGTGTTAAATCTTTTACTTTCATCACAAGTGCAAAGGCAGACAATACACTGGAAGAATTGCAAGCAAGGCAAAGTCAGATTATTAACTTCCCCTTTCATTTTTCCCTAAAAATTTCACTAATTTCCCCTAAGTACTAAGGTATTTGAAAATTAGAGGGGCTCAAGGCATTTCCTTGACTTTTGGAAGGACCGGACCCTCGGCCCAATAATTGGAAAAGCCTAAGTACTTAAAATCATTCATCATAACATTCATTCACCTCTAAAAAATCTTTTTCTAAGTAAAATTCCATTTTACTTAGGAAAATCATGCAATATTTCATAAAAACCCTATTTTCATAAAATCATAAGTTAAATACATTATCCTAATGTTTTACACTTAGCGCTTTAGCTCATTTGTCATATTAATTTCTAATTTATTATTTAAATCCCTATAAAAATGACCTTATCCTATTATATATAACTCATTTTTTATAAAAATACCCCAAAAACCAATTTATTATAATTTTAGTCAAAGTATTTAATCCCCATATGTTTAAATAAAACACCTCCATTATACTCCCTTTGGCTGAAATATATCTTTAATATTAATCCCGCCCCATTTGGTAATTAGATTAATCTGATTTAATTACCATATAATAGAAATACATTGAAAAACAGTTAAAACATGTTTTATTACGTGTTTAAAAAAAATAATCCTTCCCTTGTATTTTTATCCCCCGACTCCCTCCCGATCACTTTTCCGCGTTTTAAAAAGGAATTAATTAATCGTCACGATTAATTAATAACTTGTATCCACCAATTGAATCATCCTCGATGCGATTAATTAACATTTAATTATATTGGGCCCCCCTGTTATTCTCCCGTCACCTTATCGCCTTGACCACCGTTCGATCAACCCATCTGAGATCAATGGCTATTGTCCATATCGCTAGCCATCCGCGTCTGAACGATAACACGCGATGGCCAAGCGGTTTTCTGGATCGTACAGTGCCACGCGTCGTTCATCATATGGAATCGATGCCCATCCGCTCAAAACTGCCCTGTCCCAAAAGCGGTGCGATGGAAACCGCTTACCGCCTGTCTCCCCTGACGAAGCCTCCGTACTTGCTGATGTCATCAATAAAAAACCCGCCAATCTTTTGACTTTGCGAATAAAACAAAAAAATCCTTGTCATTTTCGTTATCCTATGCAGTAACCAGTGTCCCGGACAACCAATTTCGAATTTAACTGTCAAAGTGTGCCGACCGCTACCTCGCTGAAGAAATTTGCAGTCAAATAATCCAGAGTTTATCTGCCATAGCTAGCACCTGTTTAACCACTGTTCATTTCCCTTAAACAGGTATTTACTCCAATTTCCCGCTAAACTCTGTAAAAAATCCAGGTTTTGGTTTTAATTCCACACTAAAGACTGAAAAGAAGTTCAATTTGATCTTTTTTATTCCCAGAACTGCAATTATATTCCCAAACTGGTAATTGTGCTTGTTTTTCACAAAAACCC
This sequence comes from Pinus albicaulis, assembly GCA_034641835.2. Classification (NCBI taxonomy): domain Eukaryota; kingdom Viridiplantae; phylum Streptophyta; class Pinopsida; order Pinales; family Pinaceae; genus Pinus; species Pinus albicaulis. Next base: position 89,329 of record JAXQQM020084769.1, on the reverse strand, counting down.
CGAATTCATTTCTGAATCCACAAGAACCAGAAATGGAGGTTCCCATGGCTTTAAGTGTCACACCCTTGAATGCCCCTCACAAAGACTTAGATCATTTGCCATTAGTGGACAGAGATTTTCAAATTAAAGACCTGGTTCTCAGTGAAAGTCCCCTTTGAATTTTTTGCTACTGTAGAGACAATTACTTGAGAGGTTCTGACATTTTTGGCTTATGGGAATCCAATCTTCCCGTGTACCTTCTCCCCTCAGTCCACATTTTCCCCGAGATAATCCATTACTGTCATGCAAACTATGATCCAAATCTAAGAGCAGTTTTGTCCCCGAGTTAGACTATCCTTTTTCCCATAACTGCTCAGTCTATCAACGAGATGTTGCAATTTCAACCTGGTCAAGCCCTCACTCCCCTGTCCATGGGAGAATTACTTGAGAAATCTACCAAATTATCCCATGAAGAGTTAAGTCGTCTTTGCCAGACCTTCATGTTGCCAGAACATCAGCCCAAAGGCCCTCCCCCTTATGGTTATACTTTTTTCACTGAGGAGGGTAGAATTATTCTAAAAATGATATCCTTTATAATGGGCTTCAATACTACTGAATTTGTTGATCAATTAACCTTAGTATTGTTGTCTATTTTCACCCCTGGACAACCCCCTGATGTCAAGTATGATTTTGCTACATACATTGCAGACAAAATCCATGATCAGTTCATGAGATTAGAGAATGATAGAGTGTTCAAGTATTCTTCTGTTATTTATCATCTCATGCTCTATTACCAATCAGAAAGTTTCCCTTTTCATGTCAAAAAGCTTGATGCTAAAGGAAATCCTAGGTCTGTGATATTTTGGTCTGCCATCACTCATAATTCCCGTGATTCTCCTTATTCCTACAATGAGTTTATTGACCTTTTTGTACACCCTGCAACCACCTTGTTGACATGAGTCTCTCCCCCTAGTGTTAATAATGAAATCAAGAAGATTCTTCAGCTCTCAAAACAATACCGGATAGGTGACTGGTACCTATACCGAAATCACACAGAAATCAGAGTTTATGGGTGTGAGTTATGCCCATTCAAGTTGCCCAAGTATGTCCCAATGATACTCTCTGCATTAGAGTATTTCAGGCAGATGATCAACTCAGATATAGTACATTTTTGTAATGCAAAGAAAAAGGCTCAACTCAGGATTAAAAGCCAACTAGGTCCCTTTGTCTGTAACTCTAGAGATGCTGGTAAGGAAGCTGAAAGGATATTAGAAGATTATCTTAAATTACAAAAAAGTTTCTATTGGGTACCTTATGACCCAAATAGCTTTATTTGTGACAGAAGAATGAAAAATAAACTATCACCATACATTCATCAAAGAATCCCAGAAATTGAACAGTATGCCAATATGGATGAATGGATGGAAGGAACATTGGTAGAACAGGATAGTGAGCAGGTCAATGTTGAAAATGTAATGAAAGACCTTGAAAAGATACTTGACCTAGACTCTTTTGGACAGGTACAGATACCAGGTATTGGTCCTTCTTCTGCTGGGACTTCTCAAAAAAATCTACAAGAAATCAGTGCATTGGCTACAATATCATCTAAAGGAAAGGAGAAAGAAGTTGACATACATATTACAGAGAAAATTACAATGACAGAATAGCCTCAGACTTCTAAAGAACAGGATCAAGTACAGATTCCTCCTGCTCAGATCAATGAGCCAGAAATTTCAATTTTTCAAACTCCTCTGAATGTAGAAAAGGGCAAAAAGAGAGATGCTAAAGCAGCTACTCCTATCAGTGGATCCTCTGAACAACAAGATGCTAAAATATAGAAATTGAACTCTCTTCCAGAAGTGGAATCTGTTCATGAAATCCTTGATAGTCAAGGAGAAGAACAATTGGGTAGTCAGCAAACAGGTGCAAACAGTGAGACACCAACTACTTTACAGAAAAAAGAGCTTCAAAAGCAGCAAAGTGCAGAAGTGTTATCTTTCAAACCACCAGTGAAAGATGCATGGGACATTAAAATAACATTCATAAATATCAAGGCCAGAAATGATCCTCTTAGAATTCAAATTTACAATCAGTGTTTGAAAATGGCCCCTAAGAATCAACGAAGGTTGATGTCAGCTTTTGACATCCAGCAGGGAAAAATGCTAATGAGTCACTTCAAACCCAAAGTGCAGCAGCCTCAGACAGCTACAGATTACATCAGGACCAATTTTGAAGTATTAGCGAAGGATATTCATCCTTTAGATCAAATTGAGCTGCATAAATAGACAGGTGAGAAGATTTATTCTACTCTGACGGATAAATCAATGATGATCTAGAAACTGCAGGATTCTTTGGAGAATACAAATGCTCAATTAAGCCTTGAAAAAGCCTCTTCTCAGGCTAAATACAATAGGATTAAAACTTTGGAGGAAATTATCATTGGATTGGGACATAATCCCAAATATTTTAAGGGAATAGAAGCATTAATTAGGAAAAAATATGATGATATTGCAGCTTTGAGAAAGCGACTAAAGTTACCAGCCTCAAGACATCCTCAAACTGCTGAAATTATAAAAAAAAATTCTGAAGAAGAATTAATGGACTTGCTCTTAAAAATGAATGAGAAACTTAATGAAACAGAGAAAGAGCTTGAAAAGGCATTGAAAGATAAGCAGCCTAGTGTCCCAACATCTACACCAGAGGTAATTATAGGTACTACAACAATGCGTCAACCAATAGAATTGCTACAAGTGCATACTTCCAATTTGAGTCCAGAAGAATTAACAAAATCAATGGAGGAATTGAAACTCCAAGTGATTGAGCTACAGAGGACAAAGGTGCAACTTACTTCTCTGGAACAAAAATATGACCTCTCAAAGATGAATGTTGCAGATAAAACAAGAGAGGTCAACAGATTAGACAAGTTGGTCCATAAATTAGAAAAGGATCTCACATTGGAGAAGCCTTTAAAGGAAATAAATGAAATTCTTTGGGACAACATCATCCAATCAATAAAAGATGTCTGGCCCTCAATTCAAATAATGCAGGAACAGAATGATTTAGTCAAATTGGCTATAGAACAAGTCCTAAGAGCAAGAGAAGAATTGGGAAACAAGCCTGATGAAGCCAATGAACTCATCCATTTTTTAAATACTCAGAACAAGCAGCAACTTGAAGAATTTGGCATTCAAGACAAGACAGGCACAATTTTGGAAATAAAGAGAGTTTTTACCAAAAGAACTCTGATGCAGAATTTGGAACGAAGATGCTCTGATATGCAAGAAGAGATCACTGCCTTTAGAAAAAGATTTGATATTTTTTTGAATAAAGGATTGCCTAGTCCTTTAGTTTCAGAAGACAAATTGATGGACCTGGAAAGTTGTGTTGAAAAATTGGACAAGCATGCTGACAATCAGGCCAGTACCTCAACTAGTTCATCAACAACAGCATTGCCTACAGGAAAAAGTCTTCATGATAGATTGGAAAATTTGTTTTATCTTGAGCATGAAGTAAAACATTTGTTTCCTGTTCAACCTACTTTCTTTAGGTATACAGAGACTGATGAAACTCTCAGAAAGCTGCAAAGGACCAGAATTCCGGAAGATAAATGGTGGGAAGAACTATTAGAACTTTTGTAAAGATTATCCTTACTTGAATTTTTGATTATGTACTACAGTAAGTCATAGTAAGAAGGATAAAAGGATGAATAAAGGTCAAAGTGTATCAGAGCAGTCAAAGAGTATCAGTTAAACGGAGCAGCCAGCACAGAATTACTAAAGATGACAGCAATGAGCCAAAGCATAGGGCCTGCCTCCAGCACATTCTCAAAAGAAGGAAACAGCACAACATCAGTTATCATTTTTTCTTATCTACGAGACCATCTATCTCTATTTTATTGTAATTTACTTATGAGTCATCCTAGATAATATCTCAAGTTGTTATGAGATATTTTTTGTAACTTTTTGTATAAATACTCCCTCAATCGGAGTATTCAGGGTGGATTTTTTAGACTCTGCTGTAACATTGACTATTTGGAGTAAAGTGCTATTGGAGAAATTTTTTGTGTGGCTAGCTGGATGAGGAATTGATGCGAAAGACTTTTTACAGGATTCATGTGTCAGACTATGGATCAATAAGTCATCTTTCTCTTGTGTTTTAAAGTCTTTATATATGTTTATCATATCACTGTGTTTCATTTCTGAATGATTAATGAAAAGGAATAAATCAGAAAGTGCTTAAGTGTAATCTGATTTTAATCATTATTGTTCTAAATGTTTTCTTCTAAACTGGTTTTAAACAGTGAATTCTTAATTGCTCCTGTTTTTCTGGTTTAAGCATTTTGATTATTTAATAAAGAATACTTAATTTCTCTTTGTTAATAATCACTCAATTTTCCCTCTTATAAATGTGTTGAAAGATTCTTAATTGCCTTTCATCCATTTAGATTCCGTTCCATTCACTTTAAGATTTATAATTGTTCTCTATTTGATTATCTTGCCCTGTGAAACCATCTTTTTCTAAGAGACTTAATCCAGTTAAGTCATCCTTTTTGACTCCATTAGCCCAATGGACTAAACTACTCAATCTTGCCCTCAGCTATTGAATTCCACCACCCAAATTCAAACAAAACCCTTGGACTTTATAACTAGCCTAATATCTTCTAAAACAAAGCTAAATTTTACAGAGAGAACCCTCTCCGGGTACAGATTGGCTAGATTGTGTACCTAAAAGTTGGTTTGTGGTTACCTCGGACCCCTTTCCTCTTCCCAACAACTTCAAGGAAAATCTGAGTGATAACATAGTGGCGACTCCACTGGGGACCTGAATAATTTTATTCTTAATTTTGTTTAATTTATAAGCTACAGACGGAGCCTGAAGTCAGCCAGGTAGCTTTTGAACTGCTTTTTCTATGCAATTGCATATTAAATAATTGCTACTTCAGTCTATCTCCGGTCTAGTTTATGAACTGAACTTTGGTTTTAGACATTTGATTAGTTCCTCTAGTTAAATAAAATATTTAAGAAAATTTAAATCCACTATCTGAAACTTCTTAAAGAGATTATTGAAGTTGTATTATTCATTTCATTTAAAACAAAAAACCAAAAATATCACTTAGAAAACTGGCTTCAGAAAGGAATCGTTACACTAGGGCTAATCCTGATCCAAATCCACCGCCTGTGTTTGAAAATCCGAATCTGATTCCCAGAATTCTTAGAAGACAAGATTGTCAAGAAAGCTCTGGAAGTTCTCGACCTCTCTATAGATCAATTTCCTGTGTAGTGAAGTGGATTTATCTTGAGGACGAACCTTTTGACGAGCAGTTTGAAACATCTTTATTTGTAAATTTTTCTGAATCTGAGTTGTCCAATTTAGTTCCAAACCCAGTATTTCTTGAAGATTTGAAATTTGAATTTGTTACTTCACATCTTGACAAGCATTTGCGAGATTTCATACAATTTGAGTTTACCTCTGAAGAAACTTCAAAGATTTCTGTAATTACTTCAGCTTCTCCCAGTTCATCATCGTTTCATCAAACATCTCAACCTCAAACTACCCCTTCTACTCCTCCACCCACCACTCATAGACCAACCTCACCTGTCCTATCACCACTACCTCTTCCAATGGCAAACATATATGCTCCTTTAAGGTTACTAGCCAATCTAGGGGCTATGCCTCAAGATTATCAAAGTAAGATCACTCCTTTTGATGGTTCGGGTACTTACACTGCACAACAACATACTAAAAAGATGACCGATTATTTTGAAATTAATGAAATTGATGCTGATGATGTAAGAATGAGAATTTTTGTCCAAAGTCTTACTGGAGAAGTCAGAACCTAGTTCAGGGCACTTCCTGCAAACAACGTTGCTGACTTACCAGCTCTTTATAGAACATTTTAAAACAGATGGGAAAAGAAGAAAGACCCTCTTCATATCTTATCAGACTTTGGAAAACTAAAGAGAGGACCAAATGAGACTGTGCAAGATTATGTCACCAGATTCAATGAAGCTTATAATGTTGTTCCCCAAAATCTTAGACCTCCTCCAGAATCAGTATTAATCAAATTCCCTGATGGATTTGATTCTTACATAGCATATCAGCTTAGGGAAAAAGCTCCTCAAACTCTAGAATAAATCCGAATTATAGTTGTTAGTGTTGAAGCTAACCTAATAGAGAAACGAGCCATAGCCAGAGCTGAAAGAAGAATGCTTGTAAATGAAGAACCCTCAGATTTTGAAAAGAAACTAGATGCTATTATCAAAGGGATGGAAAGACTATGAGATAGAGTAGAAACATTTGAAAAGAATAAAGCTCCTTGGGATGGTCAACCTTGCAATACTGTGAGAAATCCGAACTTCAGAAGAAACCAAAATCAAAACACTGGAAAATCTGGCCTTGACCAACATATTAGGCCTCCATTCCAGGAAAATTATGTCGAAGGCTCAACTTCTGAAGAACCAACTGAAGATGTTCAAATAAACAATGTCACTGAAGGTGAGAATGAACCAGAAATTTTCTTGAATCAAGAGGATCAAGTGGCTCATATTCTTAAGCAATTTCAAACCCAGTCTGGAGAATCATTTGACTTTAAAGAAGGATATGACACAGCCATCTATGAAGTTCATAAGCAATACAATTTGAGGAGCAGAAGATTTGATGTTCTGGAAGCAAGTAAATAGAAAACTGTAAAACAACCCCTCAAAGGTAAAATCAATACCGCCTCTGTAAATATTATTTCCAGATCAAATTCTAACCCTACCCACCCAATAATCGAAGATGTATCTGATACTCAACTGAATAACAGACAACTTTCCAATACTCTTCCTCCCAAAGGAAATGTAGAGTAACCTCTAGAAGTTGATTCAGAAACAATTTCAGCACACAACCCCACTCCTGAAAAGGAGAAAAACACTGAAAACATAGAAAAAGATAATCCAAATGTTCGAAATACAAGGACTCAAACTGAGAAACCTTTTAATTTGGAAACTGAAGTAGGCAAATTAAAGATAGCTGTTCCATTGTCCGAATTAGCTAAACATGATGTCTACAGAAACCAAATTCATAAATCTTTCAATATTACTGGAAGTGATGATTCGGTAAATGTTTTTGATGATCAACCTAGATTATTATTTGGCCCTGAAGTAAATGGAAAACCAGAAAGTGGAGGAACTCCTCTATTTTATGTGAGTTTGAATATACATGATAAAATACTTCATAATGCCATGCTTGATTCTGGGGCATCTCACAATCTAATTCCCAAGGCTGTAATGGAAAGATTAAATCTGGACATCACCAGACCTTACAAAGATCTTTTCTCTTTTGATTCAAGTCAGGTGAGATGTTTAGGATTAATTAAAGATTTGTGTGTTACATTGGTTCAATACCCTGCGAAAACCATTTTTATGGATATAGTAGTAGCAGACATTCCTCCAAAATATAGTATGCTATTGTCTAGATCCTGGGGTGAAAAACTCGGGGGATCTCTTCAATTAGACATGTCATATGCTACTATTTCAGTATTCGGCCAACCTTTCACTAATTTCACTAATTTCACTAATTTTTTTGCAGTTAACTTCTATAACCATGGAATTCATTTGAACAACTTTCAGATTGACCAATCTTTAAGTGTAACAACAGAAGAAATACATAAATTTATAACCATGGAATTCATTTGAACAGCTTTCAGATTGACCAATATTTAAGTGCAACTACAGAAGAAATACATAAATTTTTATTAAAATCATTCATATATCCAAACTAGGTTAAACTAGGTTATTGGAATTCACCTAAAAATATATCCAATCACTACAACACAGATTCCTGTGTATAACTCAGATTTAGCCTTTCAATTGGGGAGGGAGAATCCACCCTAATCCCTTGTTTTGAGGTTTCAAATACAGCAGCGTGACATTGCGGCAAAGAAAAAAACAGTGGTGAGGAATGGGAAAGAGAGAGGAATATCCGCTATCGAAAACACCATGTACAATGCCGTTGGCGGCTTTTGTTTTTATATCGGTGTGGTGTATGGAGCCCGCAAATTTCCATGGGTGGTAAGGATGGGCCCAAAAAAAAACATCACAGAATCTTGTTATTTTTCAGTAATTTGATTATGGTTGAATATTGTTTTAGAAGGTGAAAATGGATTAAGCGTTATAAAAAAAATTGTAAAATCCAAAATTTGAACTTTAAAAATAAAAAGGGTAAAATCCAAAATTTGAAATTTAACAGTTGTAATCGGATTTCCCAAAATTTTTGCCAAATTTTATCAAAATATTATTTTCCACATAAATTTGAACCTGCTTGATATCACGAATTTGGAAGCGAAAACCGAACCAGCACAAGCAACCACGAAAAGACTCTCAATGTGTCAACAGCCATACTCATCTTCTTGTTTTGTGCGTTATTTAAGCTACAGAAATGACTGGACTGACCGTAACAGTAAATTGTAGGAAAACAATTATTGAAAATTAGAAGGGAGTCCATGTCCAGATGATGATGGTGCCAGGGTGGTTAGAAAGGGGAAAGTTGTCCAAAAAAATTTCCATTTCATTGTGAATAGTTCTGTTTGGTTTGATAACTCAGGATGTAATGCTTTTTATTTTTATTATTTTCTTTAAATAAAAAGTTATAGAACAATATTTTATATTTATAAATTTTGTTGAGTAATTAAATAATTATAAAAATTAAAATCTAACAATGTAATATTTTACTAATAATGGTTTTTTAAGAGAGTTATATATGTATATATATATAATTCACCAAAAATATTTTTAAGAGTCATTTCTTTATTAAAAGTATTCTTGAGTTTTTAAAGGATATATAAATTAGACACTCTTAAACAATACCAAATATTAGATATAGAGTTTTTAATCATCCATTTAGATTCCTAACAAAAATATTTTCCAATATAAATAGCCCTAAAGAATGTTGTCCATTTGAGTGTTTTCTATCAACATCTCATCAATCTTTCCTTGTGTTGAATTTGACAGTGCTTCATAAGGCAACCCTGGATTGGCAGGTTGTGACGGGGTTGTTGACGGATGATAATATAAACTCGACTTACGTTTATGCCTCCTCATGTGGAGAAACCACGAATAATCAGGCATAATTTTGGGCACTGGAAAAATGCCTCTAACTTGCTGCAAGGAAAGGAATTCGTCTGCTCTAGGTCCATGGAGATACTCAAATTTCCATTACCCTGATCCAAAAGTTACTGCAAGGTCATCTATTGGAAAAATATATTAGGAGTTGGTGCCTCTTAGGGGTGGAAAGTACTATCAGTAGGTGCTGGTGTACCTCCTTGGTGGGCAGTTAGTTCTAGGCTTATGTTGAACGGTTCGTATAGCCACTGTCTGCTGTGTATGAACTTATTGCGATCCTATGGCGTATGATCCTCAAATTGTGAATCGACATATATAACTGCGCTGTAGTAAATCGATATGGGTGTGATGGTATGGCTAGTGGTGACTCACTCACAGTGTTTATGATTCGGCTTTGTACCTTACCGTGTTGGGTCGATGTGGCGGGTATGGTGTGATGGGGCACCCCCCCTATGCTGGTGGTAAAGAGAGAGGAACTAGTTAAGGCAAACTAAGTAGCGAGACAAAGCGCTTATTAACCAATACTTTCATTTACCCAATACCTTAGGGGATAGGCTTTATTTGGTTGGCTGCCTACTCACATTCATTTTAGTGTCACCTACAGGAGCTTTTCTCTTTATAAAAGGAAGACCGGGGCGGGGATTACCTTTCACTTATACATCACGACACTTTGTTATTGAACTGAACCAGCTGCTTAGGTACTTGGACCAGTCATATTTACTTTTGGCCTACTTGCTTTATTTACGTGCATGTTAATCTAGCGTGCGTCTTTACCACTCACCCTTACTGCTTCACCCAACTTAGTGCATGGAGTGCCTTTATGCCCTTATAAACCACTCGCTTTACTGAATGCCTAGGGGGTTGCACTCTTTCTCTTTTGGGGGACGGGACAAGCTTCCAGATACTTGTAGGAATTCAGACAGCAGGAACACCAGTTATGCTTATTTGCCTGAACTTAAGTGTTTACCTATACTCTATCAAACCACCTTTCTATACTCACTAACTTACCCTGCCTGTTATGTCCTAACCCATTGCTGAACTAGCCAGGAAGACTAAAGTAGGCATGGCATGCAATCCCTTAACCCCCTACCCTTATGTTTCTATTCACCTGAAGACCTAGATATGTTCCCCTATACCACTTGAGGAATTCATCGCCTTAGTGCGTTGGATGGGTACTGCTATTTACCTTTACATTGCTCCCCCGATTCTGGATGGTACGGCACTGGATTGTCATTCCCCCATGCTAAGTTGGGCAGCTCTGTGAGTGTGGTAGGATCGTCAGAACTGCCCTCCTCTTTTAGGAACTACTGCCAGACAATCTTGGAAGGGCGGACGGCTTGCTTGCCTTAGGCTTAGGCACTTAAAACCTTACATGCATGAAAGAAATCATCGAATTGGCTTAAGACAAATGCGAGTTCGAGCCAGATGGATCATACCTGTAATAACCCTTAAACACCCATCTTTTCTTATTCCAATACGCCTTTGGCCAAGGCTTTTCAAATTGACCGGACCAACTCCACTATAAGGTGGGCATGGCTTTTCTTTCTTGTTTGAGGGGAGGTAAGCCTGCTGAAACCTCCGCCAAGGGAGATAAGTTCTGGAAGGCTGATTGTGATTCATAAGCCATAGAGTCTGTTATCCGAGAGGGTGATAAGCCAAAAGCAGTAATAAACCTTCAAGAGCTGCCGTGAGTAACAATAAACTCAACAAACTTCAACTAACTTCACTAACATCCGCCAAGGTAAGATGCAAAAAGAGTAGGGAAAGCTGGTCAAAGTGCCGCCAAGTCAAGATGATATCAAATAGTAAGTCAAAGCTCAAGAAGTGCCGCCCATAGAAACGGATCTACCCGAATAAAGCAGGCAAGCTATAAACCCGAATACCACCTCACTCCACCTACCTACACTGAGCAACTGATCAATCCACATGTTCGGGCCTATCTACAACCCCTTGGTGCCACAACCTTACCCATTTTGTGCGTTGAGGGAGGCATCTTCTTGGCTCACCTTATTACCTTTATATTAGTTATTCAGAACCTTTTATGGAAGTAACAAGCATTTAGTTCTGGGCTTCGGGATACTCACGAAAGATGGAAGCTCATGGATAGGATTTAGAAACCCCTTTTCTTTTTGATGGAGAAACCTCACTGCCTTTTTATTAGTATTTATAACCCAACCTTTGGGCTCTTATTTATATATGTTATATCTTATTTATACAAGTTAGATATTTAGATAAGTTATACCTTTATATCAGTTAGATGGGGATATTATTTATAAAAATGACTATTTGCAGAACATGTTCAGAAAAGGTTTAGACAGACATACAGAGAGTTTAGGACAGAAAGACCCGTAACCATCCCGTTAGAATCCATACTTTACATCAAATGACAGTTCGAACAAGGTTTAGGGAATCCAGACCCGTAGACTTACTGTTTGAACCTAGCCAGCAAATGTGAGGAGAGGGAAGACATACCCACCCTCATTTCTTGAGAGGAAGACAGAACCGTACCCTGAAAGTTTGATACGAGCTATCCCATGTTCGGAGAGGAATGAAATACATACCCTTCCTGTGGGACAAGGGTTTATCCATCCAGATCCTTACCTTGGTTACATACCCTCAGCCAAACCTTACCTTGGCGGCATACCCTTATACATTTAGTGCGTTTAGGCTTCTTATTTACGAACCTTCTTACCTGCGGTAATGGTCCTCAACCTACCACCCGTTTACCTTATCCGAAAAAGCTGTATCATGAAGCTGCCTTATCCCGAGGCTGTCTTATCACGACGAACAACCCCTTCCAATCAAAATATATATGTACAGTAACAATACTCATCTGACAATTTCTTCTTATAGCTCTTATAGCAGCGACTGACCAGTTAATAACCAACAACCCATTGAGGGTACATCGAGCGGGTCCTTATCTTACGTACGCTTATAAAGAAAGCAGGGCAGGGTAAGCAAATGGATCTTTACCTTACCTCATGAAGGAAGGAAGGTAGGTTTTACAAAGAGTAGGTGCAATTGGTCTTTACCTTCTTACACACGTATGGCTACTCACCTTGAACGAAAGCTGTTAGGTCATCAGTCAGTATACCCAGCTACTCACTTTGACGAAAGCAGTTAGGCCAATACTACAATACTAGCACAAGTCATGAAAATAGATTATGTTCCGGTATCCCCACTCGAGTATGTCTCTCGCCTAAGCTTACCTTACCTGAACCTACCCTGATCAGAGCCTGCCTTACCTAAGTCTGTCTTAAAAGGTACTACCCTCCCTCACCTAAGTGTCTGCCTTAGAGTCTTCCTTACCAGAGTAGTCCGCCCTACTTGGTCTCGACCTAAGGTCTCCTCTGCCTTACGGGTTCTTCCAACCTAATCTACTTGGTATATATTATCACAAAGTAAGTCAATTAGTAACTAATTAGAAGCCATGAGTTTATTCCCCTCTCAACTATGCCTTCTCACCTCAACTCTGAAACATGTTTTGGTGACAGAAAGTCAACGTCATCCCTTCAAAGGAAGATCGGTTACTTAAGATTGGTAAGAACGATCACTTTACAAAGAAAGGATTTGTGTAAATGCGTGATCCAATAAAAGTCTATGAGGCGAGTCAAAGTCTATGAAGTGAGTCCATCGAGAAATCAATTAAGCTTTGTCGAGACAAATATGCGCATCAAGCTTTGTAAAGTCTCTATCTCTATCTGTTTTTTGAGTCTCTATCTCCATCTGTCTGTTAGTCTCCATAGGAAAAGTAAAAACACTTCTTATTGCTCACGAATGCTCGCCAAGAACTTAAGTGAAGGCTGAGCAAAGAAGCTTAGGTGAATGCCGAAAACAATCCCAATGCCTTTTCTAGCACGTTCTATCATCACTTATAGTCCACCCTTGACTCGTTGCCCTAAGACTCACGCTCTAGCTTATTTTAAATCAAGAAAATATTCATTCTTTAGGTCCCGGCCTAACCTAACCCTACTTTTGGTCTTCGAGCTTCCTCGACCTCGTAACCTCGGCCGAGTCGATGGCGGCCTTATAGTCGAGAGTTCGGCAAGCTCACCCTCACTATATGAATAGTGAGCCCCCTAACGGGTCCTACCGGGCCTCACGCTAAAGTACTTTGTTTCCTTTCATAAGCAGATCAATCAAACCGCTCTTGATACATGTTTCAAAAGCAAACTATAAAATAAGATATCTGTCTGTCCTCACCTCCGGTCTCGGATCTCCTTCCTAACCTCGACCTCGTCCTGCTCAGACGGGTGTTTCAGGCGTTCTCACGTTGAAGCACTTAGCAGAAAAAAGGTTTCTTAGGAGTCGACCACTAAGAAAGAAAGTATGCCTGTCTCACGCCCTCTTTCCTGGTCTCGTCCCACTTCCAATCTCGCCCGCCTGACCTGATCTCGCGTTCTTACTTACACTTACTTACCTCGTTCCTTACACACACTTACCTCGTTCTACTTGAGTGGATGTAAAGTGTTTTCACATTGAAGCGCCTACCGGAGCAGAGGAAGATGTTGTTTTCGGGGCCAACCAATAAGGAAAATATGTCTGTTACGCGCCCAACCTATGATCTGACACTGACTGACTTCATTCTACTTAGGCGGGTTTTCAGGCGTTCTAACATTGAAATGCTTACCAGAATAACATGGTTTATTGGAGGTCGGACCAATAAGTAGTAAGATAACCTATAAAAGAATATGGCTGTTGATGATCTTCATCTCGATCCGATCAACTTACCTGAATCGAAGCTGTCTGACCAAGAGCTGCCTTTTCACACCCGACTAATTTTGAATAACTAAAGAATAGATATGCAATAATAATAAAGAAGAAATGTTTTACAGTAAAGAGTAGGTGCGAGTTATCCTTACCATTCGCTACTTATGACTGCTTACCTTGAAGGACAGTGATTAGGTCCAGTACCAGCCATCTTAATATACCTCAACCTCACCAGAGCCCGCCTTACCCTTCTTTCTTTTACTGCCAGAACCCTAGGCTAGGACGATTGCATGGAGGGATGGGACAGTCATTCCCAACTATTCAGCCAGGATTGATTACCTGTACGGAACAGACCTTTGCTTGACTCTTTCACCCACCTACCTGAACTAGGATATCTTCAGCCCTAGCCTTTTTTGTTGGGTTGTAGGTCCGGTGCTGCTTCTAAGAAAGGGATCATTCCATTCATAGCAGTTCCAACTTTCCTTCCCCAATACTGAGTGGTTAGAGAGAAACCGTACAGCATAGGGTAAGAGAGACTATGAAAGGCTATGGGAGACTTTTCATTAACTAAGGTCAGACCTACTGTATTGAGTGAAACCGCTACAGATACGACTAGAGCCCGAAGTATTGAGTTCAACCACAGCAAGACCCGTATTGAGTTCTTCCACTACAGATCAGGTTAGAGAGAAAAGCCCATGCCGTTAGGCCTTTGGAGCTGGCAAAAGAACGGCCCCAACCCGAACCAAAGCCTGGCAGGATAGGCTTTGAAAGACAGAGAGAACCACTGGGACAGCGCCAGAAAGGCTATGGGATAAAGCCAAGAGTCAAACCCCCATATTAGGGAATAGAATAAACAAATCAACTGGGGGAAGAAAGGCTGGAATATCCGTATTCATCCATTCTGCTTAGAATAAAGGAAGGTAAGAAGGAAGGTTTCCCTCATTCACTCGAGGTAGTAAGCTTAGAAAAGAAGGTAAGAAGGTTTTACTCACCTCCTACTCATTCATCCAATCAAAATAGATAACTTGAACCTTCTTCGTACTTTGCGTCTGAGCGAACGTGTGGAGAGGCTCTGATCAATCAATCTCTCCCGCCAAGTGACAGAATACGAACGAAAGCCCATACAGTCAGGAAAACAAATGGTTAAGCCCTTAATAGCAGAGCCTAGAATGCATATATTATATATGTAATTACGCTTTAGCATCTACTGGGATCTCCACTCTTTTCATCGATCGTACCCTATATATCGTATAAAAATAGAGATATATCATTATATATGTAATTATCTCCCACTCCTTAATTCTACATTATAGGCCCATTTATTGCCACTTTATTACCTAAATAGAAGGGAGAAAGATAGGGATACAGAGAGGGATAAAGACCTTTTATCACCCGCTGATGTCCCACTTCCCATGGCCCACTTCCCGTCCTAAGCCCTATAATTCTTCCTTTCAATAACCATTCCTATACTTCCTCAATTTACCAATTGCTCACACCAGTTAGTCAGCCCGCCATCCCTCGAAGACCAAGTTGCTCTCGCTCCCCTCACCCGAAGACCCATTAAATGCGGGTTATCCCTATCCATTTCTCTGAAGGTTATGGCGATAGAGAGAGAATCCAGGAGGCAGTTAACGATCGATCTCAGCTCAAGTGCTTGACAATCTCTGCTTCACTTCAGTTCTGGCTGTCGAGAATCAATCGGGCAGTTCCAGGATCTCAGCTTCAGTGCTTGACGATCTCTGCTTCACTTCAGTGTGTGTGGGCTGTAGAGATAGAATCTAGCAAGCAGTAAACTCAGCATCAGTGAGTGCTTGACGATCTCTGTAGCTGAAGTGCTTGGTTGTTTAGAGAGAAGGAAGGCAGTGCAGTTGGCCCTGCATTGGTTGGCTGTTGATAGAGAAGCGCTTCATTGCGTGGCTGTTGAGATAGAAGGCAGTTGACGCGACGCCCTCTGCTGAAGTGCTTGACACCTATGAAGTGCTTAACACCTACCCTCCGCTTCCTTGTGTGGCTGTTGAGATAGAAGGCAGTTGTGAAACGCAACGATATCAGCTGAAGAAGGGTTCTGTACGATCTCTGTGAAAGAGAAACCCTCTTGGCTACTCAACCATCCAACCAGTCGTGCCATCCAGAATCGGGGGAGCATGGGTAGCTACGAATCGACAATCATCCAGCCATGTTTAATCAGTTCTAGCTTTAGTGACTCAATCCGGCCATCATTCCATGAAGGGGCTTAAAGTAAAGCGCATCATGACTGGAAGAAAGAAGTGAGCTTGCCGAACTCTCGACTAAAGGGAGAGGTACTCACTATGGCGGCGGTTTAGGACTTTCTCCCTACGAGATTGGCCCTTTTACCGTGGGCGGAGGTTTTGGAATATTGAGCAACGAATGAATACGTAATCACATATATAATGAATGCATTCATTGCTCTCTTTTCATATATGCACTGTGTCTGTGCTTTTTCCAGTAGTGTCGAAATGACGCGTAGAGAGAATAAGAGCAACAATGACGTAATTACGTATATAATATATGCATGATCTGCTAAGGCATATCTAATGGCGCGAATCGAATATGAAGCAGAATCGGCTGCTCGGCAGACATATATCGAATTACCGCTATCGAGTAATTACGTAATCACATATATAATGAATGACTGAAATCACGGACAAGTTTCAGTCCTGAGTGATTGATCGATTTCAGTCCTGAGTGATTGATGGGTGCGTTAGCACACTCGACTAAAAGGCCAGGCCGCCATCACCGCCATCGAGATATATTTACCCACCCACCCAGCGAAATCCTATTCGGCGAATACCCGAGCATAGGTCCGGGATGGACTCACTCTTCATATGGGTGAGGGACTCACTATTCAGATGGTGAGGGCCGCCATCGCCGCCATCATGCCCCTTTTTTCAGTCTCGACCAACGTCCGGTTAGGGGCTCACTATTCATATGGTGAGGATGCGAAAGCAGGCTCGACTATAAAGGCCGCCATCGGCCGCCATCATGCGAAGCATAGCTCGACCAACGGCCCCACCCAATAAGCAATCAAGGAAGGCCGAACTCTCGACTAAAAGGAGAGGTACGAACCCACTCACCTGAGGTACGAAGGCCGCCATCATGCGTAAGCATGACTCGACCACCGGGCCGCCATCGGCCGCCATCATGCCCCTTTTTTCAGTCTATCAATTAAAGGAGAGGTGCCGTAAGGCCGTTCGACCGGTAGGGAGAGGCCCGGTAGGGTGAGCTTGCCGAACTCTCGACAAAGGAGAGGGACTCACTCATTCATATGGGTGAGGAAAGTGGGTTTCTGGACAATCTCATCCTCTAAGGACAAGTGTCAGCGTTAGATCTCCTCTCTTATCCTCCATGTGCCATTAATGAAGCCATCCACCTCCATTGACTCATTAAACCACTCATTGATTGCATGTAAGAGGTTGGTTGGACGGGGCCTTTCACGAAGTTATGAAAGTGTGGGCTAAGTACCAGTGTAAGATTATAATGTTGACTTTTATTAGAAGCAATGTCAGTGCTAATTCCTCGACTTTCCCATTCCCGTCAGGGGCGTGGATTCGCGCTATAAAAGGTGGTAGTTCAAGGGAGGAGAGGGCAATATGAAATAGAAAATACACACAAAAGCAATAACCATGAACCAGAAACCAAAAGAACCAAACAAAAAAGAAACCAAAACATGAACCCTGTGAAAGAGAATGTGGACCCTAGATAGGGATAGAACACTGTATATGAGCATAGAAGCTAGGCAGATAGGAACCCTGAAGCCCTAGTCATGTTGCTACTCATAGGATGCTCTGAAACCAACTTCGGAGACTTATATTTTAAATTGACAGAATGAATTCAATGGGCTCTTAATTAAAAAGAATAAATAGATAAGGGGTCTTCATCTCTTTCACTATCTTCACGGTCTGAAAAGAGAAAGCATGAGGTACGTACTGGGTCACCCTGGAGGGCAACCCAGCAGCACTAAGTTACTAATATTATAGAGGGAGCCGAACTCTTCCTGTTGCTATCCTCTAAGGTTCTTGTGCCTGCGGCGCCAACAACCGCTCCTGCGGAAGCTGGCCATCCTTGTGAAAGACAAACCTGTCCGAACAAACAAATCTAGTCTAGTGAGTCCTGTCCCCGCGGGTGGGTGGGAGCGGTATGGTAACAGTAGGAGCTTGATCTCAGGCGGGGGGCCATTCTCTTCACACCGAAAGAAGTGCTTCGCTTCACCCCTCTATATCCCTCCCTGAATAAAGCTGTATGGGGTGGGTGGAAATATAGGAGAGGAGGTGGGTTAGTCTAAAGTCTCTTCTTCCCATCCCTTCCCGCCTATATAAAGATGTAGGCTTCTATATCCCTCCCACCTTAGAAATCTATAGAGAAGGGGCCGGTTGGGTGTTGAAGGGTGAGCGGGCACCTCAGTTTTCTCTTCCATAGATAGGGAATTTCATTTGTCTATAGATAGCTGACTATCTCTAGTGGGTTGAGTGCCGAACCAACTAGAATTTAGCAGCGACTAGCTGTAGGACGATCGATCCTACTATCCATAAGTATAGTGATAACTAGACTAGTATAGTTATTTTCAATAGGAACCTGGAAATTGGACCCAGTAGTTCCTAATGGGTCTATGAAAAGCATATATAGATAGTTAAGGCCCTCCCGCATAGAATATATTTATTCTTGAGAAAGCCCACCTTACCCATAACGAATCTAGCTTTGTCAGTCTATGTCCATGTTCATGGGAACCATAGTAGGGGTATAGCTTAATGTGCTCCGGGAAGATAGATAATTCATTCCCAGGTGATTCATTCCAGACGATTCATTCCCGATCCTACAACTTTAGTTAGTCATTAGTGCCAGTCGTTAGTGTCAGTCATTCCATTACAGTCATTAGTGCCCGTTCTTCCTACCTCTTCCCGCCCGCCACTTCTCTCCTTGGCCTTCCTTGGCCTTTTCATTCAGCGCTTCTTCAACTTGAACACTAGGCCAGAATGGTACTCCAAAATACCTAGTTTACGTTCCTTCCTTTAGGGCGGGCAGTCTGTCGCTCTTTCTCCATTCCCTCCTATTTCTGTGACTTATCACTGGTCGGACAGATCTGGTCGCTCCTAGAGCATAGGTAGGCCATCCATCGGCTACGCTAGACCCTTTCCTCCCTCTCTGTGCCAAGACTATTCGCTTGTTCAAGGAGAAATGTTTTACTTACTGGTAAGTAAGCTTGACCTATCCATTCACTTACTTCGAGATAATGAGGGTGAAAGGTCTCTTCATCCACATGCATGCATTCATCTCTGCCGGCCGCTTACCGGTCTTGAAAACGAGGAACAATAAGCTGCGGCGTAGCCTTCCCCTCCACCCTCTCCCTCCGTAGTGTGTCGAACGAGCGAGTGCGGCCCTCTATCTATAGAATAATCTATCTTTTCATCTTTATTCGCGCCCATCCATCCTCCTCTTCCTCATCACTCGATCGATATAGGCGGCTCTCCCTTTAGATAGATGGAATATAACGATTGCCAATGAAGAAAGAAAGGTACAAACATAGCCATCATGAGAGGGAGGGAAAGCGGACCGGGAACGAAGAGCTGGGGGATTTCACTGTACAGAAACAACTTGAGAGGAACAGTCTAGCGCTTTTAAAAAAGAGGGTTGCTGGAATTGCTTTACACACCGGTGCTGGCCACATGTGGTGAAATCGGTCTTAGCTGAGGAATAGATAGATTAATAAAACCAGTAATCCATGGTTGTGCCATTTTAGTTAGCCCATGCTTCCATCTGCTATAGTTCGAGGCTTACCGCTCACTAATAGAACTTTGGGCTAAGCCTCTCCTTCGATCCGTGTTAGTACACTTGGAGATGGATTGTTACAAGGGCCTTAAAACGCCTTTAAATGGCCATTGAAGAGGTATATATACGTGCGAGATGGAGGGAATCGTAGAAGGGAATCGTAGCCAGAGATACGAATGAACCAGAGTCGCTCACCCGATACGATGGCATAAGGATGGCATTCGGGCCTGAGGCCAGAGATACCATAGGCCAGAGATACCATAGGCCAGAGATACGATTGAAGTTCGGGCTTGCTTATACGCCAGCCTACGAAGGAATGGCATTCGGGATCGTCAGAGGAGAATCTGAGATTCAAGATTGACCAGCTATCGATTCCCGCCTAACTTCCTTGTTCCTACCATTAACCATTATAGGTAGCATCCATAGATACTGTACATCCATAAATTAGTCTACTGGCTTTCTTCTATACTAAGGTCTTTCTCATAGTATTAGTAATAGTGAAGGAAGGTCCTGCTAACCATGGTTGTTCTATAAAAGACGTGGGATAGTGATAGTTAGGGCTTACTCCATTGGTTTTATCCACCCTTCACTGATTTAGCGGTGAGGCCTCCACACGTGGAAGGTGACTACAATAGAGGCGTCTGAATTAACAGCCTTCGGGAGGTTTTTTTTCCAAGGCATTCAATCGCCCACCTCATACGCTAGCATGAAGCTACGATGGACCTGGATTGGATAGAAGGGGATTGAGCCATCACCGGGAATAAGATAGAAGGAGCCGCCGGGAATAAGATAGAGAGAGCCGCCGGGAATAAGGGATTAGGTAATAGGCCTTCCTTGAAAACGTAATGCCATAAAGCTAAAGATTCACTCCTTATGGATGGATGTTATGTTCTACCACTACTTTAGTTTAGCCCATATGGATTAATAAGTAAGTCCGTTTGGGCTTCTATGCACCCAACCCGTCCCGGGTCTAGTTCCTAAGGTAAGGGACATCAGGCAGGACTGGGCGCACAGGCCGGAGGACCAACACTTTATATTCCCTAGGCTTTTCACCATTAGACGGTCTTCTACCTGAGTTCACCGGATCAAGGGAGAGGGCAGAGGGCTCGGATCATCCTCATCAAACCGTATAGAATAGAAGAAACTATCAAATAAAAGGGACCCGAGCCGGTTGGGTTGCGCTGGTTCAGAAGAGAGACACGCAGGCAGGCTCTCAATAGTGGGAGAGGAAATATCCGCCTGATCTATGGTATGGTTGAGCTCTTGCCTCGGATAGAGGGCTCTTAAGGTGATTCACGCTTCTTTCTTCGGCGAGCACCTAAACTCTTCTTTTTCATTAGTAAGGTGGTTTATTTAAAAAAACACAGGACTTCCGGATCACTCTGAACGAATGCGGCCCAACCCATTGTGTAAACTAGCTTTTTCACACCCACTATATATGTATAGTAAGGAGAAGTAGGATAAAAGGCAGCAGAATAAGGATCCTCATCAGCTGCTGAATCACGGTAGGTCTGTGGCGGCCGGTCTTATTGGGGTGGGGGAGGCGGTCATTAAACTACCTAATCCGGTCCGGTCTGGGACCTAATCGGGTAATAAACCTATCCCTATTTCTATCCCTATCCGGTCATAATTCCAATCCCCAATCTCCGATCTCCTGTAGATAATATAAGGCGGTCGGAAACAGAACTGTCTGGTCCGGTCAAAAACCCCCTCTGTATAGATGGGGGTCGAGGCTTATACATAAAGAATACGAATGATAGCAGTAGCTGGGTGACTAGGATCTATATCTATATTGACTCTCTATCTATAGACACACCCTACCCTATGGTATGTGGTTTCTACCCTAGGATATTACCGAGGAGAGTATTTTGTCCATTCCCCGGGTAGTTTGACTATTCCCCGGATAGTTTAGTTCTGGGGGAGATATAAAGCCAGCTCCATAGATCGGATCCATAGAATAGGAAGTTCAGAAAGCTAAGCTGGGGTCTGGGGTTAATAAAGATCGGCTGGGGTCAGCGTTGGGTCCGATAAAAACCCAGGCTCCTTCCTTTCCTTCGGCCAGGCTCCTTTCTCTCCTTCGGGTCTTACCCAGATAAATCGGCCCACTATAGACTACCTATAGATCAGCTACTATCGATTAGCCCAATGTCCCTCCGGTTTGGTTAGGTCCTTGGGTCAATGCGGCTGTGCTGTACCTACATTTACCCGGCACTAACCTATACCTATCAATAAACCGAGCCTACACTAGAAGAGTAGCTGCGGGATAGATCGAGTTGAGGGACTCTGGAGGCCCCCTATAACCCTATATAGAGATATGGCCGACGGCATTTCTGCTCGAGGCCAAGGGGGAGGAGGGTCTCGACTTTTCACCTTTCTTTAGGTCAGGTCGAGGGTCGAGGAGATCATTTATCCGATCGCTATTTGGATTTATCTTCACGAATAGGAATAGCATAATGGATATGGATGCCTAACGAATATAAATAGCATAGCGAGAGGATGGCGAATCGAATACCAACGACAATACCGTTTAGAGAATAGGGCCAACCCTCTCTCCGAAATAATCGCACGCAACTTCGAACGCCTCTCGTTCAAAGCTGAATAGAGTTCTCGTTCCGAATAACAGTCCACTCCAATCAGATGAGCCTACCAAGACTGGATAGAGTCCCAACTAGAGTTGTGCAGTAACCACCTCCTGTATGTATTTGTGTAGCTACAGTCACGCTCCCCCATTTGTAACCCATTTGTCGCCAATTTCATTTGGTCCCAACCGCTTCTCTATATATGGTGCACTCGGCCGGGGAGACCCCAGAACAAACTATCTATGGCGCTCGCCCAGATATCTACCTCGGGGGTCGCCCATGACCATCCCTGCAGGTTCGAATTCGAACCCTGCCCCCGGAGATCCAGCACGATAAAAAGTTATGCACGCGGGGCCAATAGGTCGAGGGCATAGATCCCTACTCCATATGGGGGGAGGCCCCCACCTTCCATATGGGGCGGGATAGAGTCCATATCTAGATAGGCCCTCGACTGATTAGTATCCCAAGGATCTTGTATTCCAGAGGCTTCGCTCTGGCCCCCCCTTGTCCGTTCAAAAAGCCATGCATCTAGAGATTCACTCACAAGGAAGGAGGATTTAAGCCCGCCCCCCTGAACCCTGTCGGACACATCCGATGGACAGGGGTTAGCTCTGTCAATGTGTAGAGCCAAGTGTAGCAGTAGGCACTTATCAATCAGGCCCCTTCCCGGCTACTGGATCACTCCGGTGCTTCCCCCGGCCTTCGGGGTAGGGTACTACGGACCCTCTGCCATCCATTGCAGCAGAGCCGTTCAATGAGCGGGGGTGCTAAGCGCAGTGATTTATATCATCAACAGATCAGAATTACACGTTATTGTATGACTATATATGGAAATAGATCCATGTATCTGAATAGAAGATATATCCCAATAGATGGATCAATATAGATTCCCATTCATATCTATCTATCTATAGATAGAAATCGAAATACGAATCGTAATGCTACATAGCAGTAAGCCCCAAATCCTTCATTCATTTGGCGGAAAACACTGCTTTGGGTCCATAAAGCGCGGCCAGGGAGGGGGCTCTGGGGGCCTGCCTCAACGGCGGCACTTTCTCTTTTCTCCGCGCCCGTTCCGCATGCGCTTCGCGCGCCATTGGCGCTTATCCTCTTATTCATCGGACGGTTTTCCCCGGATGGACTTCGCCGTTATTTCCCAACCCAAATGGAAAAAGGCTGTATCACATCGAGATGTCAATTCGTTCCCCGTCCCCGATAATATGGGTAATTCCCTCTGTCCCTTTCTCCATATTTATTAATTGATCCAAGGAACTCGAGGGTACCCTCACGGGCGGGGACCTCGAGTTCCCGCTGGCTCGCGTCGTCCCAGCAAGCAACCGGCGGGGAGCACCTCGGTATACGATCGCGCGCTGTAACTGGGAGTCTTATTACACCTAGGGCCAACTTTGATTCACCAAACCCAGGTTCATCTCGTGCAGTGATTGCGGACTCGTACAAGGTCCTGGCCCTTTATTTCTTCCCCTCAAAGAGTTAGAGTTCGGGAAGATATGAAAGGTAGGTCTGAGCTCTGCGAAGGTAAGGATCTTGAGTAGATGGTTTTCAGATACCCTGACCTTCGCAGAGCTAGCTCAGGTAAGACCAGGACCTTACCTGCCTGAGCAGAGCCCAGGGTTTACCTTTCAGGACCTTACCTTCGCAGAGCGAAAAATAAGGTCCTGAAAGGACCTTACGAATGGCCTTACCGTATCAAATAGGTCCGCCTATAACGTGTGTAAGGGCTTTGCTATGACTTATGTCACGAAGTATACACCGAACGACTTTTATTTATGGGCTAAAGTAGTGGTGGAATAGAAAGATATATCTGTCTTAGGGGTAACCTCGCTAACTCATCTAACGACTGCCTTAGTTCGCGCGATAAGGAGAATAATATGAAAGGCCGCCATCATGCCCCCGGCAGGGTGAGGTAACGAACTCTCGACTAAAGGCCGCCATCGCTCGACCAACGGGAGAGGACACAGTAAGAGAAATCTTTCAATAGTCTCTGTTTGGTAAGTATTTAAATATACTCTTAATTTACGAAGGCTTTGTAAGGCAGGCCACCCTAGAAGCTCGTATTCGGTAACTAGAGATAGAATAAAGAATATAGAGCGCGCTCAGGTAAAGGTAAGACCTTTAAGGACCTTTCGTAGCATGCGTTCCCATCCGTGTCGCAACTTATTTGGTAAGCTACGTGTCCGGTGCACGGAGAACTGCCTTCGGTCCGTCCCCCACACTGACTCAGGCAACCTTCCGGCCGCCCAACGACCTATAACGCTAGTAACTACTCCCATCAAGGCTAGTAAGTAAGCCCCACAACCCAAAGCGGCGGAGAACAAATAGAATTTGCTATGAAAGCCGGCTAACGGGGGTATTCCTGCGTATGGGAACATAGTAATGGAAAAGGTAATAGCCGAAATAGGATTCGTCCCGGCTGGAGCGCCCAGATCCGCTATATATTTGACACGGGTTTGCCGTAATGCTAGGACTATGGCGGATGCATTGATCGTCATTGATACATGGATGAATATACCAATTAGTAGTGATTGAATTCCTCCCATGGTTCCACATGACAAACCGGTACGAAGATAACCTACATTTCCAACCGAACTATGAGCTAAAGGTCTTTTGACTTTCGTCTGGGCCATGGCGGCCAGTGCTCCTAGGATCATAGGAGCAATGCTGCGGAGAAAGAAGATTTGTTGCAATGTAGTTCCATAGAAACTATGGATAGAAACACGTAACATAAAGCATTTGTTACAGAATTTTGACTACATAATCCCCTTACACACTAAGAGGCAAGACAACTGGGCATCAGATTGTCTTGCTAAATGGAGTAGTGGTGTGAGTGAAGTGGATCTGGAGGAGGAATGCCATCAATGGCTACAACTTGACCCACATCTAGAATCAAAGCAACTAATAGATCAAGATCGAATACGCATAGATAGGAATTCCCTCGATGTGGGAGTTTTTCCAGTGGATGATCGAAGACAGATAACCTAGGTTTAAAGGCATTTTTTGGGCGACAGAGAGTTTTCTGAAAACTGGTCAACCATAAGTAAGGATTGCCATGCATGGTATATGGATGGACAAGATGGAGGTGGATATAGGGAGGTATGCCAGCTACGACACTTGGAATCACTGCGAGGACATGTGGTTAGAGGTTAGGCCAGGCATTATCCATTCGTGTGGGGTTTCAGATGGGGTAATAAAAGTGAAGTGGTGGGAACCCCAGACGACTGGATGGTTCGATCCTCTGTACATTCTTTTTTATGTCTTTGATGCAAGCATGAACATGTAGGTATGTGGGGGATTGGCTGTGAGAAGGATTTTTTCTGACAGACGATCGGATGACATTAATAATCATCATATCATGAGGGTTTTGGCGAAAGATGAGCTCAAAAGTAAGTCT
This sequence comes from Pinus albicaulis, assembly GCA_034641835.2. Classification (NCBI taxonomy): domain Eukaryota; kingdom Viridiplantae; phylum Streptophyta; class Pinopsida; order Pinales; family Pinaceae; genus Pinus; species Pinus albicaulis. Next base: position 63,767 of record JAXQQM020084769.1, on the reverse strand, counting down.
TCCACTTGGTCCCTAGTAGGGGTGTTGTTTTGATTTCCTTGAGAATTGGTGAAGGTTATATATAACATTCTTCACCATCTTGCATGGGGGGCAAGGATGCTGAATAGTTAAAGCGGCTCGTGGGTGTTGTTGTTCAAACATAAAGCACACAAGGTATGCTCAGGACTCTGGAATTGGAAATCATTCTTCTATTTCTCAAGCAGTCTTCAGGTTTTCTAGAATACTTGTCTTACTGGAATATGGTCATTTGTAACAACCCTGGTGAAAATCAATGTAAAGAAATATATAACACCACGGTTGATGGGACACTTATTCCAAGTTGAATGTTGGGCAAAACATCCTAGTGGGTGTTCACTTCGGTTTATTATGGCTAAAGGAAATTGACAAAGGAAATGATAAAGGATTTGGAGAGGAAAAAATATTAATTTTTATTTTATTTATGAAAATAAAGAAAAATAGGAGAAAAGGGAGATGAAAGGTTAGAGGTTTCGTGTGAGGAGGAAAATGAAGGAAAATAATGGAAAAGGAAGAAAAAAGAGGCATCTTCTACAAAAAGGCTTCATAGGATCAATTGGCAAGCCTTTGTTAAGTGCATTTTTGGAGCTCTCTCATTATTCTCTTTCTCTGTCTCTCTCATACTCTTGGATACTTAGAGTTTTCTTGAAGCACTTTGGCATTGGACCAAAAAATATAAGAAAAAATGAAGAAGGAGGAAGCAAGAAAGGAGGAGCGATAATCAAGCAGCTACAACAAGATTCTTGGCAGGTATTGATTTGCATGTGTGTTTTCCTTGCTAGATCTGGTATGCATGGTATTGCATGTGGTTCTTTTCTGTCTTGGCATGGGTTGTTTCTAGGGGTTACCATGTTTTTAGCCTAGCCTTGCCATTTCCGGATAACTATGGTGTTATGGAGTTCTCATGTTTTGGGTTAGCTGGATTACAGGATGTATTCAAAGCTAAGTGTGGTGGATCTCTGAATTGATATAACACATGGCGTAGTAACCCCTGAACCAGACTGTGGGTTACAGTAAATCCAGATAGTTTGTTGCCTCGGTAGGCCTAGGAATCCGCGATTGGTGAAGGACGGGATATACGGTAAAGCCTAGCGGTGGTTTTCTCTCTGTCAGGCCTAGAAATCATAGGTTTAGGATATATGATAAATCTTGGAGAGTATGTCTCGGTTTAGGGCCTGGTGACCCCTTATTCAGATTTTGGGTTGCATTAAAGCCTAATAGACTAGGAGACAGGAAAATTCCTCATGGTTTAGGCAGAGACAATTTGGTGATGTCCATGATTGTGTTCACCTAGTGATCAAGTATAGATCATGGTAAATCTGGTCATGACATGTTTATTATGTTGGCCTAGTAATCCAGGATGGATCACGGTAAAGCCTAATTACTATTTGATGAGGGTGAGGTGGTTTAGCCTTGGGATGCCCTGGTTAGTTCTTTCGATTTGAGTCCCACATCCATGCTTGGAATATGGCATAGGGGTGATTGGCTAAAGAGAGATTTTGTCAGGTGGAATGTGGAAGTCCCATCTCTGGTTGGGTTTTACATTAAGTAATGAAGATCTCATTCCTTTGGTATTTGATATGCAAATGTACTGGTTTCTATGTCGACTCTATTGTTGGTGCATCCATGGAATTTCTTTTGTTATTATGTTGGTTATAAGCATGTATTTGATCACTGATGATGTATGACTCTATCTATGTTTTTACTTGTAAATGAATGCACAATGTATCTATGGTCAAATAGATTGTATTGCAGCTGTTGATGTAAGGGAGAAATGCTTCTTATCAATTCTCAGATAAGTATGAGACCCCTATGCTTTAATATATTGTTATACATGTAGATTCAATGCTTGTCACATGTTTCAAAAAATTCCTATCATGGCTAGGAGGGGTCTGGTTGATTCCTTAATGAGATGATTTCTTCTACATCATTTTCATGTTGTTATTTATTATGACCTAACATTTCATGAAGTTATGGGCAGTGTCCTTGGCTCTGGGCCTAAAAAGGTGGCTCAAATCCCATAGACATAGGCACAGAACTGTGAATTTGGGGCCCTAGCCACTAGCATGCACTATTATGCCTGTAGCTATAGCTTCCTGGCTACTGGCATGCAGTGTCATGCCTATGGCTATGGCTCAAAGAGGCCAAAATGTGAGCGTGACCTAGGGTAAGAGGCCTTAAAGGTTGGGTTAGCTCCTGGGGGTGTCATTGATGATGTAAAATGTTTTTATGTTATGTTTCCATTGGTTCCACTTCCTTAAGGTCATATAGAAGATTGAATCTCATTATAGGACCCTTCTATCGCATATTTACCCCGGCTGGCTGGTTTCTTGGGTAGATGTGGGAAGGGAGTGTTAGACGTTCTATGATTACGAGTTTGTATGTTGTTGATATCTTTCACTTTCAAAGGGTGGTCATGTATTTGTTTCACACTAGGTATAGTGTCTCAAAGATTTCTATATTATCAGTTAGGGTTTTTCGTAGTCACAGGGGATATTGAAGTTTTCATATTTTCGCAACCATCTCGTCGTCACATTTCGTGTTTGGATATTGGGAAGGGAGATAGTTATTCGCGTTGGTGGTGTCTCCCTTATAGGCTCATTCTTGTACCTGTTCTAGGAGGGGATCTAGGAATCATTGAAGGCCACAAATTGTTTTTTTTTTCTTCTTACACAATACTCCGTTAGGACCATCTTTTGAAGTTATTATGGTACTCCCCTCGGTAGATAATCAAACCCTCGACCCCTATGGTATATCCTTCATTTGTCTGGTCTTGGTCGCCATGGATTGGTATAGTGACATGTTTTTTATTTGGTTTTATTAATGTTAGTCCTTATTCTCTACCCGGATTAGCTTGGGAAATCCAGGGGATATTTTTGTCTATTTGGGTACTATCTAGTTGGTATTGGTTCAGTCCCATTATAAAACCTCTTGTTATTTCTTCTTGGATGATGTCAGCCTTGTGTCTGCACTAGGGCATTCACTACTATTTGTCTTTCTTTCTGTAATTACTAGGCTCTTTAGGGGTTGTCTCTATTTAGTTCCACCACTCAAGGCGTTGCTCCATAAGTATTATGAAAAACTTATTTGCAAAATTTGGATAACTATGACGCCCAAACAACGGTTACTCAGTTGCAGGGGCAATTCAATTTGAGCTTTCTCTTATAGACAATGTTGCCTTTTTAGTTGGGAACCATTGACCAATTTCTTCAATGTTGTGCTTCTGGAGGTTCAACAAGAGATTCAACGCCTTGAATTAAAATAATTATGTCTAGGAAAAAGTAGTTGGGTTCATAACCTAGGAAAATGGTGGAAGCACATGTTACACTTCTTGTATTTGATATTTCAACACCGACATATGGCCAGTCTTCTACATATGGTGCTACACAACAAGCATGTGGATAACTATAAGCTCTTCGTCACCAGGAGGAGATGAAAATGATCACGTGAGACATCTGATATGACATCGATTAGATGGCAGTGCGTTTGAACAAAATTGAGCACTATATCACTATAGATTCAGATACAAATACAACAACACCATAGAATGGGGAGGCGATCATCAACGCTACTCCTATCAACATGGCTAGTAGAAATTCATCTCCAGAACATCCAGTTATTGTTCTGGACGAATGAATTGGCTTCACTTTCTGCTATCTAGACTTGTGTCTCCCAAGGTTTTTTGATTTATATGTGTTTGTGCGTTATCTATTTGTCTCTTATGTCATTATTTTTATCGAGCTCACATGAATCATGGTTTACAAATGTTCTTGGAAATTATTTTTGTAAGATGGTCAATTATCCAGGCTACCGTTGTATCACTTCAATATTTATCGCTTATAAATTTTTGTCATCCTTTATGGACAAATTGGTATCCATTTTTGGTTTTGGGGTGTCATTAAGCTCTCTAATGGTGGTCTAGGCCCATAAAATGTCTCAGGGAATCTTAGTTGTAATCAATTTTTCTATTGAATATCAATAGAAAAATTTGGTCGGATTTACAAAAAAAAAAAATTTCAGACCAACAAGATCCTGCAAAGATTCATTCCCATAAGCACATGTTTCATTGTTTCAAATCTCAAATAGAAATGGCACAGTGTACAAGTAAAGCCACTTGTTTCCAATGTAACTTTGGAAGGGAGATCTTAACAATTCACCAATCAAGCAAATGTTTCGATTTTATATGGTACTCTAATAAAAAAAAACACCATGTAATCAACCAGACACCATGCAATCAATGAATCCAACAAATTTCTTCATTTAAAATCCACCATACATTACAAATTTGTCAAAATTATTTTCAAACTCACACTCAAAGGTGTAGATTTGACAAATGTAGTTCTCCTGAGACATATGGTGCTTTGTCTCAACGCAAAGCTATTGGGAGAAAAATCTTTGCATTGGACAAAAGGGACCATCACTATACAATCGAACTGTCATTCATCAATGTGCATTAGATGAGTCCATCACTACACTAGGTGCATGTATATATCAATTTTATGAAAAAAATTATTTATCTTATTTTCAAAGAAGATATAAGTTGAAAAGTTAGATGTGAGTGGCATAACACTATAAAAAACAGTAAAATGAAATAATAAAAGAGATCTCAAATATTAATAAAAAGGATCTCACATATTAGCATGAACTATTTCACATAGAGAATTTGAAAATAATATATAAATATTTTAAAATTGGATTTATAAATTGTTTATAATTTATATTTTTTACACACCCTAAAACTCTCATAACTCATTTGTTAAATTAGTAGTGAAGATAGTCATCATTGATTTTTATTCACCAATATCTACATTTACTAATCACCATTATTCAAGGAAAACTAAGCCACCTTAACTTATTCCTAAAAGTCCTTAAAGAGTAAACTTTCATTCCTACCACTCCTACCAAATACCTCTTAATCTTAGCCATTAACATATTTCTTTATATTCTAAAAAGTCAAACTCTTAATTAAACAAAAAACAATTTTATAAAATACTCCACACCCAATTTATAATTTATATATCATTATTCACCATATTATTATTTTAAATAATAATCAATATTTTTATTAAAATTAATAATATAATATGAAACATTAATATATTTATTTATACGAATAAGATACTTAGATAAAATCGAAACAAATATGTCTTCTATATTTATTTCAATTTTATGATCTTCAAACATTATGAGGAGAAATCTTTTATCCACCCGATATAAAAATCTAAAATATAAGTTATTTAATATAATTCTAATACAATTTAAATATTAAAAAAATAATAATACTGGAAAAGCTACGATATAAATAAGAAAATAAATATATTTCGATATAAATAAGAAAATAAATATACTAAAAATTTTAAATAGAGAAAAAAAACAAAAAATAAATGGAAATGCAAATTATAAAAATAAAATTAAAATGAAATACAAATTATAAAAATAAAAGTATGGGGAAGAATGATAAATAAAAATAAAATTTGGTACGAGAAAGATGTAAAAAGACATCTTTTCAAAAGAGAGTACACGATCTACAGCTTTCTTTTTTTTTCGGAAAATAAAGTTCATCTTTTTCATTAAATAAAAGAGTTCAGAAGAGTACAGTGTCCGAAGGATCCCGGTGTGCAATACAATCACAAAAAGTAACGGAGAGTCCTATACTTACAAAGTTAGACAAAGAAATTATTAATAAAAAAAACATATTATCCAACTTAGTACATTATCCAGTGAAAATATCGACATATAGCATAGCCAACCAAGAAAGAAACACAAGTGTTCAAAAAACCAAGAGCTAACTACGTTTCTCTCATCACACAATAATACTAATAAACTGCAAAATGCAAAAACAATAGAAAGGGCAGTCTTAGAGAAGTTGGATATCTTGTCTCAATATATATATATATATATAACCTTCCTCCTCGGCTTTTTAAAGAAAGAGAGTTTGTCAAATGATTCTATTTTTCCATAGAAAAACAATTAAAACAATTTATAATTATATTTTAGATTAGTGCACTCTAAATTATTTTAAAAATTTTGAATAATATAAAATTTTGAATAATTAGTATGGCGTCAGTGAACAACTCCTCTTAAATTTGGTGAGTTTGTCTTTATTTTATTTTAGCCTATTCCTCTTCAAAAAACTTACTCCATTTCCCAACAACAAAAACTTTATATATAGTGATGTGTGGTTTGACGATAAATTTCCTTGAGTGAAACCCAAGAGAAAACAACAAAAACTTTATTTTATTTTAGCCCGTCCCTCTCAAAAACAAAATAACCTTCAGATGATTTCATTTCCCAACAGGGAAAACGACTTACAATTGTATCTTAGATTTGGTGAGTTTGTCTTTATTTTATTCTTATTCTTATTTTATTTTATCATAAAAGTATTGTTGGTACACGACTTCCAATTATGGATGAGTTTGCATTTATTTATTTATTTTGAGGCTGTATTGTTTGTTGGATGTGATGACACGATTTTACCATGTAATTTCAACGCTTTCATAGTTGAGTTTTGGCTATTGCAATTTTATTCTCTAGCCAACCAAAATTGGTCCCACGCTGTCTGCCTTCCATCTTTATAGTTTTATAGTACAACACTATCTTGGGCAGGTGGACAACGAGTTACTGCGAAGTGACAGACAGCGACGATGAGGGTATAAATCACAATTTTGTTAGGCCTATCATAATTATAATTTATAAATAAAAACATTAACTTTTTTCCTTAGTATCTGCTTTTATATAAAAAAAGAATGGATAATTATAAATAATAATAACAATTTTATTAATATTTTTAAATACTAATAATAACTTTACATATAAATTAAACATATTTTAATATAATATTAAAAAAAATATAAATTAATAAACTTAGTTGTTAAAAAAAAGTCAAAGAAAGACAAGTCAAGCCAAAAGAAAATGGGAAGGAATGAGGACACCAAATAAGAAATTCAAAATATAAATAAAATGAGAGTGAATTAGGGGATAAAGGAAAGGACTAAGATAGTCAATTTCTAGGGTGTTAAATAAATTGAGAGATAAATGTAAAGAATTCATTTAATTCAATTATATATATATATATATATATATATATATATATATATAAACCAAAGTGATAGCTACATAGTAGTATAGTCTTGAACTTTTTCATAGTTATCAATATGTTGGAGCGATTAAGGAAAAGGAAGGTTCATGTTTTGTTGTTATTCATGAAATCTCTATTTATGTAATCGTTTCCATAATTTGTCATTATTCTCTCTTCCACACACTTCTTCCATACATCTCCACTCTGCAGATGACTTATTCTACACATGGACTACTTTGTATAATAGATTTCTTGCATTTATCCTCTCTTGCACACTTTCATACTCAATGCTACCAACTGTTTCTACACCACCTATTACCATATGATCTAAGGTATTTAGTGTACACATAAACCAAAATTTTCATGCATAAGAAGTCAATCTGGGATTACCATATGACCTACCTAAGGCATTTAGTGTACACATAAACCAAAATTTTCATGCATAAGAAGTGTTGTACAGACTGCAGGTGTGAGTGTGGTGGTGTGGGAGAAGGGTATAAAGTGCGGATTATGTGTGAAAGTGCGGAAGTGGGGATGTGTGCTGTTAGCCACCCATAAATTCTGTCATATCAGGTGGTGGCTAAATGATGTTAGATAGCCTTCAAGAAACAATTTCATTGCTAAAATCGCTGATGCTTAAAGTCTTTTGATAAAATCCTATCCTTTGGACAATCGTCACTGCTTTTCCCCCTCTTCAACTCAGAATTTCTGCTGTCATTACATGAAGAAAAACTGCTGCAAGCACCATTTTTCCCCTTTCCTTTTCTTCAAAACCCTTTGACAAGGTTCAAACACTCCTTCTTTGCCTTATCAGAACCCCTCTAAACCTTTGAAAAACATTGAAAATCCATAAAAATCATATTTTTCATATATCTTAAACTTAAGCCCTCTTGGGCTAAGTTTTTAACCCCCCTCCATGCGCCCAAAGGCCCTGCAGCAGGCGCCTGATCATATTTTATATATACCCCGCCCCCCGATAATATTAAAATCTTATGTTATTTTCAAACTTTGGGTTTTTTATTATTTTCTAAGTTTTTCCGCCAGTTCAAAATTTCAGTCAATCCCCACCGTCGACCTGATCTGCAGATCGACGGCGCGGAGTCCATCACCTTGGTGGTCCCCGCCATCCACTCGCCGTTGCCAAAACCGGCAGTATCCATCGCACTGCCTTCGAGCGGAGGGCGGTTTTCTTCCGATCGACAGCGATTCCACTCACCGATTGACGTGTGGCCTGGACACTGTTCACCAAATCGCCGTCCATCGCGTGTTAAACATCGGACGTGGACCCCGTGTGATATTGGCGCCCACCGTCCGATCTGAGGCCGCCCATCGGACGACTATCGCTCACCAAAGATGCCCACACGATAACTAGGCTCCGGCGCATCGATAACGACATCTCCGCCGTCGATCTGATCTGCAGATCAATGGCCCAAAAATCATCGCTCGTTTTCTTCGTTTTGACTTTCCACCTACGCTCCCGACCGTCGATTTCGTGAAATCGACGACTCCGATTCAAATCCTTCTTCCGCTCTCCTCTGACCTCTCTCGATCAATCTCGACCGTTGGATGATGCCATCCAGCGGCCATGCTTCCTCCACATGCCTTCTGAAGCAGTTAGCCATGCACGTAGGATTTTATAATATTTGTTTATATTTTGCAGGGTTAAATGGTTTTCTCGCCATTTCTAAAGAAAATTCAGAAGCAGAAGGTGACGATCCTCCCGCCTCTGATTCATCAAAGAGGATCATTCGCGGGGTTTCAAATTCACGTTTTCATCAAAGACCCATGAGGCATTGATGCCATATCATCCCTGCGCAACCCTGCACACCAGCAAAAACACATGAATCAAGCACAGTCAGAGAATATTAGTGTCAAAGGCAAAAGGGTACCAGGATAGAAGTTTGAAGACATATTTGCGGGAATTTTGACTAGGACGGATTATCAAAAGCCTAATCCTTCCGACTGAAACAAAGTTTAAAGAAAGACGTAAGTGTTTTATCAAACAAAAAGCGTAAGCTGCCACATCAAGGGTTAATTGAATCCCCCAGCTACCTCAGAGCCACCTGCAGCCGCAAAGCAATCAAAAGGAGGCCGAAGTTATTACCAGACCAGGAGATATTTTGCATCAATACAGCTGAACAGTTATTCCAACTAAAGGAACTTATTGTAAACTATCAGCAGAAGTTATTGCCAAGATAACAAGAAGCCTTGAAGTCAACAAACTCTTTCCAGCAAGCCTAATAGTTAATTTAAACCAATTAATACAGGGGAAATATCAAAAACTTCTCTATTGAGCCCCTCAAAGGCCGAGAGACAGTGCACTGTATTGATTGAACTTAGAAGATATTTTACCCCATCTTCACCTCCTCATTCTTCTATAAATATTACTGGAGAAGATGAGAAAGGGGTTGGTTGGTTGTTGGTTGATCACTAGTTGTAATACTGAAACTTTATGAAATAATACATAGTCTGTTGAAGTTGAAGAAGAAATTGAAGTCTCGGAAGCCCTGATGATGTTGTTGCATGCTTGTGACTGAGAAGGCTCTATCATTGGATCCATGAGCTTGGCTGTTGGTGAAGTATTCTGAACTGTTTAATGTTTTTCCCCTATTTTCATTATGTTCCATAGCTTCTTACTACAGTAGGTTGAAAGTTTTAGGCTAAGAAATGACTCCTGGAAGCACCTTAGACCTGTTCATCCTTCACTGTTTTGTGTTTTCTTCTGCTGAAGTATTTTAGAGTCTTTAATCTCTCTCTTTAGTCTTCATGATCGTTTATTTCCTTAATAGTTCGAATAGTTGGTTTCAACACGAGTTATGGTTTTCCCTGCTTGTCTGTTACCACTTAAAAACTGTTATTGAAGTCTCCCTTTGAATTTTCCTGTTTATAGTGAATCAAGGAGGTCTGTTCCAATCTTGCCCTTTGTCCTTGCTTAAAAAGTTGCCTTGAAGGTCTTTATAGTTGTAATCATAGATGTGTTAGGTGTTCCCTCTTCTATGACTGCAGTTATGAGTGAATCTTTTATGTTTTCTAAATAATTTGAAATAAAATATTTGAGGAAATAGGGTGTTCCCCAAATCTTAGATTTCATTTTAAAAGTTGTCTTGAAGTCATTATTGGCTTGAAGAGTGTTTGTAGAATTTATGGTTAGCCCTGTCTATCAAATATTTCTTTATTGTCAAGTTATGTTTTCAAGTTCCCTTCATTGAGAACTAAATTTCTATTTCCAAATCATTGATGTCCATCTCATTCCAAAACCAAAGGATCCTGCGGCCAAGTTAGATTTTCCCTCTGATATCCCATATCCATTGATGAGTATGTTATGACCTCTTCTTGACTCCATTGCCCAATGAACCAGATGTTTCTCCATTCTATATATCTCTCCTAGACCTTTCATGTTTTGCTGTATCAATCCAACCAAACAAACAAACAAACACATGCACTTAATAACTAGTCTAAAATCCATATTCAAAGCACACAAGATAAACCTTTGCAAACAAATATTTGAGAGATCCCTCTCCGAGAACAGGAGGACTAGATCCTGGAACTCTAAATATTGGTTCTGATGTTGCCTTGTATTTTGATTTGTCAAACTATCAAAACACGGGACACCAACATAATGGCGATCACGGTGGGAAGCTAAGTAAAATCTTCAAAACAAAACACTCACTGTCTAAGTATAACACAAGTAACCTCCCTCAAGCACTACCAAGCAATGGTAATCATGATAGGACTTAATTGAATCAGTGACAAACTAAGTAACCCTTAGGATTCTCATTAAACCTTATCAAACCTTGAAGGAAGAAGTTACCAAGCCATAAGAGTGAACTCTGTATGTTTTGGCACCCTAGCTAAGTGTTAAGTCAGATTTAGAACACTCTCATAACCTATAAGATCAAGAAACTCAGAAAAACCCAAAACATTTCAGTTTGGCTTCATAAAAAACATGGTGGTGGAACCATCCAATATCTTACCTTCATAAAAAGCTAAAAGTTTCCACCTGGAGACTCCACTAGCCCCAGTAGGCCTATTACTCATCTAGGTTCCCAAACCTCTTTAAGACTGTGTTAACCAGCCTTGAAGAAAGTTTAGAAGCCCAGTCCCATATTAGAAAAAACATCCTAAGAGGTGAAGCTTCCAAAAACAGTGCCTAAAACCCCCACCTCTCTCCTTTTTGAAAAATAGTCTGGCTTTACATAGGATCAACACTAGATCCCGTCCAGACCCAAATCCTCCTTTAATCGTTGACAATCCTAAGAGAATTTTGTGGCAGACTTCTAACTCTGGAAAATCAGCTGCTAATAGGAGCCTCTTAAGAAAAAAATTTGTCCCTGAAAACCTCATTGTCTTAGAGGATTCACACCTTGATTTAAATCATACAAAGAACATCTTTAGAACCATATCTCAAGGTGACTTAAACCAAACTGACCTTGATATTGCAGATTTGCAACAAAGCTTCAGTAGAGAAGCCTCACCTTCCACTCCTCCTAATTCCCAGCTTCTTTATCACTTTAGCCTTTTTCATAACAAGTCTGTTCAAAATCAATTTTCTGGTCCAAGTATTTCTTCCACTCCAATTCATACTACCACTGTGCAAAACACTCTTGTTTAGCCCACTTTCACTACTGTAAATCCACCTCTTGTAAATCCACCCTTATTCCCAGCCATGGCAACATGGTATTCCTCGTTAGTGTTACCACAACCTCTACTTCCCTTACCAAATGATTACCAATCTAAAATCCCTCACTTCACTGGAAAAGAGTCTACAACAACCCAACATCATGTAGATAGGATGGAAAGATGCATTTGATTACATGGAGATAGAAGAAGAAACTGTGAAGATGAGGATCTTCGCCCAGAGTTTAGGAGGAGAGGTAAATAAATGGTTCAAAAACCTACCTCCTAATAGCATAAATGATCTCCCTGCCTTGCATAAAACATTTATCAACAAATGGGAACTCAAAAAGAATCCTCTCCAAATACTAGCAGAATATTGCAGCCTCAAGAGAAATCAAGGAGAGAGTATTCCTGACTACTCCACTAGGTTTAATATCATTTACAATGCTCTTCCACCTCACATGAAACCTCCTCAAGGCATGGAGTTAGTAAGATATCCCGAAGGCCTTGATGTTGACATGATATATCAGTTAAGAGAGAGGGATTACTCAACCTTAGAAGACATGCAGAAAGGAGCTGTGAGCGTAGAAGCAAACATAATTGAGAAAGGAAATATGTTGAGATCAGAGAAGAGGGTAACTTATAAAGATGACGCTACACCCTCCACATCTAGCTCAAAAATAGAACAGATGTTGGAAGAGATCATGAAAAGGATGAGCATACTTGAGAGAACACAGCCAAGAGACAATCAGAACAACTCCCAAAACAGAATTAGAAATCAGAATTATAGAAGGGACAACAATCAAGATAAGAAAAAAGAAAGTGACCAACAGATTAGACCTCCCTTTCAATAGAACCATGTAGATCAATATGAGGAAGATAGGGAGTTGGAAAGGTTGGAAGAATCTCATGTAAACTTGATTGGATCAGACAGTGGGGATGATGTTTTCCTCATTGAGGAAGAACAAGATTTCTTCTCTTATGATCAAAATACAAACACCTATGAAGATTCTGATGACTATAGATTGGGTTTTGAAAATGCAATCATGGAGGTACACAAACAGTATGATCTTAAGAGCAAGGGAAACATAGATAATTCAAAAGATAAAAACACTAGCACTGCTGTCAAGAAAAACGCAGAAAACCAGCCCAAAAAGACAGCAGAGAAAACCAACATTTTGGCCAAGAAACCAGACTTAAACAAAGATAAAGGTGTCCAGCCAAATGTTGAACAGAGTACCCCTAGCACTTTAGCTAGTAGTCCTAATAAAACTGTCCCAATTACCAGTCTAAACAAGGTTCAACAAATCAAAGTTGCTGAAAAGAATTCAATTGAAAAAACAGATGTAAATACAAACAAGTCAATTATTCCTTTCAGCCTTGAGGGAGAGATAGCTAAGATAAAAATTACCATCCCCCTAGTTGAACTAGTAACCCAGGAGGTGTATAAAAACCAATTTTTGAAAGCTTTGAACTTAGGAAGTGATACTGACACTTTAAAATTGACAGATGACAAACCTGAGTTGTTGTTTGGTCCAGAAGTTGAAGGAAAATACCAAGAAGGGGTTGTCCCTCCCTTCTATGTTAGCTTGAACATACATGAGAAAATTTTACACAATGCTATGTTAGACTCAAGAGCTTCACACAATCTAATGCCCAAGGTAGTGATGGAAAGCTTAGGCTTAGAAATTACTAAACCATACAAAGACTTGTATTCCTTTGACTCAAGCAGAGTCAAATTTTTGGGTTTAATCAAAGATTTGTCTGTAAGATTATCCCAAATCCATGCTAAGAGTTTGGTCATGGACATAGTTGTAGCTGACATTCCCCCTAAGTACAACATGCTCTTATCAAGATCTTTGGGAGCCAAACTTCAGGGTAGCCTTCAAATGGACATGTCTTATGCCACCATCCCTGTTTTTGACCAAAACAGAAGAATATATAGGGAATCTCACATGAAGTACATGGTGAGAAACATAGACAAACCAAACAACTCTCCAATCTATTCTATTCAATCAAGTTTAGATTCCTTTATCTTATGTAACGAAGATGAAAGTACTCAACCAGATAAGGAAAACATGGACCCAATCAGTTCACCAGAACAATCAAATCTTCCCTTCAACCAAATTCAAAACATTACCAGTCAACAGCAACAAGAAAATGAAAAAAAGAATGACATACTTTGGAGAATAAACTTTGATGGATCTTGTAATAAAACAAGTGCAGGAGCAGGTGTGTGGATTCAAAATACAAAATAGAGTTTTTCATACAAATTGGATTTCCCATGCACTAACAATATTGCTGAGTATGAAGAACTTCTCCTAGGCTTACAACTGCTTAAACAGTTAGAAACCCAGAGGATATCAATCTTAGGAGATTCTGAACTTATCATAAGACAAATCAAAGGAAAATACTCAACTAAAAATCCAAGACTTAGGGAATATCGAAATGCTGCCCTTGATCTATTGAAAACCTTTGAGAAGTATGAACTTATTTTCATTCCAAGAGAACTGAATCGTCTAGCAAATGAACTCGCTTTCAATGCCAGAAATTGCCAGATACTCGAAATAAATGAACAAATCAGTGTGAAGGTAAAACATAGGCCTGCTATGCCTGACAACGAAGATCACTGGCAAGTGTTTGATTCTGACAAACACATAGATGATTTCTTGAAATCAGAAAATGATTTCAGCATACCAATATCAGAAACCAGCCATAAAGAAAATTGCTTATATATTGAACAAATCCCAGAAGTTGAAATAACATATACTGCTGATATAAATCATTATGAAAATCATTTTGAAGTAGAGATAGCTGAAAACACAGACCAAGAAGACTTGGAGGTTTTACAATGCAAAAATGATAAAATTCCAAGAGGTCTAGCACCTTTAGAACACCTTTTTTATTTTAATGACGTAGCCAAAGAACCGAGAATAGAGCCTGTGGGAACAAATATAGAAGAGCATAACATAGGCAGTCTAGCATAACCCAAGATGATCAAGCTGTCTAGCACTCTCCCAGCTCACATACAACTGCAGTACATAGAGCTGTTCAAAGAGTTTAAAGATGTTTTTGCTTGGGGATGCGAAGACTTAAAATCATACGATACCAGAATCATCCAACATAAAATTCCTTTGAAGGAAAATCAAAAGCCTTTTAAACAAAAACTGAGGAGAATAAACCCCCTTTTACTCCCTTTAGTTAAGGCAGAAATTGAAAAGATGCATGCTGCTGGGATCATTGTACCAATTAGATATTCTGAGTGGGTATCAAACTTGCTCTTTGTTAGAAAGAAAACAGGGGAAATCAGGCTCTGTATCGACTTCAGAAATTTAAACAGAGCCTCTTTAAAAGACAACTACCCCTTACCCAAGATGGACCATATACTCCAAAGGGTAGTTGGGTCTAAAGGAATATCCCTCTTAGATGGGTTCTCAAGTTACAACCAGGTGTTAGTGCTCCCAAGTGATCAAATCAAAACTGCTTTTACCACACCTTGGGGCACCTTTATGTATGTCAAAATGCCTTTCGGATTAATGAATGCAGGGGACACCTTCCAAAGGGCCATGGATATATCCTTTTCAGAATATATTGGCTATTTTATAATTATTTACCTTGATGACATAACCGTTTTTTCAAAAACTGATGAGGAACATTTGATTCACTTAAGAAAAGTTTTTGAGAAGTGTAGGAAATTTGGCTTGTCATTGAATCCCAAGAAAACACTCTTTGGTCTCCAAGAAGGTAAACTTCTTGGCCATATAATTTCAGAAGAGGGAATCAAAATCGACCCTACAAGGATAGACGGCATATTGCAGATCAGCCATCCTAGAAGCCTCAAAGAATTGCAATCTTTCATTGGAAAGATTATTTTTCTGAGGAGGTTCATCCCCAACCTTGCTGAGCTATTAAAAAACATTACAAACATTCTTAAGAAATATGTAGGTGTAAAATGGACTTTACTAGCTAAACAATCATTCGAACTGGTCAAACAAGCTCTTACTCAAACACCAGTCCTGATTAGTCCAGATTTCACCAAAGACTTTTATATCTTTTCTTTTGCATCTGAACATACCATAGCTACAGTATTACTTCAAAAGAATGACTTGGGGCAAGAAAAACCAATATCTTTCTTTAGTAGGGCCTTAAGAGATGCTTCTCTCAAATATAACATCATGGAGAAGCAAGCCTTAGCATTAGTGAAAGCATTAAAAGACTTTAGGGTCTATATTTTACACTCTCACATAATCACTTTTGTTCCACATACTTTTGTTAAGGACATTCTAAGTCAAGACCTTGATGGTAAAAGGGGAAAATGGATTGCAACTATTCTTGAATATGACTTAGAAATCAAGCCCACCAAACTAGTTAAAGGGCAGGGGTTAGCAAAACTTATGGCTGAGTCTAACTTCCAAGCACTAGACATGAATATGGTGGATGTGTTGGAAGAAATAGAAGAATCTACTGCTCCTTTTATTGAAGAAACATTTCTGAATTCCCCTTGGTATGTTGACATTATTTATGTGCTTTTATATTTAAATTCCCCTCCTTTGTCCAAAACTAAAGCTAGATTTTTGAAACAAAAGGCTTTGAGTTTTTGTATATTAGATGGAGTATTATATTGGAAAAATGCTATTGGAATTTTTTTTAAATGTTTACTTGAAGATGATGCAGGAAAAATCATGCATGAGTTGCATGACGGAGAATGTGGAGGACACCTCTACTGGAAGGCCACAACAAACAAAATTCTTGAATCTGGTTACTATTGGCCTACCCTTTTCCCAGACACTCAAAAGTTGGTCATGTCTTCCCATAAGTGTCAAATCTTTGATGGCAAAAGAAGAATCCTTCCCTTACCCTTACATCCCATCAGAGTTGAGGCACCTTTTCAACCTTGGGGTTTAGACTTCATTGGGGAAATTCACCCATCCTCCTCAGCTCAACATAAGTGGATCCTCACAGCCACTGACTTCTTTACCAAGTGGATAGAAGCTATACCCTCCAGAAATGCTAATGACTCTGTCATTATCAAGTTCCTTGAAACAAATATCCTATCCAGATTTGGTTGTCCCAGAAAAATCATAACAGACAATGCTGCTTCTTTTAAATCTAAGAAGATGGTTGATTTCTGTTAAAAATACCACATAACCTTGGGCCATTCCACTGCCTATTATCCCCAAGGAAATGGATTAGCTGAATCTTCCAAAAAAAGCCTCATCAATATCATTAAAAAACTGTTGGAACAAAATCAGAAATCATGGCACAGTAAGCTGGTTCATGCCTTATGGGCTAATAGGTTAACTACAAAGAAATAAATAAATATGTCCCCCTATCAGTTAGTTTATGGCATGGATGCAGTTTTTCCTACCTCATTGGGAGTTCCAATCATGAAATTCCTTCAAGAAGTGCAGATGGAAGAGAATGATATGCAGAGAAGGATCAACCAAACAATCCATTTACAACAGACCAGAGAAGAAGTTTATGAGAGAACACAGTTAGTCCAAGAAAATATGAAGAAACTATTTGATAAGAGGACTAATGCAAACAATTTCCAAATCAGAAATGTTGTTCTTAAATGGGATTCCAGAAGAGAAGAGAAGGGAAAACATGGCAAGTTTGAGATCTTGTGGAAAGGGCCCTATATTATTCATGCTGAGAGGGGTCACAATGCATTTTTCCTGAAAGAATTGAATGGAGAAGATCTGTATGGAGGTCCTGTCAATGGCAGAATGCTCAAGCATTACTTCTACCAAGAATCATAAGTTTCAAAGCACTTTATTTTACCTTTGTAAATATCATAGTCTTAACATTGTATTCAAGGTTATGAAAATCAAAAATACAAAAAACAAAGAAAAGAAAGAAAATTGTGAAAACAAGAAAGGTATAGCCCCATACCAAAAAAGAGAAACAAATCTGAAAGTGTGCAAGCTTAAATGCCACTCCTGAAAACACACTTCTAATCAGTCAAACAACCTAATCTTGACTAATTAGATTTAAATTTTCTGCTGATAGGATAGTGAATTTGATTTACCGAACTATTTAATCTTGGCTTATCAGTAGATAGTTTAGGATAGAAATCAAAGGTTCAAATATGCTCAAAATCCTAACCTAAATATTCCAAGAAAAGAGAGTGACTCAAGTCTGTTTCAAATCCTGAGTCAAAGAAGAGGTAAATCTGGCTCTAATTAGCTCAAAATCTGAACCAGGGGATAAGCAAAAAACATCTCAACGAATTCAAAAACAGAGACGTAAAAGAGGAAGGAAGTGCTTTGAAAAATTAGATTTTAAGCCGTCATTTTTGTTTTAAATTTTGTGCAAAATAATGTCTATGTGGAGTTGTTCTTATGCCATAGATCAGCATCAAGTCAAACAGCTTAATCTTGACTTGATTTTTTTTTTAAATTTATGTTGTAGAAATTAGAGAATAAAGTCTGTTGGACAGTTTAATCCCAACAGACAATAGACTAGGTAGAGAATCATATGGGCTCAACCGTTTAAACTGAGTCCATGGAGAAATAAGGAGTAGAAGTAGATTATTTTTCCTACTTTCAAAAGAATAAAATGTTGTGAAAGAGTTTGCCAATCCAAATGCACTCTAAAGAAGAAAAAATGTTAGATCAAGTAGGATTGGGTAGGTAGACAGGTTGTGTTTATGAAGGTCCATTGTTGATTCATGAATGCTAATATGTTTCAGAGAAAAAGAAGATCATCCACAGAAAGGAAGGCAACCCAATGGATGAGGCAACTGATCAGCCTCCCAGAGAATCCAAGTCTGAAATTCTTGATGCCTTCAAAAAGGCACCATCCCCAAGTGGAGCCACTGTTAGCCACCCATAAATTCTTTCATATCAGGTGGTGGCTAAATGATGTTAGATAGCCTTCAAGAAACAATTTCATTGCTAAAATTGCTGATGCTTAAAGTCTTTTGATAAAATCCTATCCTTTGGACAATCGTCACTGCTTTTCCCCCTCTTCAACTCAAAATTTCTGCTGTCATTACATGAAGAAAAACTGCTTCAAGCACCATTTTTCCCCTTTCCCTTTTTTCAAAACCCTTTGACAAGGTTCAAAGACTCCTTCTTTGCCTTATCGGAACCCCTCTAAACCTTTGAAAAACATTGAAAATCCATAAAATCATATTTTTCATATATCTTAAACTTAATACCTCTTGGGCTAAGTTTTTAACCCCCCTCCATGCGCCCAAAGGCCCTGCAGCCGGCGCCTGATCATATTTTATATATACCCTGCCCCGCGATAATATTAAAACCTTATGTTATTTTCAAACTTTGGGTTTTTTTATTATTTTCTAAGTTTTTTTGCCGGTTCAAAATTTCAGTCAATCCCCACTGTCGATCCGATCTGCAGATCGACGGTGCGGAGTCCATCACCCCGGTGGTCCCCGCCATCCACTCGCCGTTGCCAAAATCGGCGGTATCCATCGCACCGCCTTCGAGCGGAGGGCGGTTTTCTTCTGATCGACAGCGATTCCACTCACCGATTGACGCGTGGCCTGGACACTATGTAGAAATTTGAATAACTGTTAAATTATTCACCGAGATTATCCTGATCACACACTATTTGAGCTTCATGCATAATACATAACCTCTTCTACCATTGATCATTAATTGCGGAAATATAAACAATCACATGCACACATTAAAACCATAAACAATCACACATATAAACACAGTATTTATGGGAAAGCTTAAAGCTGAAAACCCCCAACTATCTGTATATTATAATGATAGAGATCATGTAACAATAATTGTACAAACTCCTCACAAGCTGTCAGTACAATCTCCAATTGTTACACACTACACAAGCTCAGATCTAGCAAAACACATGCTCCAATCTGCTCCACCTGTTAGCCTGCCTCTACTGCACAATCCAAGATGAATAATGGCCCAATCTGAGTTCGAATCCCTCTAGTATGCACTGCGCAATCCTCATTGGCATCTCCATCAATGTGTGGTGCAAACTCATGCACTGTTGAAAATGCAGCAAGATGATGGAGCTTAGTGAAATGAAGTCGCCTTCACTAAGTGGGCCCGCAGGCAAATTCTGGCGCAAAATCTATTTTTAGACTATGTCTATTTTTAGACATATGGAGCATGGTCCGGGGATTGCAGTATGAGATTCTTGGAGTATGTTTCATGTTGGTAAAAATAGATGGGACTCTATTTTTTGGACCTATAGGTCGAAGTCTATTTTTAGACTGCCTCTCCTTAAAATAGGGAAGTCAAATATTATTTACCCTTAATAATATTTGGACTCTAAACTTCAGTTTACTCTCTTGGAGCACTTCAGTTCGAGCCTTCGAAGTGGCTCATGCATCTGACAGAGGAATTACGCTATTCCTAGGGTTTGGTGAGCTCATGCATGGTTGACTTCAGTTAGGACTTCAGTGGCAGAAGTTTGGTGGAGTTAATGAGACAGCTAGTGGAGTTGTGTTCGGTTTAATTTAGTTGAACTAGTTGAGATTAGTTTAACTAGATAATCAACTAGTTATGAGTGGAGTGAATTAAATATTATTTAATTCATTAATTAGTAACTCATTATTCAACTCAAGAACACATCAGTTCACTACAGTGCATGATCAGTTCAGTGGAGACCAGTGAAAGAGGTAAATGAAAGGGTGGAGTTAGCTATCAGTGGCGACATCAGTTGTGCATGAGATTTGCACCACACTTGGAGGAATTGCCCATGATGATTGCGCTGTCAAGCCAAGGAGATTCGAACCTTGGATCTCTATATAGACAGACCATGATTGCGCAATACAGGCAAGGCAATTAGTGGTGAGTTTTGAACCAGTAACCTGTTCAAAACCAAGCTAGTTTGTGTGTAACTTTATGAGAAAGTACTGAGTACTTGTGAGGAGTATTGTACTGAGTTTGTTACATGATTTCTCCATTATAATATACACAATAGCTGCGGGGTTTTCAGCTATAAGCTTTCCCCATACATACCGTGTTAATGTGTATGATGATTTGATGTGTTATCGCTTGATTTTATTTCCGCATGTGTGATGATCTGAGTTAGTTGAGTGGAAGAGATTATGTGTTGTGTATGAAGTTCAAATAGTATGTGACCAGGATAGTCTCGATGGATAATTAATCATTATTCAGCAAATTTCTACATGGTATCGGAGCTATTGAAGCAGAGATTGATCATCACAGTGATTACAAACTTATTTCGGTAGACAGAGTCTGCATGCGGGCCAGGTAGCCTCCGGATTCATCTTTCTTCGGAAAGTGAAAGGTCCGGTAAATGCCCCTTGCAGTCAATCTCTATGCTAGAAATAATTTGTTCTCACAGATCTAGAGCGGTTGAGCTTTGAGGTGGAATTCGAAATTTTGCAGCAGTTTTGTTTTCTTGGTGCCAGTGTTGAAAATGTCTTTCAATGGTTTGCGACTCGAATATGCTCTTGAAGGTAGTTCGAATTATGTTGCATGGAAGGATCGCATGGAAGCAGTATTAGAAGATAATGGTCTCAAGGAGTTCGTAGATACGGATGTCCAAAAGCCCACTGATCCTGCTGAAGTCGATGCATGGCAAAAGAAGATGGTGAAATGTCGAAGGATCCTGTTGGAGGGCGTCAAGGATCATATTGTATCCAGCCTGCATGGAAAGGCTACTCCATATTTAATGTGGAAAGCTTTGACAGATCTATTCCAGAGTAAGAGCGACCAAAGGAAGCCGGCGCTCAAAGATAAGCTCAGGAACATCAAGATGGAGAAAGGCGACAGTATCGCCAAATACCTCACGAAGTTCACTCAGTGCAGAGATGAGCTGGGAAGTGTGGGGGTGATTGTCGAAGACGAGGACATGGTCGACCTGGCTCTCCTTGGTCTTCCGAAGGCTTGGCACTCATATCAAGATAGTGTCAATGGTCAGGAGAAGC
Source organism: Pinus albicaulis (assembly GCA_034641835.2). Taxonomy (NCBI): domain Eukaryota; kingdom Viridiplantae; phylum Streptophyta; class Pinopsida; order Pinales; family Pinaceae; genus Pinus; species Pinus albicaulis. Next base: position 42,156 of record JAXQQM020084769.1, on the reverse strand, counting down.
TGCCGGGATGGGAGCGCCTTTGGGCGGATCTCATGCAGGAGGAGATAAGGAGGACTACTCGAGATGGATCTTTATCAAAGGGAGCTGATGAAGAAAACTGCGCCTTGGTGGCCAAAGCAAAGAAAGGGAAGGGTAAGAAACCTTCTCATTCCGGTGCAAAGGGAAAGAAGCAGGATATGGCGAAAGTGAAGTGTTTTCACTGCCATGATCACGGACATTATGCTACCAATTGTCCAAAGAAGAAGAAGAACAAGCAAGCGGGAAGATCTGCAGATGGAGAAGCTTTGGCTTCACAATTCGAGCTTGACTTTTCACTGATTGCATGCTTGGTTTCAAGTGTGATGGGATCGGTGTGGTTCTTGGACAGCGGTGCGTCATTTCATATGACGGGAGATCTGGATTTGTTCTCAGATCTGGAGGACAAAGATTTGGGTGTGCACATCGAGATGGGCGATGATGGTAGATACAGTGCGACTGGTATCGGTACCATATCCTTTCAGAGGGAGTCTGGTAAACCCTTTGTATTGAAGGATGTCATGCATGTACCCGGATTGAAGAAGAACTTGATCTCTGTGGCGATGTTGGAAGATAAGGGGTATGATGTGGTCTTCAGCGAAGGAAAAGTCTTCCCCGCGCAAGTACTGTCGTGGAGAGACCCTAAGATGTGGGTTCGAACCAAGAACCTTTACTCGCCTGCGTAGATGGCCGGCGTTGTGCCTATGGCGCATGGCCGCGCTGTGCCTATGGCATGCAAGGCGCGAGAAGTGGTGAGCCGGGATGATGAGGGCGAACTGTGGCACAGGAGATTGGGCCACCTTCACCATGGAGCTTTGAAGATACTGCAGCAGATTTCTACTGGGCTTCCTAAGGGCACTCTTGCGCAGTCAGATCAGTGCAAGGGGTGTACTTTAGGAAAGTATGTGAAAGCCACCTTTCACGAGAAGGATAGTCGCGCCACGACGATCCTTGAGAGAGTTCACACAGACGTGTGTGGTCCTTTCTCTGTTGCTTCGACAGCAAAGCACAGGTATTATGTGATCTTTGTCGATGATTTCTCTCGAAAGTGCTGGATCTTCTTCATGCAGAAGAAGAGCGATACATTCGCGAAGTTCTGTGAGTTTAAAGCACTGGTCGAGAAGGAGTCTGGGAAGAAGGTGATTGCTCTAAGGAGTGATAACGGTGGTGAATTCATCTCGGCTGAATTCAAGGAGTTCTGCAGCGCAGAAGGGATTCGGAGAGAGCTCATCGCACCCCATAACCCACAGCAGAACGGGGTGGCTGAGCGGAAGAACAGAACGATCGTGGGTGCTGCACGGGCGATGTTGCATGATCAGGGCCTCCCCCTTCACTTGTGGGCTGAGGCATGCAATACAGCAGTGTATGTGCAGAACCGTTGTCCTCACAAGGTTCTTGGCATGAGTACACCAGAGGAGGCTTATTCTGGCAAGAGGCCTGATATTTCCCATTTGCGGATTTTTGGTTCTCCTGTCTACATGCATGTGATGAAGGATGCGAGAAGGAAGCTGGATCCAACTGTTGAGGTTGGAATATTTGTGGGGTACACTAATACACCTCACAACTATCGGGTGTATTTGTCAGACAGTCGCAAGACTGTTGTGTGACGGGATATAAAATTTCAGGAGGAGAAAGCCATGCAGTGTTCGCTTGAGAGGGAGCTACACTTGCATGCAGATGAGGAGCTGTTAGTTCCTAAGGAGGAGCTTCCGGATGTGGATCAGACACAAGAGGAGGTTCAGGAGGTGGAAGAAACCACCCATGCAGCGCCAACCATCAGAGGGCACATGCGCACTACAAAAGCTGAGCGACTGGCTCGGGATGCAGAGAAGGTTGTAGGACCACCTACATCACAGCGCAGACAGAGACAGTCACCGGATCGGTACACTGGATACATGGCTCTTGTGAGTCAATGTGTTGTGACGGAGCCATCCTCTTTTGAGGAAGCTGTGGAGGAACCTGCATGGGTTGATGCCATGATTGAAGAATATGATTCGATCGTCAGGAACAGTGCATGGGAGATTGTCCCAAGACCGGTGGGAAAATCAGTGGTGGGTTCGCGATGGATCTACAAAGTGAAGCAGGTGGCTGACGGGAGTGTGGAGAAGTACAAGGCGAGATTTGTCGCCCGTGGCTTTTCACAAATCGAGGGGATCGATTATGAGGAGACCTTTGCACCTGTCACAAGGTACTCTTCCATACGGACGATCCTTGCTCTCTCAACACAGATGGGGTGGCACATTCATCAGATGGATGTGAAGACTGCGTTCCTCAATGGAGTTATTGAGGAGGAGGTGTACATAGAGCAGCCTGAAGGTTTTGAGATCTTCAGCAATGAGTCGCATGTGTGCCGACTCAAGAGAGCACTGTACGGGCTGAAGCAAGCACCTCGTGCTTGGTACACTCGGATAGACAGCTACTTCACCCGGCTTGGATTCTCCAAGAGTGAGGCGGATCCAAACCTGTACCAGATTGTGGTGGAGGGGAAGCTGTTGATCATCGTACTGTATGTAGATGATCTGATTTTGACTGGCGATGAGCAGTTGATACTTTCATTCAAGGAGGATCTTGCACGAGAGTTTGAGATGAAGGACTTGGGCATCCTTCATTATTTCCTGGGATTGGAGATTTGGCAGCGCAGCGGAGGACTGTTTGTTTCTCAGGGAAAGTATGCTCGGGAGATTCTGGAGAGGTTCAACATGCAAGGCCGCAAGCCTGTTGACACTCCTCTTCCTGGTGGTTGGAGGAAGGAGGATGCTACTTCAGCGGAGGTAGTGGATGCCACTGTCTATCGACAGTTGGTGGGTCGCTTATGTATCTGGTCAATACACGACCCGATATATGCTATGCAGTTAACCAGCTTTCGCAAGCTATGGTTAAGCCTACCAAGCTCTTTTGGAAGGCAGGCAAGCATGTATTGCGCTATATCAGAGGCACATCGAGATATGGTCTATGGTACAGACAGGAGGATGGAGCGAAGCTTTCTCGCTTCACTGATGCAGATTGGGCAGGGAGTCCAACGGACCGGAAGAGCACTTCTGGAGGAGTTTTCAGCATTGGGTCGACAGCAGTTTCCTGGTACAGCAAGAAGCAGAGATCCGTGGCACTCAGTTCAGCAGAGGCCGAGTACATGGCAGCAAGCTTGGCTGCATGTGAGGCTATTTGGATGAGGAAGATCCTCGCAGGTTTGTTCAGGTTGCATTTGGAGCCTACAGTGATCTACCGTGATAACCAGAGCTGCATCAAGCTCTCGGCTAATCCAGTATTTCATGATAGGTCCAAACATATCGACATCAGGTACCATCACATCAGAGATTGTGTTCAGCGGAGGATCATGATGCTTTCATATGTTCCCACGGAGGATCAGGATGCCGACATCCTGACGAAGGCGCTCACCAGGAGCAAGTTCGAATTCCACAGAGGCGGGATAGGGGTTGCAGATAATCCATATCTTGCTGAGAGGGAGTGTTGAGAATGCAGCAAGATGATGGAGCTTAGTGAAATGAAGTCGCCTTCACTAAGTGGGCCCGCAGGCAAATTCTGGCGCAAAGTCTATTTTTAGACTATGTCTATTTTTAGACATATGGAGCATGGTCCGGGGATTGCAGTATGTTATTATTGGAGTATTGGTCATGTTGGTAAAAATAGATGGGACTCTATTTTTAGGACCTATAGGTCGAAGTCTATTTTTAGACCGCCTCTCCTTAAAATAGGGAAGTCAAATATTATTTACCCTTAATAATATTTGGACTCTAAATAACATTTTAATCTCTTGGAGCACTTCAGTTCGAGCCTTGGAAGTGGCTCATGCATCTGACAGAGGAATTATGCTATTCATAGGGTTTGGTGAGCACATGCATGGTTGACTTCAGTTAGGACTTCAGTGGCAGAAGTTTGGTGGAGTTAATGAGACAGCTAGTGGAGTTGTGTTCGGTTTAATTTAGTTGAACTGGTTGAGATTAGTTTAACTAGCTAATCAACTAGTTATGAGTGGAGTGAATTAAATATTATTTAATTCATTAATTAGTAACTCATTATTCAACTCAAGAACACATGAGTTCACTACAGTGCATGATCAGTTCAGTGGAGACCAGTGAAAGATGTAGATGAAAGGGTGGAGTTAGCTATCAGTGGCGACATCAGTTGTGCATGAGATTTGCACCACACTTGGAGGAATTTCCCATGATGATTGAGCTGTCAAGCCAAGGAGATTCGAACCTTGGATATCTATATAGACAGGCCATGATTGCGCAATAGAGGCAAGGCAATTAGTGGTGAGTTTTGAACCAGTAACCTGTTCAAAACCAAGCTAGTTTGTGTGTAACTTTATGAGAAAGTACTGAGTACTTGTGAGGAGTATTGTACCGAGTTTGTTACATGATTTCTCCATTATAATATACACAATAGCTGCGGGGTTTTCAGCTATAAGCTTTCCCCATACATACTGTGTTAATGTGTATGATGATTTGATGTGTTATCGCTTGATTTTATTTCCGCATGTTTGATGATCTGAGTGGAAGAGATTATGTGTTGCATATAAATTCGAATTTTATGTGATCAGGATAGTCTCGGTGGATAATTAATCATTATTCAGCAAATTTCTACATGCACCAGTATAGTCACAACTGATAGTCACACTTGCTCTTTCACCTACCTCTCCACTGGTCTCCACTGAAACTGTCCATGCACTGAAGTTAACTGATGTATTCTTAGTTGATTTATGAGTTTATAATTAGTGAATTAATTAATAATTAATTCACACCACTCTCACTAATTGTATCTATTAGTTAACTTGGATACAAAAAGCTCAACTATGTTTAGATTAGTTAAACTGAATACAACTCCACTAACTTCCTCAATCAACTCCACCAAACTCCGTCACATGAGTTCTAACTGAAGTCTTCATGCAATAGCTTCACTTAACCCCTATGAATAGTGTAATTCCTTCTGTCAGCTCCTATGCCACATCTGTGCACTTAACTGAAGTGCTCCAAGAGAATAAGATAATGTTTATAGTCCAAATATTATTAAGAGCTAATAATATTCGACATATCTATTTTTAGACCGGAAATCTAAAAATAGATTCCGCCCAATATGTCTAAAAATAGAAGTCCATATATTTTTCCAACTTGACCAACCATCCACAAATAGCATCCTGCAACTCATAAAACATGATCCATATGTCTAAAAATAGACTTTGCGCCAAAAATAGCCTGCGGGCCCACTTAGTGAAGGCGACTCCTTTCCACTAAGCTCATCATCTTGTTGCAATCTCAACACTCCCTCTCAACAAGATAAGGATTATCTGCCACCCCTATCCTGCCTCTGTGGTATTCAAATTTGCTCCTGGTGAGCGCCTTCGTCAAGATATCAACATCCTGATCCTCCGTGGGAATGTATGAAAGTAACATGATCTTCTGTTGCACACAATCTCTAATATGATGATACCGATGTCAATGTGTTTAGATCTATCATGAAATACTGGATTAACCGAGAGTTTAATGCAACTCTCGATTGTCACAATAAATCGCGTAGGCTCTAAGTGTGAACCGAACAACTCGACCAAGATCTTCCTCATCCATATAGCCTCGCATGCAGCCAAACTTGCTGCCATATACTCAGCCTCCGCGGAACTGAGTGCCACGGATCTTTGTTTCCTGCTGTACCAAGAAACTGTTGTAGACCCGATACTGAATATCCCTCCATATGTGCTCTTTCCGTCCGTTGGGATCCCTGCCCAATCTGCATCCGTGAAGCCATGCAGCTTCACCTCATCCGACTATCTGTACCATAGTCCATATCCCGAGGTACCTCTGAGATATCTCAATACATGCTTGTCTCCGCTTCCGTAAGAGCTTGGTAGGTTTAACCATAGCTTGTGAAAGCTGGTTAACTGCATAGCATATATCGGGTCGTGTATTGACCAGATACATAAGCGACCCCACCAACTGTCGATAGACAGTGGCATCCACTACCTCCGCTGAAGTAGCATCCTCCTTCCTCCAACCTCCAAGAAGAGGAGTATCAACAGGCTTGCAGCCATGCATGTTGAACTTCTCCAGTATCTCCCGGGCATACTTACCCTGAGAAACAAACAGTCCATCACTGCGCTGCCAAATTTCCAATCCCAGAAAATAATGAAGGAGGCCCAAGTCCTTCATCTCAAACTCTTTTGCAAGATCCTCCTTGCATGAGAGTATCAACAGCTCGTCACCTATCAAAATCAAATCATCTACATAAAGTACAATGATCAGCAACTTACCCTCCACCACAATCTGGTATAGGTTAGGATCCGCCTCACTCTTGGAGAATCCAAGTCCAGTGAAATAACTGTCTATCCATGTGTACCAAGCACGAGGTGCTTGTTTCAACCCATATAACGCTCTCTTGAGCCTGCACACATGCGACTCGCTGCTGAAGATCTCGAAACCTTCGGGCTGCTCTATGTACACCTCCTCCTCAATGAATCCATTGAGGAATGCAGTCTTCACATCCATCTGATGAATGTGCCACCCCATCTGCGCTGAGAGAGCAAGAATCATCCGTATGGAAGAATACCTTGCGACAGGTGCAAAGGTCTCCTCATAATCGATCCCCTCAATCTGTGAAAAGCCTCGGGCAACAAATCTTGCCTTTTACTTCTCCACACTCCCGTCAGCTGCCTACTTCACTTTGTAGATCCATCTCGAACCCACCACTGATTTCCCCTACGACCTCGGGACAATCTCCCATGCACTGTTTCTGATAATCGAATCATACTCTTTCACCATGGCATCTACCCATGCGGGGTCCTCCACAACTTCCTCGAAAGAGGATGGCTCTGTCACGATACACTTGCTCATAAGAGCCATGTATCCAGTATACCGGTTAGGTGACTGTCTCTATTTGCACTGTGCTGTAGGTGGTCCTACAACCTTCTCTGCATCTTGAGCCAGTCGCTCAGCTTCTGTAGTGCGCTTCTTCCCTCTGATGGTTGGCGCTGCATGAGTGGTCTCTTCCACTCCATGAACCTCCTCTTGTGGCTGATCCACACCCTGAGACTGATCCTTAGGAACTAATAGCTCCTCATCTGCATGCAAGTGTGTGTTGGGTGTGTGTTTGGTATGCGGTCCCACTCATATGCGGACCCACCCATGTTTTGTGCATGAGTTTGCACATGGTTTTGAGGTACGATGGTTTTCGACCCCTGGTATTTTGTAGATCCGGTCAAGGGAACTACGGTTATGTTCTAATCCAGGGTTAATGGATTGGGGTTTATGTATGCTTCGACATGTATATATATGTGTTGTAACACTAAAAGGAATATAATGAAAAATCAAGCTGGTCGTCTCGATTTGGGATCCAGAGGAAAATCTCTGTGTTTATCTATTTTATGTTTTATGCTCTCGCTATTGTTTATTTTCTGTTATAAGATTCGTGTGTAGATAATTTCTGTTCAGGGTTAAAACCTACATTTGGTATTGGAGTTGTTTTGGCTTCAAGGGGACGCCTTTGCTGCTGAGGGTTTTTTGCTCGGGCCTGAGGTAGACCCTGTTCAGTGGGAGATCTGCGGGATCGATTATTGCAGTGAAAGAAGATGGCGAGCGGTGGGAAGATAGAGATCGAGAAGTTTAATGGTCAGAGCTTTGAGTTATGGAAGCTCAAGATGGAGGATCTGCTGGTGGATAAAGATCAGTGGATCGAGGTAGATCCAAGTACTAAACCAACGGCAATGTCAGATGAAGACTGGAAGAAATTGGATCGGAAGGCTAAGAGCACAATATGGTTGTGTGTCTCAGATTCAGTATTGTTGAATGTATCTGGGGAAGCTACGGCGAAGAATTTGTGGGAAAAACTTGGGACTTTGTACCAATCTAAGTCTCTGGTGAATAAGTTGTTCCTGCGGAAAAAGCTGTATAACCTGAGGATGAAGGAAAAAGCAACAATCTCTGCATGGGCTGCTCTTATCTCCGAATTATAGGACTTTCATCTCAACAATGAATACTCTTCATCAACAAGTAGACAGGACTCATCCATAAACTTCAACATAGGAAACCAAGTATCATATCATCATAAACATGAGTATAACCAGAATAATGCTAACAGTACAATCATTAGCAGTCAGACTAATGCTCCCCCTGGACCTCTGCTCCAGATCTTCAGAAATCAGATAAATTTTCTCATTATCAATGCATACGCGGCTGTGTCAGCTGGAACTCGCGTGTATACGCGACTTTGTTTCATAGAAACCGCGTATGGAAAGTGAAGCATAGAAAATTTTCATCTTCCTTCATTTCTTCCTGAGCTTGTACCTCCTGTACCTGTCCTTTCCACATCAGATGCGCTGTCAGAAGTAAACATAACCAGTATAATCAAATCAACCATGAGAGTCATCATGCATTGCTCCCTTTGTGACGATACATTACTAGAACTCATAATGTATCTCACATCATTCCTGCAGTCAATAAGCAAAGTCAGCTTCAGAAGCGGATGACTGCAGTAGGATCAGAATTCCCTACGTTTCTGATCGGTCCTCCTTCTTTTTCCAAATTTGCTTGAGCTTTCCAACTGTGTGTTGAAAATTGTCCACTTTCCCAGATCTGTTCATCCTGCATTCTTTTTCTATATGTCCATACTTGTTACAAGCATAACATCTCATGTGGTCAGAGAAATACACATACGAATCGTAATGAGTATTTCTATTCTTCCTCCTTTTACAATCAGCTGCTTTATGTCCATACTTGTTACATGAAAAAAAATATCCCTTGAAGCTACTAGAGTACCTTTCTGAGTAGAACCTGTTTGTTTGTGGCTGAATTGTTCTGCTTCTGCAATTTGCTGCAACATGCCCATAATTATGACATTTAAAACATTCAACATTCTTGAACGAATTCCTTTGAGAATTCATGATTGTTGGTTGAGCTTTTGTTTCTTTCAACACTTCAGGTTTTGCATTGACTACCTCTGAATTTTTAGCACTCCCTTGTGAGCTAGATTCACCTTTAATAGTTTCATGGAAACCAAGACCATGTTTGATAGAAGGAGACCTTTGATTACTCAGAATATTGTCCAAAATATTAGTACTATCTTGAAACCTCAAAAGTTTAATCTTTTCTTCTAATTTACCTTTGAGAATGTTTACCTCAACCTCCAAGGCTTGACATTGCTTTGTCATGCTTTCTTCCTTCCTTCTTCCATCTTCTACTTGATCCTTCAGATTTAGAATCTCTTCTTTCAACCAATTTTCGTTTTCTTCACATGTTTGTTGCAGCTCTTCATTCTTCTTATTTGATTTTTCTAGATCTTCTTTGAGAGAGATGATTTCTGCTTCAAGGCCTTCCTTTTCAAATGATTGTAGAGGTTCCTCATTTTTCTTACTTGATGCTTCAAGATCTGCTTTTAGAGAGATGATTTCTGCTTCAAGTTTTTCCCCTTGATTGGTTGCATAAGCGTACAACCCTTGATACTTGTCTATCTATCCATTTAGAGTTTCTATCTTTTCATTCATCCTAGAGATCACATCTTTGTAGATAGATTCCTTTCTTTCAAATTGATGCCAATCATTACTTTCATCATTTGCTTCTAGATTTTTAGATGATTTCTGCTGATCTTCAATCTTGACAGCTTCTTCTAGATCCATACTGTTACCTTCTCTATCTTTGCCTTTGTTTTCACAAAGAAGATTATAAGGACCGCAATCACTATATGATTCATCTTCTTCAATTTCTGCTAAACCTGTTTTCTGAGCTATCTTCTTGTTTCGAGTAGCCTTCTTCTTTTGCTTCTTTGCCATGAGCACTTTCAGATCTTGGTCAGAATCTTCTTCATCTTCACTGGACACTTCATCATCATCTTTTTTTGCATAATAACTCTTTCTTTTTTCAAATTGTTTTCCTTTACCATGTTTTTCTCTATAAGGACATCTAGCAGCATAGTGACCAACTTTTCCACACTCAAAACATTTGAAGGGAAGCTTACCTTTGAATCTTCCAGTACCTAGTTGGATTTTTCTCACGAAATTCGCTTCTTCTTCTTCGGATATATAGCTGGTTTCTTTAACAACTTCCTTTTCATTTCCTCTTGCAGATACCTTAAAAGCAGCTTCTCTAATTTGAGAAGGACCTCCTTGTCTCATTTCAAAAGCAGTCAGAATACCATGTAATTGAACAACAGTAAGAGTTTGCAGATCTTGCCTTTCTTCAATAGCTGAAACTTTAGAGTCAAATTTCGAAGTCAAGGATCTTAAGACCTTCTCCACCAGAGTAGTATTAGTTAAGGTTTCACCCAAATTTCTCATCCGATTTACAATATCATCCAGACGAAGAAAGAAACTGGCAACACTCTCATCACTATGCATTTTCAAATTTTCATATTCAATTCTAAGAGTTTGGAGTTTTGCACTTTTTACCTTTGTGTCTCCTTCATAGCTTAGAATGATTTTGTCCCATATTTCTTTTGCTGAATGTAGCCGCATCACTTTAGCAAATTCTGATTCGCATATTGTTTCCTAATCTAATTATTTCACTTACATTGATTTATGGCTTCTTTCTTTTCACTCATTGTGGGAGAGTTTACCTTGAGATGAGTAATCTTTCTTGGTGTATTGCCAACATATCTACAGAGCCCAAGACTTGCAGAGTAAGGCTTCCACTTTCAATACTTATCAGCTCCATTGAATGAGAGCCTATGAGATATCTCTTGACTTCCTGCTGGCTGACTCCTTCAAGTGACAGTTTCTGTGCAGACTAATTTAAATCACTGTTGAAAATAATTTAGGGTGAATCAAGATTTACCGCATAATCAAATCTTTTTACTTTTTCATTCCTAAAAACCCACGTTACTTTCCTTCGGCAAGTAAACTAGCGTATATATCGCGGATCCCCTTTATGAAACTAGCGTATACACAAGAGATCTAGATCGTCATTAAATCTTCACTTATATTATTCCATCATTCATTCATCGTATGTTCACGAACAAGAACATGTGCAAAGAAGAAATTTAATAAACCATCACACAAAGGATCACACATGAACACCAGGATTTTTAGGTGGAAACCCAAATCTAGAGAAACCACCGCCGCAGCTTGCTCACCTTCAATATTTTATTATAGAGAAAACATCTTACAACATATGTCAGGCGCAGATTGACTCACACGCAGCACCCACCGCGCTCGTTTACCGGCCTCTCTCCCGGAAGGGAGCTCCAACCCCGACCTGCTTACTCGGGCCTCTCTCCCGGAAGGGAGCTACGACCCCCGGCTTGCTTACTCACCTCTCTCCCCGGAAGGGAGCCACGACCCCCGATCTCGCTACAACCCCCTGATCTCGTTTACCAGCCTCACCTGGAAGGGAGCTACAACCCCCTGACTGAAGGCTACAACCTTCAGCACCACCTTGGACCACGTTTCATCAATTTTCACACCGGATCCAACAACTTCAATAGAACACCACTTGCAGGCCACATTTCATCATATTTCCAGACTGGACCCTTTCCAAACTTTTAAGCACAAACATACATCACCAACATATACTTAACAACACAGATCAGATAGCAGAAACACAGCAGAACAGATCAGATATTTCATACCCTTTGCTTCAGCAAACCCTAGTTTGCATACGCGCTTTTACTTCACTGATGTCGCGTATATACGCGCTTCCGTCCACACAAACTAGCGTATACCTCAGTGTATATTTTATTGCGCATACGCGCTTTCTCTTCGCTGAAGCCACGTATATACGCGCTTCCTCCGCGGCGAAGTAGCGTATAGATATTCAATCATTACAGAGCAGCATACTTCATCAGATCAGATATTCAGTTCAGATCTACCCTTTTGCTTCAGACAGATGTTCGCCTAGATGCTCGCCTCATCACAGATCTAAGCCTTCCATAATCAGATCTAGCAAATACAAGAGCAATTCAGATCTAGATCCCCTTCTTCATCATCGGTGCATCATACATTCAGATTTATCATTCAAGTGTAACCCTTTCCATTCAGATATACTTCAGAGAGAAGTATTCATTCAAGCTCAGACATCTTGCACCCACACTCATAATTTGCATAATGAATTTCATCTCTTTATATAGGATTATCCTTTTTCAATACCATGAGCCCCTTTTTCAATACCATGGGCCAAAACAATACCATGAGCCCAAAACTACCTGGACGGGGTCAATTAGGCGGATCATTACCCAATACCATGGGTCAATACCATGGTGGTTACCCTTGGTTTTGCACTTTTTGAGAGCTTTAGCCCATACGCGACTTGGCACGTTCTTTTCCGCGTGCATACGCGACTTCCCCTAGGCCAATCCGTGTATACCAAGAGACATACTCTTTTTCATCATACTTTGAGTACATTCTGAAATCCTTTCTTCATAGCCTTCTGTACACACTGTAGAAACATCATAATTTCTTCATTAGGAACACATTCTCTTAAGCACAACTTCATCAAGTAAGTTGTCATCATCTTCATCAAGTGGGTTTCCTTTCAAGGACAACACTTAGCATCATATTGTCAACAAACATCATATCAGATATCATTTACTAAGTCCATCAAGTCAAGCATAACTTCATCAGGTGGATTGCCATCAAGAACAACACATGTCAACAGTCGCATGTCAACATCTTCATTCAGTGGGTTGCCATCAAGGACAACATTCTGCATCATATTTCCAACAGACAGAGCATCTGAACGCCTTCAATACTGTGGTGAGTCAGCTGTCATATGTTGATATTAAAATCTCAGATGAAGATAAGTGCATCAGTTTGTTGTGTTCTCTACCAGACTCGTGGGACAGTCTGGTTATTGCAATAGGTAGCAATACAACTACCTTGAATTTGGATGACATTGTCTCAGCCTTGCTGTCAGAGGAAATGAGACAGAGAAATATGGAGGGTCAAAATGGAGATGCCTTATCTGTACGAGGAAGGTCCCAAAATAGAAACAAGAATAAGGTTTCGAGTGGGAGATCTAAATCTAAAGGGAGATCTAAATCTCCTGGAAAGTTTGTAAAGGTATGCTGGAAATGCGGAAAGGAAGGGCACTACAAAAAGGAGTGCAGATCTAAAGCTCCTGAGAAAGGAAAGGGATCTGATGATGCTCCTTCTGCAGAGGCAAAAACCACCTCGGATGAAGGTGGGGATGTGTATTTAGCTTCTTCTTCAAATACACATGTAGATCATGAGTCATGGTTGATTGACTCGGGTGCATCCTTTCACTTCACTCCCCATAGGGAGTGGTTGTGCGAGTATGAGAAATATGATGGTGGTGATGTCTTCCTAGGGGATGATAGGAGGGCCAGAATCATCGGACGTGGAAAGGTCAAGCTGAAGCTGCAAGGTGGAAGGATTAGAACACTTCCTGGTGTTTTGCATATTCCTGCATTGGCCAGAAATTTGATTTCTGTAAGCAAGATGGATGATGCAGGTGTAAAAACAGTGTTCGAGAAAGATGCCTGCAAGATGGTTCGGGGAGCACTGGTATTAATGCGGGGAGTTCGGACTGGAACTCTGTACAAGCTACAAGGTAGCACTGTTATTGATGGATGTAACAGTTCTGTGGTTCCTGAAAGTGGAGCGGAAAGCCTAGCTGTCTCTGGAGAAAAGACCATGCTATGGCATCAAAGGCTTGGACATATTGGAGAGAAGGGCCTTCGGATACTACATAGAAATGGTATGGTAGAAGGTATGTCTAATTGCTCTCTAGATTTCGATTTTTGTGAACATTGTGTATATGGGAAGCAGAATCGGGTGAGTTTTCCTTCTGGTGCTAAGAGGGCGAACAAGATATTAGAACTTGTGCACGGTGATGTGTTTTGACCTGTGTCAGTTCCATCACTGGGAAAGTCTGTGTACTATGTTTCATTCATAGATGACTTCTCAAGCAATACATGGATATATTTCTTGAGGAAGAAATCTTAAGTCTTTGACAAATTTAAAGAATTTAAGGCTCTGGTGGAAAACCAGACAGAGAAGAAGATAAAGGCGCTGAGGACAGATAATGGTGGGGAGTTCTGCAAGAAGGAATTTGAAGAGTTCTGTAAGAAGTGTGGTATAGCACGACAGAAGACTACTCCATACACACCTCAACAAAATGGAGTTGCAAAAAGAATGAACAGAACACTGATGGAAAAGGCAAGAAGCATGCTCAGTCGTACCGGGTTAGGACAAGAATTCTAGGGAGAGGCAGTAGAGACTGCATGTTACTTAGTTAACATATCACCTTCATCAGCGTTGGAGGATAAGAATCCACATGAGGTATGGACTGGTAAGAAACCCTCTCTTTCACATCTAAGGGTATTTGGATGTGATGCATATGTACATGTTCCAAAGGAGAAAAGGACCAAGTTGGATAATAAATCTGAAAGGTGCATCTTTATTGGGTATAAGGATGGTTTAAAGGGTTACAAGCTTTGGAAGCCAGAAATAAGGAAAGTTGTGTATAGCCGAGATGTGGTGTTTAGAGAGGTGAAAGATGTTGTTACACATGAAATCCTACCAAAGGAACCTGATAAGATAGAGTTTGAGCTAAAGGAGTATGAATCAGACTCTACAACAGAAGAAGATTCAGAAGAGGAAGAGCCACAAACTCCAGCTTTGAGAAGATCAGTTCGAGAAAGAAGACAAACATAAAGGTATAGTCCATCTACTTTCTATTCAAATTTTTCCTTAACTATAACTGATGATGATCCCAGAACTGTCAGGGAGGTAGTAGATTCAGAGGATGGAAAACTCTGGAAGGAGGCCATGGTTGATGAAATGGCATCCTTGCACAAGAATGAGGCATGGGATCTGGTGGAGTTGCCGGCTGGAAGGAAGCCCATCGGGAGAAAATGGGTGTTTAAAAAGAAGATGAATGTAGAAGGCAAGGTGGAGAAATACAAAGCTCGGTTGGTAGCAAAAGGTTATTCCCAAGTGCCAGGAATTGATTTTGGTGATATTTTCTCTCTTGTTGCCAAAGTTACTTCTATTAGATTACTTTTATCTGTTGCTGCTGCATTTGATTTTGAGATAGAACAGATGGATGTGAAGACAACATTTCTTCACGGGGATCTAAAAGAGGAGATCTACATGAAGCAACCTGAAGGCTTTATGGTGAAGGGTAAGAAAGAACTGGTATGCAGGTTGAAGAAGTCTCTGTATGGGTTAAAACAGTCACCAAGGATGTGGTATAAAAAATTTGATACCTATATACGGGGACTTGGCTTCACTAGGAGCAAGGAGGATCACTGTGTTTATTTCAAATTAATTGGTGACCGTGTTATTTATTTGGTCTTGTATGTGGATGATATTTTGTTGATTGGAAATGACAAAGAAATTATCCAAGATTTGAAGACCCAAATGTTCTCCAAATTCGACATGAAGGATCTTGGTGCTGCAAACTATATTTTGGGCGTGGAAATTAAGAGAGATCAGGCAAAGAGGAAGCTCTGGTTAAACCAGAGGAAGTATGTCGAGACTATATTGCAGAGGTTCAATATGCAGGATAGTAAACCGGTGAAAGTTCCTATTCCTGTAGGTGTAAAGCTATCTGCTGAACAATGTCCCAAGACACAAGAAGAAGAGGAGGATATGTCCCGTGTTCCATATGCAAGTGTAGTGGGTAGCCTGATGTATGCAATGGTCTGTACTAGACCAGACATTGCACATGCATTGGGAGTATTGAGCAGGTTTATGTCAAACCCAGGGAAGGAGCATTGGACAACAGTGAAGCGGGTTTTCAGATATTTACGTGGCACTAGTGATTATGGCTTGTGCTACCAGGGAAGACCGGGATTGGAAAGAATGTTGGACATTCGTGGTTTTGTTGATGCAGACTGGGCTGGAGATCTGGACCAAAGAAGATCTACAGGTGGGTATGTGTTTAGCCTATTTGGAGGCGCAGTCAGTTGGATGAGTAAAAGACAGTCTGTAGTGGCACTTTCAACTACAGAGGCAGAATACATAGCAGCCACTCATGCAAGCAAGGAAGCAGTTTGGTTGTAGAGATTGTGTTCAAGTATGGGGTTGGTACAGTAAGCTATAAGGATAGACTGTGATAGCCAAAGTGCAATTTTCTTTGCTTAGAACCCTACTTATCATTCAAAGACGAAGCACATTGATGTTCAATATCACTTTGTTAGAGATATGGTTGAAGCTAAAAGGGTGTTGCTGGTAAAGGTGGACACTTTGAAGAATGTTGCAGATGCATTAACGAAGTCTATGAGAACTCAGAAGTTCTCTTGGTGTAGAGAAACAATGGGTGTTGAAGAATTGGCCCAATGACTAAGCTCTCTTGTGGCCCCCTATGGAAAGAAAACAAAGAGTGGGAGAATGTTGGGTATGTGTTATATTCTTTCCACGACTATCCCCATGCGTTGTACGTTGCACCGGGTGCAGTAGGGGGGTCACAGGGGGGGCGGAAGCCCCCCCTGTCGGGGTTCGGGGCAGCGCCCCGACGAATTTTTTTTTGGTATGCAGTCCCACTCATATGCGGACCCACCCATGTTTTGTGCATAAGTTTGCACATGGTTTTGGGGTACGATGGTTTTCGACCCCTGGTATTTTGTAGATCTGGTCAAGGGAACTACGGTTATGTTCTAATCCAGGGTTAATGGATTGGGGTTTATGTATGCTTCGGCATGTATATATATGTGTTGTAACACTAAAAGGAAAATAATGAAAATCAAGCTGGTCGTCCCGATTTGGGATCCAGGGGAAAATCTCTGTGTTTATCTGTTTTATGTTTTATGCTCTCGCTATTATTTATTTTATGTTATAAGATTCGTGTGTAGATAATTTCTGTTCAGGGTTAAAACCTACAGTGTGGCTCCCTCTCAAGCGAACACTTCATGGCTTTCTCCTCCTGAAATTTGATATCCCGTCGCATAACAGTCTTGCGACTATCTGGAAAATACACACGATAGTTGTGGGGCGTATCAGTGTACCCCACAAATATCCCAACCTCTGCGGTCGGCTCGAGCTTCTTCCTGGCATCCTTCGTCACATGAATGTAAATAGGTGAACCAAAAATCCTCAAATGGGAAATATCAAGCTTATTACCAGAAAACGCCTCCTCGGGTGTACTCATGCCAAGTATCCTGTGAGGACAACAGTTCTGCACATATACTGTAGTATTGCATGCCTCTGCCCACAAGTGAATGGGTAGCCCCTGATCATGCAACATCACCCGTGTAGCACCCACGATCGTTTTTTTCTTCCGCTCGGAAACCCTGTTCTGATGTGGGTTATGAGGTGCTACGAGCTCTCTTCAAATTCCTTCTGCGCTGCAAAAGTCCTTGAATTCGCCAGAGATGAATTCGCCACCATTGTCGCTCCTAAGAGCCTTCACCTGCTTCCCCGATTCTTTCTCAACCAGTGCCTTGAACTCACAGAACTTTGAGTATGTCTCGCTCTTCTTCTGCATGAAGAAGATCCAGCACTTACGAGAAAAATCATCAACAAATATCACATAATACCTCTGCTTTGTTGTCGAAGCTACTGAGAAAGGTCCACACACGTCTGTGTGAATTCTCTCAAGGATCGTCGTGGCGCGACTATCCTTCTCGTGAAAGGTGGCTTTCACAAATTTTCCCAAGGTACACCCCTTGCACTGATCTGACTACGCAAGAGTGCCTTTAGGAAGCCTAGTAGAAATCTGCTGCAGTATCTTCAAAGCTCCATGGTGAAGGTGGCCCAATCTCCGGTGCCACAACTCGCCATCATCCCGGCTCACCACTCCTTCTCCCTTGCCTGCCATTGTTGCACAGCCATCTACCTACAATTGATAAAGGTTCTTAACTCGAGCCCCTATCCTCCGAGTCTCACCAGTTGCCTTACTGCGTAGGAAAGCCTTTCCCTCACTAAAGACAACATCATATCCCTTGTCCTCTAACATCTCCATAGAGATAAGATTCTTCTTCAATCCTGGAACATGCATCACTTCCTTCAATCTGAAGGGTTTACCAGACTCCCTCTCAAAGGAAATGGTACCGATACCGGTCGCACTGTATCTACCATCATCGCCCATCTCGATGTGCACTCCAAGATCTTTCTCATCCAGATCAGTAAACAAATCTCGATCTCTTGTCATGTGAAAAGACGCACCACTGTCAAGAAACCACACTGAACCCATCACACTTGAGACCAAGCATGCGATCAGCAAAAAATACAGCTCAAACTGCGAGGCTAAGGTCTCTCCAGCTGCAGATCCAACAACCTGCTTATTTTTATTCTTCTGTGGACAATTAGTGGCGTAATGTCCGTGTTGGTGACAGTGAAAGCACTTCACCTTGGACATGTCCTGCTTCTTGCCTTTCGCACCGGATTGAGAAGCTTTCTTGCTCTTCCCCTTCTTTGCTTTGGCAGCCAAAGCGCAATTCTCTTCATCAGAGTTCTTTGATGAAGATCTGTCCCTGGTACTCCGCCTTATCTCCTCTTGCACAAGATCCGACCAAAGTCGCTCCCATCCTGGCAATTTCTCCCGACCATTGACAAAGTCTTGATAGGAATGCCAACTCTTCGGAAGCCCAAGGAGAGCCAAGCTCACCAAGTCCTCATCATCTACAGTCACCCCCACACTTCCCAGCTCATCCCTGCATTGGGTGAACTTCGTGAGGTACTTGGGCATACTGTCGCCTTTCTCCATCTTTATGTTTTTGAGTTTATCCTTGAGCGCCAACTTCCTCTGGTCGCTCTTGCTTTGGAATAAATCTGTCAAGGCTTTCCACATCAAGAATGGAGAAGCCTTACCATGCAGGTTGGACACTATGTGATCCTTCACGCCCTCCAACAGAATCCTTTGACACTTTGCTGTCTTCTTTTGCCAAGCCTCAATTATGGCAACATCGCTAGAAGTAGGCTTTGGGACTTCAGGATCTATGAACTCCTTCAACCCATTGTCATCCAGCACCGCCTCCATCCTATCCTTCCATGCAATATAATTCGATCTAACCTCAAGGGTATACTCCAATCGCAATCTGTTGAAAGAAATCTCAACTTCGACACCAAGAAAACACTGCTGCAAATTCGAATTGCACTAGCACAAAACTCAACCGCTTTAATGTTTTGCAATTGCTCCAATGATCAATATCACTTTGATACCATGTAGAAATTTGAATAACTATTAAATTATTCATTGAGATTATCCTGATCACACACTATTTGAGCTTCATGCATAATACATAACCTCTTCTACCATTGATCATTAATTGCAGAAATATAAACAATCGCATGCGCACATTAAAACCATAAACAATCACACATATAAACACAGTATTTATGGGAAAGATTAAAGATGAAAAACCCCAACTATCTGTATATTATAATGATAGAGATCATGTAACAATCATTGTACAAACTCCTCACAAGCTCTCAATACAATCTCCAATTGTTACACACTACACAAGCTTAGATCTAGCAAAACACATGCTCCAATCTGCTCCACCTGTTAGCCTGCCTCTACTGCGCAATCCAAGATGAATAATGGCCCAATCTGAGTTCGAATCCCTCTGGTATGCACTGCGCAATCCTCATTGGCATCTCCATCAATGTGTGGTGCAAACTCATGCACCAGTATAGTCACAACTAATAGTCACACTTTCTCTTTCACCTACCTCTCCACTTGTCTCCACTGAAACTGTCCATGCACTGAAGTTAACTGATGTATTCTTTAGTTGATTTATGAGTTAATAATTAGTGAATTAATTAATAATTAATTCACACCACTCTCACTAGTGTATCAATCAGTTAGACTAGATACAACTAGCTCAACTATGTTTAACCGAGTTAAACTGAATACAACTCCACTAACTTCCTCAATCAACTCCACCAAACTCTGTCACATGAGTTCTAACTGAAGTCAACATGAAATAGCTCCACTAAACCCTAGGAATAGCGTAATTCCTTCTGTCAGCTGCATGTGCCACATCCGTGCACTTAACTGAAGTGCTCCAAGAGGATAAGATAATGTTTAGAGTCCAAATATTATTAAGAGCTAATAATATTCGACATATCTATTTTTAGACTGGAAATCTAAAAATAGATTTCGCCCAGTATGTCTAAAAATAGAAGTCCATCTATTTTTTCCGACTTGACCAACCATCCACAAATAGCATCCTGCAACTCATAGAACATGATCCATATGTCTAAAAATAGACATAGTCTAAAAATAGACTTTGCGCCAAAAATAGCCTGCGGGCCCACTTAGTGAAGGCGACCTCTTTCCACTAAGCTCATCATCTTGTTGCAATCTCAACACACTGTTCACCAAACCGCCATCCATCACGCGTTAAAAATCGGACGTGGACCCCGTGCGATATTGGCGCCCACCGTCCGATCTGAGGCTGCCCATCGGACGACTATCTCTCACCAAAGATGCCGACACGATGACTAGGCTTTGATGCATCGACAACGACATCTCCGCTGTTGATCTGATCTGCAGGTCGATGACCCAAAAATCATCGCTCGTTTTCTCCGTTTTGACTTTCCACCTACGCTCCCGACCGTCGATTTCGTGCAATCGACGGCTCTGATTCAAATCCTTCTTCCACTCTCCTCTGACCTCTCTCGATCAATCTCAACCGTTGGATGATTCCATCCAACAGTCATGCTTCCTCCACATGCCTTCTGAAGAATTTAGCCCATGCATGCAGGATTTTATAATATTTGTTTGTATTTTGCAGGGTTAAATGGTTTTTTTCGCCATTTCTGAAGAAAATTCAGAAGCAGAAGGTGACGATCCTCCCGTCTCTAATTCATCAAAGAGGATCATTCGCGGGGTTTCAAATTCACGTTTTCATCAAAGACCCATGAGGCATTGATGCCATATCATCCCTGCGCGACCCTGCACACCAGCAAAAACACATGAATCAAGCACAGTCAGAGAATGTCAGTGTCAAAGGAAAAAGGGTACCAGGATAGAAGTTTGAAGATAGATTTGCAGAAATTTTGGCTAGGACGGATTATCAAAGGCCTAATCCTTCCGACTGAAACAAATTTTAAAGAAAGACGTAAATGTTTTATCAAACAGAAAGCGTAAGATGCCACATCAGGGGCTAATTAAATCCCCCGGTTATCTCAGAGCCACCTGCAGCCTCAAAGCAATCAAAAGGAGGCCAAAGTTATTACCAGACCAAGAGATATTTTGCATCAATACAACTGAACAATTATTCCAAATAAAGGAACTTATTGTAAACTGTCAGCAGAAGTTATTGCCAGGATAACAAGAAGCCTTGAAGTCAACAAACTTTTTCCAGCAAGCCTAATAGTTAATGTAAACCAATTAATATAGGGGAAATATCAAAAAATTCTCTATTGAGCCCCTCAAAGGCTGAGAGACAGTGCGCTGTATTGATTCAAATTAGAAGATATTTTACCCCATCTTCACCTCCTCATTCTTCTATAAATATCATTGGAGAAGATGAGAAAGTTGTTGGTTGGTTGTTGGTTGATCACTAGTTGTAATACTGAAACTTTATGAAATAATACATAGTCTGTTGAAATTGAAGATGGTATTGTAGTCTTGGAAGCTTTGATGATGTTGTTGCATGCTTGTTAATGAGAAGGCTCTATCATTGGATCCATGAGCTTGGCTTTTGGTGAAGTATTCTAAACTGTTTAATGTTTTCTCCTATTTTCATTCTGTTCCATAATTTCTTACTACAGTAGGTTGAAAGTTTTAGGCTAAGAAATGACTCCTGGAAGCACCTTAGACCTGTTCATCCTTCACTGTTTTATGTTTTCTTCTGCTGAAGTATTTTAGAGTCTTTAATCTCTCTCTTTAGTCTTCATGCTCGTTTATTTCCTTAATAGTTCGAATAGTTGGTTTCAACATGATTTATGGTTTTCCTTGCTTGTCTGCTGCCACTTAAAAACTGTTATTGAAGTCTCCCTTTGAATTTTCTTGTTTATAGTGAATCAAGGAGGTCTGTTCCGATCTTTCCCTTTGTCCTTGCTTAAACAGTTGCCTTGAAGGTCTTTATAGTTGTAATCATAGATGTGTTAGGTGTTCCCTCTTCTATGACTGCAGTTATGAGTGATTCTTTTATTTTTTCTAAATCATTTGAAATAAAATCTTTGAGGAAATAGGGTGTTCCCCTAATCTTAGATTTCATTTTAAAAGTTGTCTTGAAGTCATTATTGGCTTGAAGAGTGTTTGTAGAATTTATGGTTAGCCCTGTCTATCAAATATTTCTTTATTGTCAAGTTATATTTTCAAGTTCCCTTCGTTGAGAACTAAATTTCTCTTTCCAAATCATTGATGTCCATCTCATTCCAAAACCAAAGGATCCTGCGGCCAAGTTAGATTTGCCCTCTGATATCCCATATCCATTGATGAGTATGTTATGAACTCTTCTTGACTCCATTGCCCAATGAACCAGATGTTTCTCCATTCTATATATCTTTCCTATACCTTTCATGTTCTGCTGTATCAATCCAACCAAACAAACAAACAAACGCCTGCACTTAATAACTAGTCTAAAATCCATATTCAAAGCACACAAGATAAACCTTTGCAAACAAATATTTGAGAGATCCCTCTCTGAGAACAGGAGGACTAGATCCTGGAACTCTAAAGATTGGTTCTGATGTTGCCTTGTCTTTTGATTTGCCAAACTATCAAAACACGGGACACCAACATGTGCAGAAGGAGGAAGAATGCAAAAGAGACATCCACACTTCCGCATATTCTGCATATGCAATAGATTTTTGCACATTTGCCAATGAACAAAATATGGAATATTATATACATTTATGAAAAATAGAATATACATTTTCTTAGTTGATTTACTAAAAATAAAATATACATTTTTCCCTCTTGATTTAAGAACAATAGAACAGACATTTTTGCAGTTGATTTACAAAAAATACAAAAAATAGAATATACATTTCTCTAATCAATTTACAAAAAATATATATATAATTTTTTCCCAATTGATTTAATAAAATATACATTATACAATTTCCCAATCAATTTTAGAAAAATAAAATATACATTTTACTAGTTGATTACTTAAGTAGGGGATGCTAATTGTGGCGAGTTATCTAAATAATGTGCAAAAATCGCAGTGCAAAAAAATTAAGTTTTGCACCTTCCACACTCACGTACCTTTTCACTTCCGCATTTCTCTAACAAATAACTTCACTGTAGATTCCTCATCCTAATACTGCCCACTTTAATAAATAATTAGTAGATAAAATAGTCTAAAAGATAAAATAAAAGAATTAGTGGATATGAATAAAAAGTGCAAGATATTTACCAATCACAATATAAATAGAAAATAATTATTTGGTAGATTGAAATATGTCTTTTCATTATGTGTGATTTTGGTCATTCTTTGTTCTCATCATCCAATAATTCATGGTAAAGTATTAATGGGAATCGAATAAAAGTACTTATCATAGATAACTATTTAAGCTAATATTTAATCGTTCTTTTCTTCTTATTTTCATCATCTTTGTATATAGTTCATAATCATATTTCAATAACCTAAAAACTTTTAAAATAATTGAAGACCATGGAGGGCTCCGAATGAGGTTTGCAACCAAAGCTACACAACATAAAGTTTTAGAAGGAAAATATATTTTGATATACATCTATAATATGCTTCCTTTCACAGTGATGAAAGAGGTCGAACAATATGATTAGTGAAGTGATCAATATTTGAGAAATATTCCCTACTTAGCATTCAATGACTTACAAGCAATTATTTCCACGCATTTTTGGCCAGGAGCTTGAAATTTATGTAGCAATTTATTTGAATCTCAAAAATTTATTGTTTACATTACAAACAAATAAATAGTTCATTAACAAAATTTGATGAATTTCAAGATTATGGAGAGCGTGGAAACAATAATAACGAATCTCAAGGAAGGAGATCATGTGATTTCTCTATTCACTAGAGAGTGCAAAGATTTTGTTTACTACAACTCGAATAAGACCAATATATGCAAAAAAATTCAGAGTTGATGACTTTATGACAATGATGTGGAGCAAATAAATCCACCATATAGAATCTATTTAGGTAAATACTAAAAGCAAGGAAAGGTAAAATGCAAGCGTAACATGAGGGGAGCCGAAAAAGGCTGTGAGAGACGGACCAAATTTGAGAAATGTAGGGGAATTGATGATACTTGTAAATATATGAACAAATGTGAGGGAGGTCGATGACTCGATGTGTAACCACTCCTCTTACATTTACCAAAATTGTGTGAGACCCGATTTCCAAGATGCACTTATGGAAAATGGGGTCCACGTGTCCAAAAATAATTGTAAAAACCTAGAAACATATGATCACATTGTTATTAACCTAATTTTACCCAACACTATTTCATTTCAGTTTCATTTCCTTAAATTCAATACAAATTTATATTTTTGGAAAATTTTCGGGTTCTAAACTTTTGAGGCTATTTTGAAGGCCTAAACGACATTTTCAAGGAAAATAGAGAGACCCAAAAAGTTCCATACTAGTTTGCTAATTTGTTTTTGGTATCCTTATGGAGATCATCAAATCAAGGTACCATGATAGTCAAACAAAGATCATATGCAAAAGTTACGACCTCGTGAAGTTAGAGGTACCAACTGCTCATTTATACAAACACTTTGTGTGCATAGTACCTGTAGGTTATAAATACATAAATGTTTACTAATTCAATAAGCTCGTCAGGGAATCATCAAGAAGGTTCTATTCCCTCTCCACAGTTGCAAAAAAACTTGTTATTCCATACATTCATCAACCAATCAATAACTAAATAATTCATAACAAGAGCCTTGAAGAGTACAAATCATATAACCAGCATATAGCCATAAAATAACCGGCATAGGAATTGTTATCACTCTAGTAAATTCTTAAGTTGTGGGATTTCAGATTTAAATCAAAGAACTCTAGAGGTAACCACAAACCTACTTCAAACTCTAGGATCTAGCCTTCCTAGGGTTCAAAGAGGGCTCTCTCTTTAAGATTTAAATTTGTTTTAATTTGTGAATATTAGGCTAGTTATGAAAGTACAATTTGGTTTTGGCTTAAAGGATTTGGCGGGGAAAATCACTTGGAGGTAAGATAGAGAGAAATATGCTTGTCCATTGGGCTATGGAGTCTAAATCAAGCTAGCAGCACTAGAAATCAAGGCCAAAAAGGTACAAATATATTCAGGGCAAGATAGATAACCATCACAGATTTGGGAAAGTGGTTTTTTGTGAGGTGGTATGATCGGGATAAAGGGAAATTAAGGTTCCTATGATCTAAAAAATGGAAGTAGAAGGCAGAGGTCAAATGGGAGAAGGAGAAATTAAGGGTTCCTTGCACCGGAAATCAGAAGAAAACATTAAAATGGCAACTAGTTAAAGACAGGGAGCACTTGACTAATCCTGTAGTAATACTCCTAGTTACACATTCAAACAGAACAAACATAAAATGAATGCATGAAACTTAGAAAAGGAAACAATGACAAGTAGGAAGTACTTCACTCATCAACTTGTCATGAAGATCTTGAATTATGATGCGAGTCAGCTTGTCCAGTCTGTTACTTCAAATTCAAAGACACAATAGCCTCTAATGTTCAAAAAAATGTCTATAATAAGTCCAATAATTTTATTCCACACTGAATACTTCTGAAATTGAAGTATTTATACAAAAAGTATTACAAATATCCTAGAAGAGTTACTAGGAATAACTTTAGGAAAAGGAAAATATCATTACATAATAAAAGGGACAGCTGCTTAACAAACTAGCAAGCTGTCATCTTTTATCCAAAATAAATAGAACTATTTTGTTAACAAGGAGCTTTTAGCTGCCTATGTGTCCTTCGCTGATACTCTTTCCTGCTGATACTCTTTAACCTGATGCTCTTTAACGCTTATAATCTTTGACCATTAGTTTTACTATTTCATTGCTGTAAATTATATTTTAGCAATAAAAATCAACAAACTGTCTTTTCATTTTATCTCTCTTTTGACTGTCTTTAGGTAAGTTTTCACTGTTTTTACCTTCCATATTTACATCAAATCTGTGAAAGTCCGCCATTCTTCTGCTTTTGGAATTTGGACATTTTTTGGCTTCCTGAAGTTTTCATCAGCCTCTGTGTATATTGCAAAAGTAGGCTTGATGACAAAGAGGTGCTTAATTTCATGCTCTAGAAAAAATAATCCGCAAAATACTGAAGTAAAACTTTGCCTGTAGGAGTGCCTTGTGCTAGTGGCTTGTTTACTTGCTCTTTAGCAAACTCCCTGATCTTTTTGTCATAGTCCTTCTGTGGCATAAGCTTTTCATTGAACACATGTATGTCTAGTAAGCCTTTTTGTCTGAGATTTGTATACTTTACCATAAATCTAGTTATGGCAAGGTTCATTGTTTCACACTTTTCTTCAAGATTGTTCATTAAGCTCTTTTTGTGACAACCTTATTGATTTTCAAGATTGTCTCTGTCCTATCTGATATTTTCAATTCTTCAAGTTCCTCCATGTTCTTGTTGTTTAGAAATGTAATGAGTTTTAAAGCCTGTGTAGGCTTATCAGTCAACTCATATTTTGTCTTTTGTACCTTTGTTTGGGATGCTAATAGAAATTATTTTTGCTCATATATAACCTGAATTGAAGGCCATTGATTATTAATGGCTTCAATTATGTTAGTCCAGAGATGATTTTTAATATATGAGATCTGCTATGTGAAAGTCAATTCTTTTTGTAAATTCTTGAGCTGCTCTCCCAATCTGATTGCTTTCTGCTCATGAGTTTTGGCATTGATCTCAAATGTCTTATTTGCCTTCTCAAGGTTTTCAATCATCTTATTTAGTCTTTTTATTTCATCTGTCTTTAAAGACATTTCTTCCATGGCTTTGACAATTTGGCTGGCTTCATCTTTTTGTTGTATATTTGTAGTAGAAGAGTCTGTAGTTGAAATGGTGGCTGAAGTCACTGGCAATGTAGTTTCTAGTGGTCCCTTTAGTGCTAATTTTTCTCCTAAAGTAGAGGGCACTGTTGTAGTAATCACTCGGATGACTGTAGGAATTGTAGGAATTTCTGGCTCTTTTACAGTCTCTTTCTCTTGGACAAGCTAGTCCATTTGTGTTTCCATCTCCTTGATTTGTGCTGTCAATTTAAGTATGAGCTCCATCATTTCCTCTTTTTCTCTTTGATCCTGGAGGATTTCCTTTGTTTGTGGATGCTCACCTTGAGGAAGCTTGAGATGTTTCCTCAAAGCTATTATGTCTTCATTCTTTTTCTTGATTAATAGTTCGACTACTTGGATATTTGATGGATCATATCCCACTTGTAAAACTAATTCCTCTAAGGCTTTCATTCTTAGGTCCTTGGCATAAAGTGGTGCTTTATCTATCTTCATTTGATATTGCATATTAAATATGTTATTTTGATATTTATTGGCACTCACTGCATTGGTTTCCACTGTAGAATACAACATTTCAGAGGTTTGTCTGTGGAACTCAATCTGGTCCAGCTCATGAATATTCTCTGTGTCTACCTAAAGGTCCACATTTTTATAGTCTAATACTATTTTGGGTGCTGAGGTAGTAGGTTGTAAAAATGACATCATCATTTTATTGCTGGAATAGTCAAATGCTGATAATAACCTATTCTGATTTATAGGCTTCTGCTTTAGAAATTGAGAATATGTTTATGTCTTTATCTCCTCATTCTTTTGCTTAATTATCTTATACCTCTCTTTGATGTCCAAGTCCTTTTCCCCAGCTAGCTGTGAGGAAGAGGCTTCCATGCTGTGTTTCTTCTCAATCATTTGCGTGTCATTCTAGTTTACTGGTCTTTCCTTTTGAATTTCCAGAAGTGTTTCATTGATTATGGTTGTTGCTATATCATCACTGGTCACTCGAGCATCTGTCTCATCAATATCAATTATTACTTTCTTCTTATCAACTGAACTGAGCTTAGGCCTTTTGCTATAAATTACTTTAAATTTGGTCCCATTTTTTGTCTCTGTTGTGTAACCTCTTTCTTCTCTAACTCTTTTTGATGATTCTGGTTGTTTGACAACTTCCAAAGTTGGTGTTTTTCCTGTTTGGCTTGCTGTCTCTATCAAGGTGTTTTCACTCCATTCAATTTGATTGGAAAAATTTTCTAGTTCAGGTTTTGACTCATGGATAAAGGGTGTTAGTTTACATTTAACCCTTAGTTTGCTTAAGGTCCCTTGTGGATCATAATTCCATGGAAAACTCTCATCAAATATGAACTCTGATAATTTCTTTGTTATTTCCTTTTCTGCATCTTTGTGGTTGATTATGAATGACCCAACTTGATTCTTTAATTTAAACTAGGTCTTCTTTTTGGCTGCCATAAAGTTAATTGAATCTGATTGAGAATTTTCCTTAGATATTCAAGTGAAAAAATTCTCATACATACATGTTTATGCAAGTTTTAGGGTAACAAGTTTGATCCAAAAATACTTAGTTCTGTATGTTTTTCATAGAGGTACCAATCTCCAACTTTGTTCTTCTCTGAAAGCTCCAATATTCTTTTCATTTTTTTACTGATTCTAGGTTGTTCTAATTTGTTTAATACGCTCATTGCTGGATGCAAAAATATTTCTGAAAACTCTAAATAAGTGAAATCACTGGATTATTTTCTCAGTAATGAAGTTCGAAAGATAATTGATAGAGGATTTCCCTCTACATCCATCTTTTGCAAAGAAACTGGAAATTTTTGTGCTTGAGAGAATAAAAAAAAATGGAAAAGATAAGATGAATATCTAAAGACTCCTTCTGTGGGTAATTTAGTCAACTAGTAGTGGATGGTATCTACTATTAAACTGATATAGCCAAAGATGATTAATGGAGGTTGACCAAGAGAAATGGTGGACAAGAAACCAAGAATAGATTCATCAGTATACTCATCAGCAAAATATCCGAGGATAAAAGATAGCATAGAGATAATATGTCTAGACCCTTCAGGAAATTTAGCTGTGGAATATTGAGGATTTATCTTTGGAATATCAACATGAGAAGGCATAAAATTCTGAAAGATCATAAACCTTTTAGGGAAATCTAGGCCAATGTATAACTGAGTTAAGGTCTCTATAGACAAGGGGACTACCTGGGGATCGGGTTGTAATTGAAGCATTTGATTAATTGACTGGGCTGTAATGGTAAAAAATATTTATTTTTCAGCATTTACTATAGCCCTTTGAATTGGCTCATAGTATTTTTGACAATGTCTAATGAGTTCTTGACCAGGATGAGTAAATGGGACTATATACTTGGGTAAATGAGTTTCCCAAATTGGAATATCATCTTTGTCTAGATATTTTTCATAACACCAGTTGTCTATATCTAGCAAATTAAACTCAATAACAGGGTCACAATTTTATAGTCAAGATCAGTCAAAGGAATGCTTTCAGCAGCAACCACAAGTGGTTGAAGGGGGTTTACTGTTACAACAGATTTGACATTAATGACTGGGGTAGGCTTAGGGGCTTTGGATCCCTCGGATTTAGGTGTTTTGGATCCTTCAGGCTTGCTTGTGCTCTGTTTCTTAGGCATTTTGGGTAACTACTGCAAGATTTGATTGTTTGCAGGAGTTTTTATTTTAACAGAGAGGAAACTAAGCAATTTAGGTTAAGGATGACTCCTTTTGGGCTCTTTTCTCAATTAAGATTATTTTAGGATGAAAACTGGTATAAAACAGAAAACAAGGGTTTTCTGAGTCATTTTTTTATTGAAAAATGGGTTTTTAAGGTAATTCAGAGATTTTAGCCATTTAGATCCTTAAATTTGATCTTTAGACTATGAAATTTGAGGAATTTGGCTTTAAAAGGCTTGCAATAGAAGACAGGGTTTCTTGGGAAAATTTTGCGATGGTTTGGCTTCTTTTTTGGTGTTTTCAGGTAATTTGGTTTGGTGAATTTCTTAATGAAAGGCCTGGTTCTATTAAAGATGGTTTAAAATTGAATATGCTGGCTTTAATTTATCGGAAAATACCTTAAAAATGTAGGTATTCTTCTTTTGAGAGGTTTTTCGGAAGATTTCAGCTGATTCTGAGGTCTTTAACGGCTAACTGAAGTGGCGAATAGCTTTTAGTCAATCTTCAATGGTGGAATTGTGGTCAAATTCAGAGCTTGTGGGCATAAATCAACAATCAGGACTTAAAAAGGTTTAATAGAGTCGGGAAGAGTTATATTAGAGTGCAAATGCGCGGATAATAAGCTTGGGCCGTTGGATCTGAAGCTTGGATGCGAAGGGTCCAGATTAAATGGGAAGTTGCAGCCAAATAAAATGGTGAGATCGGGGATCATATGCCTGCGGGCGATTAAT
Organism: Pinus albicaulis; assembly: GCA_034641835.2. Lineage (NCBI taxonomy): Eukaryota > Viridiplantae > Streptophyta > Pinopsida > Pinales > Pinaceae > Pinus > Pinus albicaulis. Next base: position 11,906 of record JAXQQM020084769.1, on the reverse strand, counting down.
ATATGCTTTAAACCTTTATATTTATCAGTGGATAAAGACTTTAAAGTATATAGAGGTAGGGTTTAATGTGTTTTATTTAAAACATTTGTAAGATGTCTAAATAAAAACATAATGGGTGTGATTTATTTTATTATATAGTATTTAAACCTTTTTGAATAGTTTAAAGACAATAGGGGCGGGATATTTACTTACCAATAGTTTTAGGCCAAAGGGATTTTAATTGGGGCTTTTGATTTAGCACATGGGAAATAAACTTTGGTCTAAAACATAGTAATAGTGGGTTTTTTGGGGATATTTAAACATAGGGAATTAATAAGTAGGATAAGGTATTTTTTAGGTATTTAATAAACTAAGTTAAAAGTTAATATGAAAAGGGGAATGGAATACACACAAAAATACATAAAATGACTAAGTAAAGTGTAAACGTAAAGCAAAGCTTGTCTTTTTATCATTTCACCAATACTTAGTATAAAGTATTTTTGAGGGTTTTTTGTATGTATTTGAATGAATGGAAGTTAATTAGATGGGTTTATATGCTTCATTAAGTAAGAATGAATCTTTACTTATGAAAGAGGTTAAAATGTATGAATGAAGGATGAATGATGATAAATGTGGATTTAACATAAGAACTCAAAATTTTCGACTAGCCAGTCATCGAGCCTTGGGTCTGGTCCCAACAAAAGTCAGAGAAATGCTCTGAGCCTGTTTGAATGATAGCTTAGAATATTGAATACTTACGGGGGATAGGAAATTAGTGATTTTTCCCAATGATCATTATTACATGCTTTCTCCACTTCTTTCTACCTACCCAGTCTTATTCTAACATTTTTTCTTCATTTGGCAGGTGCATTTAGGCTTGCAACCTTGAAACATTTATTCTTTTAAAGAATAAACAATCTAGATCTACCTTATTTCATCCAAGGGCTCAGATTAAACTATTGAGCTCCTCATTATTCTCTACCTATCTATTGATCTGTCAGGATTAAATTGTCTGACAAATCTTTATTCACTATCTAAGAACTTGAAATTGAAAACATGACAAGTTAAGTTTAAACATTTTAACTCATCAAGGATTATGGCATTTATTGACACTCTGCCATAATTTATTTATTTTTCAGAAAAGTAAAAAATTAGTGGCATTTGGACTTGTTGACTTTCAGGTTTTATTTTCATTTTTTTTTTTGGGTCTATATTTTTTCAAGTCCTTTGATCTTTCTTTTAGGACCTTTTACACTCTTTTTTTATTTTTATTATTTTTATTTTTCTTTTATTTTTTTACTTTTTTCAAAATATGGGAAAACAACTTGCAGAAAGCAACAGATGTACATATTTTACAAGACTATCAAAAGTCAATTCAAAATTATGAATCCTACATTTATAGGTCCCTAACAATGGCTTCACATGGGGATGACATTTCTTGGTGAAATGTCAAGAACACCGTTGACTAGTAGCCTTCAACTTTGACCATGATGATCCAGTAATTTTCTTCTGTTTTGTGCAATAACTTATATTTATGACATTTTACCCTTCAAAGCTTAGGGCCTTCTCTCTGAGCTTCAACTCTGTGAGGCAAACATCCAATCCAATCTAAACTTTTCAATGTATATGTACAATGATCAAAGTGAAGAAAAACTAACTTTTTGTTAATTCAGTAGAGTAGTAGTGCTTCAACATTCTACCATTGATTGGTCCTTCTTGTAGATCTGTTCCATCCAAATATTTGATAAAGAAAACATTATTACCCCTATATCCATAAATTACATAAGGTCCTTTCTACATAAAGTCAAACTTTCCATGTTTTCCTTTATCTTCTCTTCTAGAATCCCACTTTAACACTTTATCTCCAATGTAAAAATCATCCTCTTTACTTCTTCTATCAACAATTTCCTTGATTTTATCTTGAATGACTTGGGATTTTTCATAGACTTTTTCCCTTGTTTGTTGTAGATGAATAGTTTGATTGATTCTCCTTTGAATATCATTTGTTTCCACTTGTGATTCTTGAATGATTTTCATTACTGGAACACCTAAGGATGATGGAAAAACTGCATCCATTCCATATACAAGTTGGTAAGGGGAAGTGCCAATGGAATTTTGGTAGTAAGTCTATCTGCCCATAAGGCACAGAGTAACTTTTTATTCCAAGTTTTTGTTGTTGTCTTCAAGTAACTTTTTATGATATTTACAAGACTTTTGTTTGAGGATTCAGGTAGGCCATTACCCTGGGGTTAATATGCAGTAGAGTGACCTAGGGTAATATGATATTTGACAAAAAGAAATCATCTTTTTAGACTTAAATGTTGCTGAATTATCAGTAATTATCTTGTGAGGGCATCCAAATATTGAAAAAATGTTATTTTCTATGAAAGAAGTAATGACAACATCAGTGGCTTGTCTAGTAGGAATAGCTTCAATCCAGTTTGTGAAGTAATCAGTGGCAGTCAAAATCCACTTATGTTGGCCAGAGGATGGAGGGTGAATTTCTCCAATGAAGTCTAAACCCCATCATTGAAATGGAATTTCAGTTGAAATAGGCTTTAAGGGTAAAGGTAACAATTTCTTTTTGCATTCAAAAATTTGACATTTGTGACATGAAGTAACAAAATTTTTAACATCAACAAACAAGGTAGGCCAATAAAAACCAGCTCTGAGGATCTTGTCAGCAGTATTTTTCCAATATAAATGCCCTCCACAGTCACCTGCAAGAAATTCTTCGAGTCTTTTATTAGCTTCTTCCTTTAGTAAACAATTCAATAATATCCCACTATGATCTCTCCAAAAAGTACATTATCTAAGATACAAAATCTCATTGCTTTAAGTTTTAGAAATCTAGATTTAGTCCTTGAAAATCCAGGAGGAGCTTGTAAGTTTGTAAGTACAAAGATGATATCTGAGTACCAAGGTGAATCTAGAAAGGCTTCACTGATCATTGGAGTCGCCATCTCTTCCTGGTCATCAACCTGAGCAATAAAATTTATATCTAGTGCATTGCAATTAGATTCAACCATTAATTTGGCTAATCCTTGTCCTTTAATGTGTTTTGTGGGTTTAATTTCTATGTCATATTCTAGGATAGTGGCAATCCACTTGCCTCTTCTTCCATTAGGACCATCCTGAGTAAGAATGTCTTTTACTACAGAATTATGGACATAGGCAATTATGTGGGAATAGAGAATATAAACTCTGAAGTCTTTGATGGCCTTAACCAAAGCTAAGGCTTGTTTCTCCATTATGTTATATTTTAGAGGGGCATCTCTAAGGGTCTTACTGAAAAAAGCTATAGGTTGTTCAAATCCTTGATCATTCTTCTGCAGTAAAACTGCAACAATGGTATGCTCTGAAGCAAATGAAAAAATTATGAAATCTTTTTTGAAATCTAGACTGATTAAGACTGGTGTTTTAGTTAAAGCCTGCTTTATGGATTCAAATGATTGTTTGTCTTCAACAGTATATTTTAGAATTGAGTCTTTTTTGAGCATGTTATTCAATTCTCTAATGATTTCAGCTAAGTTCAAAATAAATCTTCTTAAAAAAAATTATCTTACCTAAGAAAGCTTGTAATTATTTGATATTTCTAGGTGGACTGATGTTTAGAATTGCTTCTATCCTAGCAGGATCAATTCTAACTTATTCTTTTGAGATTATATGTCCTAGTAACTTACCTTCCTCTAATCCAAATAGAATTTTCTTGGGATTTAGAGAGATGCCAAATTTCCTACATTTAATGAAAACTTGTTTCAAATGATCCAAATGTTCATTATTTGTTTTGGAAAAAACAGTGATGTCATCTAAATAAATTACCAGAAAATCATGAATTCCTTTGCAAAGGCTACGTCCATAGCCCTTTGAAAGGTTGCCCTTGAATTCATCAGTCCAAAATGCATTTTTACATACATAAAAGTGCCCCAAGGAGTGGTGAAAGCTGTTTTAGCCTGATCTTCTTCTTGGACTAGGATCTGCTTATATCCAGAAAAGCCATCTAACATAGAAATACTAGTAGAACCTACTACCCTTTGTAATATATGGTTCATCTTAGGTAAAGAATAATTGTCTTTTAAGGATACTTTGTTAAGATTTCTAAAGTCAACACACAATCTAATTTCACCTATTTTCTTTCTAGTGGGAACTAGGTTTGAAACCCACTCAGAGTATTTGATTGGTGTAATGATCTGGGCATCATACATTCTCTTGACTTCCTTTTCTATCAAAGTTAATATTATAGGGTAAATTCTCCTCAATTTTTGTTTGAATGGTTTTTGATCCTCTTTTATTGGAATTTTGTGTTGGATTATGTTTGTATCATAAGATTTAAAATCTTCATAACTCCAAGCAAACACATCCTGATATTCCTTTAAAAGTTCAATATATTTATCGTTTTCTTCTTGAGGTAAAATTTTGGAAAATTTTATCATATTAGGTTTCAATTCTATACCAATATTACACTCTTCTATGTCAGATCTTACTAGCTCCATTTTTGGTTTTCTAGCTACATCATTAGAGTCAAAAAGATCTTCTAAGGGTGTTAATCCTTTAGGTAAGAAATTATCTTTGAGGTTTAAAATGTCAGATTCATCATCCATAATTTCTTCAATTTCTACTTTCTCTAAGCTATCTATGTCAGCTTGAGTAAATACAATAGGTTTATCAAATTTATTACATCTATGTTATATAGTTCACAATCCAAATCTGAATCTATATTACAGTTTGTATCTATTTTACAGTTTTGAAATTCTCCTTCATTGTTCAAAAAATGGTAAATATGTTCATCCTGTGAGAAAATCTGCCAATACTTGAGGTTATCTGGAATAATTGGTCTATATTTAACCTCAGAAGTGTACCTATGTGTTGGTTGAAATGGTAAATTGCATGTACTAGCAAAAGTAGCAAGACAATGAGCTTGCATATTTTGTTTTCTAGGTATAGTAGTAAATTTACATTCCAATAAATCATTAGTTAAATCAAGAATAACGTCTCTGTATCGGCCTAGTCTTGGATTATGAACATAATAATCTCCATGTATTTGTTTTATGATTAATTCCAAATCTCCAATGATTAGTATTATTTTTCCTCCTAATTTTCTAATGATCTGGAGGCCTAGAATGAGTGCCTCATACTCTGCCATATTGTTGGTACATTTGAAGTTGCGTATGAAGGCATGTCCTTTTGAGTGGTTAGTCTCCATGTTTGTAATCCATACTCCTACTCCTGCTCCTAATTTGTTTACAGAACCGTCAAATTCTAAGTGCCAAAGGGATTCATGAAAGATGTTGTCATTTTTTGGTTTTGGATTTTTATCAATCAGTTTATTTTGGATTTCATTATTCTCAGAGTTACATAAGATAAAAGAGTCCAGGTTAGTTGGTGTGGAATAAATAGGATAATTTATAGATATTTCAACACTACTGACCATGAACTTCATCAATGTTTCCCTGTATAGCTTTTTAGGCTGACCAAACACTGATATAGTAGCATAACTCATGTCTAATATAGAGATCCCTGCAACTTTGCTCCGCATGAGCGAGAAAGTAGCATACCATATTTAGGTGGGATATCAGCTACTAAAATGTCCATTAATATACTCTTACCACGGTACTGAACTAATGTCACACATAAGTCTTTGATTAATCCTAAGCACTTAAATTTGCTAGAGTCAAATTAAAAAAAATATTTGTAAGGCCTTGTTATTTCTAGATTAAGAGTTTCCATTATAGCTTTAGGAATTAAATTATGGGAAGATCTTGAATCTAGCATAGCATTATGGAGAATTGATCATGAATGGTAAGACTGATATAAAAGGGAGGGACTGATCCATCTGTATGCTTTCCATTCACATTAGGGCCAAATATCAACTCTTGTTGATCATCATTCAAATTAATTGCATCTTCACCATCATTCATATTCAGTGTTTCAGTTATGGTTGATTTGTATAAGTCATTTTTTACCAATTCTATTAAAGGAATGGCTATTTTTAACTTAGAAATTTCAGTCTGAATATTAAATAAGGGTTGAGATTTACTAATTTGAACTAATTCATCTTTAGTAACTGTAATTTGACTGGGTTTTTCTTGTGTTTCTACAGTGGTATTTCTATCTTCAATTGTTTTGACATTCTCTGTCCGCGTTTCTTCAGTTTTACTTCTTTTAACCTTCTTTTCAGGGACTGTTTGTGTAGTAGTAAAAGTTTTATCAGATTTAGAATTATCATCATGTGTTCTTGAGTTATCAGTTTTTGGTTCTGTTGATTTAGAATCAGTAGAAAATTTCTTAGAATTTGAATTTGTTGATTTAGCTGAATTAGAGGCTTTAGTAGTAATGATTTTCTGTGAATATTTGAAGATTGTGCCACTTCATCAGTAATATCAACAATTTTTGGAGTTGATGATATTTTAGGACTAGAAATGGGTTGAGAAGAATGGGAACTTTGCTTATTTTCCCTTGGGAGAATTTGCAAAACTTTTGTTTTTGGTTCTTCTACATTTTTCTTATTTTGATTTTGGGAATTGTTTTTTGTAGAAGACTCATTGTTTTTATTGTGTCTAAGGTTATATTGACTATGTATTTCATTTATGGCAAAGTCATAACCTTATTTATAGTCAAAGGATTCATTGGACTCTAATTTGAGTTGTTGAAGCTCAAATAGTTCATGATCTTCCTGAGTGAGGAAAATGGTATTGTTTTCATCTATTCCCATTAGATGATTTATGCCATCCTCATATTCATCATTATTATGAGAACTTTCAACATAGTTCTCTTGGAAATGTGGCCTTATTGTTTGGTCTAGGCCTGTTTCTTTTGCTTTTCCCTGATTTGTGTTTTTTTTTAAAGTTGGGATTTCTGATCTGTTGTTGATTATCCCAATGGGGTATTTTTTTCTATATTATCTAGTCTATCCATCATTCTTTCTAAGGTTTTGGCTAAGCTATCTATTTTTACATATGAATTTGAATTTTCTTCTTTGATAGTCACCCTTCTTTCGTTTCTCAGTCTAGCTTTTTTAGCTAATATGTTTATTTCTACACTAACAACATCTAATTTCATTTTTTCTAAGGTGTCTGCATCTCTTTCCATTAATTGATAAGCCATATCTGCATCAAATCCATCAGGGAATTTGAGCAGAACAGAATAAGGAGTAGGTTTAAGAGTTGCAGGGATAGAATTATAGATATTATTATATGTAGTGTAGTAATCTTGAACTGACTCATTTGGGGATCTTTTTAATGCATCAAATTCAGATAATATTTGAAGGGCGTTCTTTTTCTTTTCCCATTTATTCAAAAAAGTTGTAAAAAATATAGCTAAATCAGTTATGCTGCCAACAGCTTGATATTTAAACCATTTCTTTACTTCTCTAGTTAAAGTTTGAGCAAACAATCTCATTTAACATCTGATTCATCTATTTCATAAATTTCAAATAAGTCTATGACTTTAGTTATGTGTTACTGAGCAACATATTGTGTAGTACCATCAAACAGTGGTATTTTGTTTTGATAATCTTGAGGCATGTCATGCAACTGTTGAGGTAAGACAAGGGGAGCATATCTAGCAGCCATAGATAAAAGCTTAGTTTGACTAGAAGATCTAGTAGAAGAACTTGTAGAAGAACTTGGAGCTATGCTGGAAATGATAGCTGATGAACTGAAAACTGTACCAGAAGTGTTCAGAAATGATATTGGGATATGAGTGGAACTACTAGGAAATGAGAATGATGAATTAGCAAAATGAGAAGGTATACTAGTGGATTTAGTGGATGAAGTGGATGGTGGAAAAAGTATTCTAGGTTGCAAAGGCAGTCCAGGGATAAATGGGTATGTGGATGAGTTGGGAGTGGTATTTATATATGATGTAATAGCATATAGAGATGAATTTGCAGCTAGTATTATTGTGGTGTGTAACTGAGAAACTGGAGGTTTGTTTGTATAAGTCAAAAAAATTAGCTAATTCAATAGCCTCATCAATATCCTTAAGAATTGTAACATTAATTTCTTCAACTTTAGTCTAAAATTCAGCTTTCTTTGATTTACATCTTGCTGTAATAATTTCTAGTTTTGTATTCAAGAATGAAATAAAAGCAGGGTCTACAACATTAGTTTTTAAATCATTTTAAAATTTGCTTTTAAATAAGGAATGCTCAAATTTCAGGTCAAAATCAATATCTTGCAAACTAACTAATTATTGAGGTAATGAATTGAATCTTATTAATGATACTTCAGCTTCTAAGTTTTCTGTTTGTTTTTTTTTTTTTCCAATTCGGTCTGGATTATCTACTATGACAGTAGGTTTAGGATCTGGGTTAGACCTGGTATAGTAGGTTTTCCTAGAAGCCAAAATTACAATTTTTCAATACCCACAACCTATAAAAATAATCTTGAAATAAAAAAAAATGAATAAAATAATTTTCCTTCAAGAAAATTTTATGACTGAGGATTGGTTAAGTCCCCAGTGGAGTCACCAGTATGTTATCACCCTAGTAAATTATTTTGGATTTAAGTCAAAGAACTCTAGAGGTAACCACAAACCTACTTCAAACTCTAGGATCTAACCTTCCTAGGGTTCAGAGAGGGCTCTCTCTTTAAGATTTAACTTTGTTTTAATTTGTGAATATTAGGCTAGTTATGAAGTACAACTTGGTTTTGGTGGGAAAAAATCACTTGGAGGTAAGATAGAGAGAAATCTACTTTTCCATTGGGATATGGAGTTTAAATCAAGCTAGCAGCACTAGAAATCAAGGCCAAAAAGGTACAAATATATTCAGGGCAAGATAGATAACCCTCAGAGACTTGGGAAAGTGGTCTTTTGTGAGGTGGTATGATCGGGATAAAGGGCACTTAAGGTTCCTTTGATCCAGAAAATGGAAGTAGAAGGCAGAGGTCAAACGGGATAAGGAGAAATTAAGGGTTCCTTGCATTGGAAATCAAAAGAAAACATTAAAATGGAAACTAGTTAAAGATAGGGAGCACTTGACTAATCCTGTAGTAATACTCCTAGTTACACATTTAGATAGAACAAACATAAAATAAATGCATGAAACATAGAAAAGGAAACAGTGACAAGTAGGAAGTATTTCACTCATTAGCTTATCACAGGGATCCTGAATTATGATGCTAGTCATCTTGTCCAGTCTGCTACTTCGAATTCAAACACACAATAGCATCCAATGTTCAACAAAATGTCTATAATAAGTCCAACAATTTTATTCCACACTGAATACTTCTGAAATTGAAGTATTTATACAAAAATTATTACAAATATCCTAGAAGAGTTCTAGGAATAACTTTTGGAAAAATAAAATATCATTACATAATAAAAGGGACAGCTGCTTAAAAAACTAGCAAGATGTCCTCTTTTATCCAAAATAAATAGAACTATTTTGTTAACAAGGAGCTTTTAGCTGCCTATGTGTCCTGCTTGCTGGCTGTTAGATATTTTCATGCATTTGACTTGCCTTTGCTAATACTCTTTCTTTTTGATACTCTTTAACCTGATGCTCTTTAACACTGATACTCTTTGACAATTAGTTTTACTGTTTTACTACTGTAAATTATCTTTTAGCAGTAAAAATGTGCAAACTGTCTTTTCATTTTATCTCTCTTTTGACTGTCTTTAGGTAATTTTTCATTGTTTTTACCTTCCATATTTACATCAAATCTGTGAAAGTCTGCCATTCTTCTACTTTTGGAATTTGGACATTTTTCAGCTTCCTGAAGTTTTCATCAGCCTCTGTGTATCTTGCAAAAGTAGGCTTGATGACAAAGAGGTGCTTAATTTCGTGCTGTAGAAAAAATAAATCCTCAAAATACTAAAGTAAAACTTTTCCTGTAGGAGTGCCTTGTGCTAGTAGCTTGTTTACTTGCTCTTTAGCAAACTCCCTGATCTTTTTGTCATAGTCCTTCTGTGGCATAAGATTTTCATTAAACACATGGATGTCTAGTAAGCCTTTTTGTCTGATATTTGTATACTTTACCATAAATCTAGTTATGGCAAGGTTCATTGTTTCACACTTTTCTTCAAGATTGTTCATTAAGCTCTTTTTAGTGATAACCTTCTTGATTTTCAAGATTGTCTTTGTCTTGTCTGATATTTTCAATTCTTCAAGCTCCTCCCTATTCTTGCTGTTTAGAAATGTAATGAGTTTTAAAGACTGTGCAAGCTTATCAATCAACTCATATTTTGTCTTTTGTATCTCTGTTTGGGTTTCTAATAGCAGTTCTTTTTTCTCATATATAACCTGAATTGAAGGCCATTGATTATGAATGGATTCAATTATGTTAGTCCAGAGATGGTTTTTAATATATGAGATCTGCTCTCTGAAAGTCAATTATTTTTTTAAATTCTTGAGCTGCTCTCCCAATCTGATTGCTTTCTGCTCATGAGTTTTGGCATTGATCTTAGCTGTCTTATTTGCCCTCTCAAGGTTTTCAATCATCTTATTCAGTCTATTTATTTCATCGGTCTTTAAAGATATTTCTTCCATGGCTTTGACAATTTGGCTGGCTTCATCTCTTTTTTTGTATATTTGTAGTAGAAGAGTCTGTAGCTGAAATGGTTGCTGAATGTTAGAAAATTAAATATTACAGAGCAATGCAACATATAAAATATGCGGAAAACACAAGCACACAAAACACATAAAACCAAAGAGACATAGATATACGTGGTTCACCTAGTTTTGGCTACATCCACCCCGAACAACCAGTCCTTCCTTTCTATTATCCAGCAAAAATGAAGAGACACAACCTACAGCAGATCCGTTGTAATATCCTCTGTTCTCTCACAGTCTCCCTATCTGTTTCTCGCTCTGAGAATACACACACAATACACAGCCGCAATACAATACCCTCATAAAAGTGAAGGGTTGCCTTCTAGGGAAAAAATAACTTATACCGTCAGATCATCTGCCTAATTAACGGCCCAGATTGACTAGAAATTACTATACTTTTACAAGGAAATTTTACATATGTTTTTAGCTTCGGGGACGCTGCCCCCGAAACCCCCCTCTAGGGGGGGGGGGCTCCGAAAAGCACAATTTCCCCCCTGGACCCCCCAGGCAGCGTAAAAATTACGGGTGACTTTGCCGCCCCATTAAGGTACAGGGTTCCAACGTTGTGATATAAAATAAACAAGATAATCAGGCTCCACACCCAACAATCTCTCGTTTGGAGACTGATTTTAGCAACTCCACCGCTGCTTCATTTGCTGGACAGTGACTCCTCTTTGGACTTGGATTTTTCTCATCTTCATCGTCATCCTTGAAGACGAATTGAAACTAAGCATACTCTCAGTTTCTCCCTGGTTACAACTTTTGTTAGCATATCTGCAGGATTCTAGCTAGTGTGTATCTTTTCTAGCTTCAACTGTCCATCTTCTAATACTGACCGTATGAAATGGTACTTGAGCTGTATGTGTTTAGTCCTGGAATGAAATGCTGATTTCTTTGTAAGATTAATGGCACTTTGGCTATCACTGTATAACGTGCCCATATCATGCTTCTTACCCAATTCATCCATAAACCTTTATAACCAGATAATTTCTTTACTAGCCTCTGTAGCAGCAACATACTCTGCTTCTGTTGTTGAAAGTGCAACAACACATTGGATTTTTGAAACCCAACTGACAGCTATTACACCTACAGTAAATACATATCATGTAGTGCTTCTCCTATTATCTCTGTCACCTGCCATATCTGCATCAACATATCCCTGTAGAGAAATGTTTGAACCACCAAAGCATAATGCTTGATTTGTGGTACCTCTCAAATATCTTAGAATCCATTTCACTGCCATCCAATGTTCTTTTCCTGGATTGTTCATGTACCTTCTTACAACTCCCACTGCATGTGAAATATCAGGCCTTGTGCAGACCATTGCATACATTAAGCTTCCAACTGCTGATGCGTATGGAACTTTAGACAT